>APKU01000011.1:0-450655 GCA_000472125.2 Hirsutella thompsonii MTCC6686 | reverse complement strand
CGGCCCCCCCCTCCCGGCCGCCGGCCGCGCCCCCCCCCCCCCCCCCCACCCCCCCTTGTCTACATCTCTGCATTTCACGCACACAACGTCTAATCAAGAAAAAAAAAGACCACGGCACCGATAAACACGACGCCTCCGTGCCCCGCTCCGAAGCCGCCGCCGCGCGCGCCATTGACCATGCTGATTCTTGGCGTCCTCCGCCCATGGACCGTCGACAGAGCTGGAGTAAAGAAGACCACAAGCACGCGCTGCAAATGTCCGGTCTCGGGGCCAGTGGCGGCGCCGATGCCGGGCCTGGGTTCTCCGAGAAGCCGACGTGACCCGGGAGGACACGCAGAGACGCGGTTGTCAAGAGAAAAATATGAAAATGTTCAAATAGTAGTCGAAAAGTTCTTGATCTCAAGACCAGGGTTCGTGGTTGAGTACGGTCAAATATCTTTAGTATCGAAAAGTGGTATTCAATCAAATTGAGAGGCAAATGGCTAATATACAACCCTGTCCAATACGGTACGCCTGAGATAATGAGTTTCCATAACCACTTGCGCCAGGCATGTTAGAAATCATCTCCAAGTCAACAATCCTCACAAGCCCCTTGGACCAAGTCCATCTGCACCGCCCGTGGCAAAGTACTCCCCCAAAACACCCGCCGCATAAGCAATGCCAAACGTCCACGCTGTCCCAATCAGGATCTTGCGGCCCACGCGCCTCCTCGGTTTGTGTCGTCGCACCGGCTCCTCCCGAGGCTCCTCTTCTGCGGTATTCGCACGAAACGGCGGAGTCGTCTTGCATTCCCCACGGTCCGCCAAGTCATAGTTGACAAAGCCGGTCGGGCTCGCAAAGTTACCCGTCACAGGCTTGCCCATCATGTCGATTGGGTTGACGGGCGCCTCCTTGGAGTGATACATCTGAGCGAGCTTCGTCGCGGCGTTTGGTGTGCCGTCACGAACCTTGCGAAAGACCAGCACGTCCCCACCTCCTGACTCAATCTCGTATCCTTGTTGCCGCAGTGTGTTGAAGTAAGGCAGGAATTTGTATGGACTCGACAGACGCGGTAGAACACTGGCTGGAGACGACATGGTGGGCGCCTCAGAGGCACAAGATGTCGCCTCTGCAATGTCGATGGAGTCTGATATGGGGTCGTATGCGAGTATTTTATACGTGACGGGTTTGCCTTTCATCTTGGCCACCGCATCAACAGAGGATTTGGGAGCTTCGGATTCTTCAGCACCGCGTTGCTTGGAAGGCTGAGTTGTTGGCTGCTCAGTTCCCATATTCGTGCTTTCCTGAGATCCCAGGTCATTGGCGGATGAGTCGAATTGGACATGTTGGACTGCAGAAGGGCTAACCCTTGCCGGTCGTCTCCCGGATCGTTCCAGCGCTGGCTCCAGCTTGGCTTCTTCGATGGGGAAGCTCTCGTCCATTGAGCACATATCCACTTCCTGATCAAGCTCTTGTGGGGTGGAAGATGTAGACGCCGCCGGCTCGCTATTTGCGTTCGACGGGAATAGGGTAGACTTGTTGATGGAATTGGCCGTGCTCCATGATGCAGCAAACTCTTCAGGAAAATCTCGTACGAAGTTGCCCGTCAATTTTTGCTTCTCGAATCCGGTAAGCTCGATAGTCTGGGGCTCTTTGTCACGACGTATGGGATCTTTTTTTCGTTCCAATCTTCCCTCTTGTTCGCTCTCCCTTGCTCGGAGTAGGACATTTGCTCTGATTTCTGCGGCGGAAGCCACTTCGTCTGCTTCGTCGTGGCGCGCCACGCTGGACTTGGTGTTTTGGTGGCTTGACGTAATTTGATTCGAGGGGTTCTCCGGGGTATGCGATTGTGGGCCGCTTTGGCTCAGCTTAGAGGGCAAACTCTTGCTGGCAGTTGCGTCGAGTGTCGATGTCTCTCGTGATGAACCTGCTTGATTGTTGATGTAAACGTTAGGATGAAATGTGCGCACGGGGTAAGACGAGGCGGGATCCTCCTGGTTTTGGTGTAGACCATACTTTGAGTTCGTCGGCTTGGCCGCCCAAGAGCGCATGGAGACGGTCTGCTCGTCGCCTTGTGATCTGTTGTATGCTTCTTTGCCTGCAATTTTGAATTGGCTGTCGAGCTTTTCTATGAACACTGGTCCATACTTGTGCAAGTCGTCATACTGCTTAGTCGGGTCCCCCGTGGCCACCTTGACTGGCGTTGGAAGCGGTTCAACTTTGGGTCGATATGCCATTTGTCGGCGCTCGAATTCGGCCAGAGCGCCTTCATCTACCGTCCAGGGTTTGGCATATTTGTCAAGATCCGTGTATTGCCTCGATAACTCCTCTGCCGTCGGCTTGGGTTTGCCGTCGGGCTCGTTCCAGTAAACAGGCCCGTATCTGTCAAGATCGGCCTGTAGTTCAGATACGCTGTTATTCGATTTTGACAGCTCGCTCGAGCTAGCCTTGTCGTCATGAGTCTGAAGCTTCGGGGATCTGCTGGCTTCTGCATCCTTCGCCTTCAACACCGTTCCGGTCGCCGATCTGCCGTAGTGAGTACTATAAAAGCTCAC
This sequence comes from Hirsutella thompsonii MTCC6686, assembly GCA_000472125.2. Classification (NCBI taxonomy): domain Eukaryota; kingdom Fungi; phylum Ascomycota; class Sordariomycetes; order Hypocreales; family Ophiocordycipitaceae; genus Hirsutella; species Hirsutella thompsonii. The sequence goes on along the minus strand of APKU01000011.1, from coordinate 448,121 downwards.
TGAATCGTCTGCATTTTGCGATTTCTGGTTCATACTCTGAACCTGCTTCTTGCTACCCTTGTAGCTATCAGACTTGAGCTTATCATCACGAGTGCGACGAGAGGCGGTTTCGAAGTTACGAGTAGTGCTGCTTGCTTTGCTGAACTTATCTGTAGCTGGTATATCGCTTGCGGAGACGTCTGATCTAAATTCGACAGCAGAATGAGATGGTGACGCGGCAGAGGAACCATCTTGAGCTACTGGCTCAGTCACCCTGCGATTGGTAATTGGATCAATAAATGTCTTCTTTGCCGTGTAATGCGTCTCGTAAAAGTCGGGCGCTGGTTTCGGCGGCGAGGAGGATTGCGGGACGAAGTTGCGAATGCTGTGGAACGGGTCCCACCGCGCCCGCCGATCAAAGCTGGGGTCGGCGTTTGAAGAGCGATCCGCAGTGTTGGTGCCATCGTCATGGCTGTTCTTGGACTTGCCGCAGGACCGCAGTACGGCGGGCCAAGACTTCATGTAGACGTTGAGACACGTGCCGACTGCCGACGAACGGTGCGACCATGATTGACTATCATTGTCCGTATCTTTAGCCTTTTTCGACTCTTCTCCCCATAATGGTCTTTGACTCAGAGCCTCCAAGTATCTGTACCGCAATAGGTGGTGGCGCCGCCTCGCTTCCATACCGGCGCTGCTTGACCAGGGACCGAACCGAAAGCTCCGGCATTGGTGGTTGCTCTGAACAGGTTGGACTGTGAGATTTTGTGCCACACACGTCTGCGCGGCAGCGAGTCTCGGACGAGACAAGGAAGCCGTTGTCTTGAGCATGGCGGCGGCAGATGTTGGGGGCCTTTATGGAGTCGACGCCCGGTGGCTACACATGTCAATTTCGGTACGCGCGATAGTCAGGAAACAACGTACCAGCAGCCGCGTTCAAGGATGAGGGAGCAAAGTAGGTGATGATCTCGACATGAACGGGCGAATCGGGGTCAGTCGAGAGATTGCGGATGGTGATTGGATCTTTTCAACTTCTGACGAGCTCGGGAGCAACCAACTGTAAGTGTAGTACAGCGGGAGTCGCTCTCTGACTGGTTATGGGGCGGAAGACGAGGAGAAACAGAGACAAATGTAGAGCAGCATAGAGGAGGAGGGGAAAGATGGAAGAAGGAAGGAAGAGAGGAGGAGATGGCGGGAGGTTTAAGCAATCGAGGCAGTGACGCGCCAGTCGGTGGTACAGCGGCATGTACGAGGTACAGCTGACTGGAGGCGGGGAGAATGAGCCGGGGGAACATTGATGGTAGGCCTACTTTAGTACTGCGGGGTAGCATCGGACAACCCTGGCAGGCACGGGGGCACTCTAAACTCTCGCTCCACAGCATCCATGGATGATGGATCGATGGAAGTACCCCAAAGGCGTGGCGCCCCGCAATCATCTACCGACGGGGGTACCTGTGCTGGCGCCTCCTGCCCCTCATCGGAGCCAGCTGGAGCCAACCAGGTGGTCAGGCGCCGATTAGCTGGGTTCCACAGTGGACGAGCCCTGTAAGCTTGACTGCAGCGCTAAAGCCGTCTAGTCGTCGAACAAGTTGCCGTACATGGAGGTCGAGGGCCATTCTTACGTCTAACTGACCTTGGGTACCTTAACTTGAAGTTGGAAGTGACATGAACTTGGGCCTACTGAGTTATCCTACTCGTTGGTTACCCTTGCTCAGGCTGCGCCACTGACATCGACAGTTCCGCGCGAGGTCCAGGGCAGCATTACGACGATGCATCATTCGATGTGAAGAGGAGTTGCAACATCATCAGCTTCATGACTTTCTATCCGTTTCAACTTTCTTGCTCGACTTCAAGTGTTCGGAAAGCGAATAATGAAGTAAATGTGGCGTGCTGTAAGGGCAACTTGGAATACTCGACCCTTATGCTAACATCTAACTTAACTGGAATAACTAGGCTAAGAGTAGCCTCCATCGCACCACTTACAGAGCGCACGGGACCTGGCGGACGGCCTTGAGCTTGCCCCAAGTAAGTTACCTATTTCTAGAAGCAAGTCGACTCCGCTCTGGCCTCGGCCTCTTTTGCCACGGAGCAATGGGTTCTCACAGGAGCTGGAGTTTACTGTACGAAGTAGTCGCATCGGCATCGACTGAAGCATGGACAAATCTGCTCGAGCAGGGTTGCCCGTCCGCCCGAATGCTGTTCCAGCTTTGGATGACGCCTCTGTCATCGGTGGAGTCGGCATTTGCGGCCGCGGCTGGGCGATCGGCGTCGCAGATGCTGCAGACCATTGTGCATCAGGTCCCTGTAAGGCGCTTCTTGGTTCTGAGTTAGTCAGAGTCTTCTTTGGTGGGCTCGTATCAGCAGGACTTGATTGACCTGTTCGTGGCCGAATTGCAAACTGAAGCAATAATTCTCCTTTAACTACTGTGAATGAATGAGTGCGGAAGTGGCGCACGCAAATTTGCCTTGTCAGTGTACAGTGCAGTACTCATATGAAAGCTTTGAATTCGTAGTTGATTCAAACCTCAACTCGAAGCGCCTGCTGAAGATTTCTACCAAAGGCGTTCGTTACTGCAACTGGCAGATGCTCGATTACGAGCCGCTATCAAGAAGATTGAGTCTACGAAGTACTATCGGTCTCTAAATGTATGAATGAACAAGAAAACTGAGGCAACTTGACTCATGAATTTAATACTCATTAAATCCCCATTTCGAGCAATGTAGAAGCAATTGACTCACTCTTCATATTTGACCCGATCGTTGCGAAATGCCATTCTCAAAGTATTCGTGTTCGCAAGGGATCAGCATCAAGGCCAGTAAATGATTGCCCCGCTTTTCCAACTCGGCGTGACTGAGCCCCCACAGAGGCCCTGCGCGCAGTATGAAAGCACAGGAAAACTGTGCTGCTTCTACCACTTCGTAATAAGTTACCTCTCCACTATATTATGCGCAAGCTAGAGCTCCCTCCAAAAATCGTCATGGAGATCCGTGACATCATTTTCCAAATTCTTCCCTCGCCAGACGACAAGACGGCCGACTTATTCATCACCGCAGCATCTTCGCAAACGAGCAATCCAAAGCAACAGCCGCCATGAGGCGTGGTCAACAGGCCAGGGCGGCATCTCGCTCGACATTTGGCAATGCCCTCGCTGACGGCTCCAGCAGCCTGATGAGCGTCGCATCAACCGTCACAACCCTCTCTTACCTGGCCGAGCCTCCTTCTTTCAACGCCATCTCCGACCCGAATCTTGTTGTTCTGCTTAAAAATGTCCTCAAGAAGGATAGCACCACAAAGGCAAAGGCCCTTGATGATTTGCTGCTGCATGTCCAGGCCCATCCCTTCGACCAAGGCGCGGGCGTTGACGAAGCTCTGCTCGATATCTGGGTACGTTTGGAATCCCTTTGAGCTGAGGACATGTGCTGATTCTTCTTTCAAGGCCCAACTATATCCCCGCCTCTCGGTCGACAACTATCGTCGTGTTCGCGAACTGTCTCACTCGGTACAGCACGCCCTTATGAAATCAGCCCGAAAGCGCCTCGAACCATATATCCCACGAATTGTCGGTCCGTGGCTGGCAGGCCTGTACGACCGCGACCGAGCGGTAGCACGAGAAGCCAAGGAAAGCCTGTCGTCCTTCTTAAGCAGTCCGGAAAAAGTGGCTGCTTTGTGGGCCAAGTGCCAATCCCCAATCCTGGACTTCGCCGTCGAGGCTGCCCGGGAAACCCAAGAAACGCTGAGCGATGAGCGGGTTACAACAAAAGAAGATGCCGAAGCCAAGTATTACAGGGTCATTGCGGCTAGCCTCTCACTTGTCTTGAGTCTGCTGCAACTGGACCCCAAGGCCATAGAGCCATCGCGCCACAAATTCGACACTTTCTTCGCCGAGGACGTTGTCTGGAAGAGCATCACTTTCAAGGACTCACACGTCAGGAAAACGACCTGCCAGCTGCTTTTTGTATGCCTCGAGCGACGACTCCCGTATGCAGAGTCAACCAAGGCAAAGCAAGCGTTCGTCACGGGCGGGTTAAAGACCAATCACTCCGGATCCGCCCTCGAGTATGTTCGCGCACTAACCAAACTGACGGAACGGACGCCTAGTATATGGGCGACGGGTGCTGGAGACAAGAAGTCACCTTTTCAAAGACTGCAGACTTTCATCGCCAAGGGTTCGCAAGGAAGTCCCGCAAAGTTTTGGGAGTGCCTGGACCAGCTCCTTGCCGCCATCCCTATCGACCGCCTGACTCTCGATGAAGCGTCTAGTCTCTTGTCTTCACTGAAATCCGGAATCACTAGCCGTGACGAACCCCGTACAAACACCTCCTTTTCGTGGCAATGCTATGTCGACGCTGCTAAGCGATGCCTCTCGGCGCTTCCGCCCGATCAACAACAGTCGCTCGCAAAGGAGCATCTGTTCCCTGTGTTCGAGCAATTCGTTCTTCCTACGCCTGACAAGCCGTCGTCGATACCACTTGGACCCAACGCCATGTCAATCCTCTGCGATATCCACCTTGCTTTGATGCAGGCATCTCCCTCCTTGGCGGAATCAGTGGCGGATGAGTGGAGGCGGATAGGTACTATTTTTTGCCAGGAGATATCGGGCTCTCTACCCGAGGTCTCCAAGGAGTTTCAGTCGTCTCAGTCGAGAGTTGGTGAGGCCGGGAGACGATGGTTTGGTCTCGTCGGACTGTTACATACCAAGGTGCAAGAGCTGAATGCCGACCTCGACAACACCCTCGAACCGTCGGCGAAAATAATATCGCAATGCATTGACTTGCTCGAGTCCAGGAATCTCAAACCCTTTGGTGCCGCTCAAACTCTGGAATTTGCTCTCAGCACGAGCCCTCATCTTTTCAAGGGTGATAATGGCGAGCTTCTCTCCAACTTTCTTCGGAATACGGCAAAAGGCGACATGGCAAAGATGGTCGACTCCCCGTCCTCTCAGCAGCTCTTTTCGTGCCTCAACCTTCAAGGAAGTATACCCGGCTTCGAAACCCAATACCATGATACGTGGTCGACATGGATGGAGGCCGCCCTCGACCTGCCATTCGACGGCCCGGCGAGCGCGGCTCTCGCGCAGCTCGTATCTCAAGAAAAGGCAGCACCATTGGCAAGAGGATCACCAAGATTGCAAGACTTGATCTGGTCTCGCGCTGGGGATATTGGCAGCGCAAGAACCGATAAGGACGGAAAAGCGGCGGCTCTTCTCGAAGCCGCCGCCATGAATGACTCCTTGGACAAGGAGAACGCTCGCATGATCGCAGCCGACCTTGTTAGTCTCTTACGCCGAGATTCGCAGACTTCATCCATTCTGCACGCCCTTGAAACTCTGGTCAAAGTACAACCGAATCTTTTCGCGTCGGAAGAAGCCATCGCTGTCGATCTAGTAGCTCAGCTTCTAAGCTTATCAGAATTGCATGACGACTCCATCTCGCCACTGGCAGCTAGAATACGATCGTTGCTCGACGGTCAGGGGCAAGGTGCTCTATCAACGGTTGAGATCATTCAGTCAAACCTTGACGAGGCCGGCCCCCAGAGCTTAGAGTATGTCAGACGCAGTTAACTTGAACGAGCACAGCTAATCCAGTCTTAGAATCGACACTCTTGCATCCCAAGCGAAGAAGGCCGTTGATGGCTCGGTACGCTGGGAAGACGTTTTCCCTAACACCAACGTTTGGATGAGGGAGTTATCCAGACTCTTGGAGCAGCCGTTGAATCCTTCACTGTCAATAACCAGCTCAATCGGAGGAGCCGCCGTGCTTCCGTCATCATCACCCCGTGCTGGCGAGATCAGATTATTACGAGACCGACATGGACGTTCCATCCCAGCAAGAATGGCGCTCTATGCGCTGCAAGTCTTTTCAACTGCCCCATCTAGTGAAGAGCTTCCCCGCGACTTTCAACTCGAACTTTTGTACCTTCAATGCTTAACACTCAACATCGCCTCTGATCAGCTTACGATCAGGGGAAGCAATGGCCTATGGGCAACGCTCACAGAGCAGGCGATAGAGGAAGCCGAAAGGCTCATTTCTTCCTCCAGGAGACTGTTGCATCAGACCCTGCTTGATGCCAGTGGGTGGGATAAGGGCGCTAGTCAAGGCATTCCGGATGTGGCTCGAAGACTCGTCGACTTGTCCATGAAAGAGGCGTCGAACCTAACATGTCTGGGAGCATACAGCTCAAGAGTTTTGAGTGAGCTTCTCCAGACGCTGGTCGAGAGGCATGGACCCCCTGCGAACCTAGACAGCGACTTCCTCAAAGCAAGCATCCTGAAGACGACACCAGAAACGGTTCTTGTTGCGTCGGGTTTGATGACAGGCTTTGGCGAGATTCTCAAATCATCAAAGTCAATGAACAATTTTTGCAACCGGCTCGTTAGCGACGTCGCTGGGACATCGCCAGCGAAAGACCGATCGCACATGACGCTGGTTCTACTCACTCTGTGCGCCAAGACGTACGAATCCGGCAAGCTTCCTGTTGCCAACAATCGAATCGTCTTTGCAGTCAAGGCAATCACGTCTTGGACCGAACAGCCGGAAGATCTGAGCGCGGGATTCTGCGCCGAAATGTGTCGTGTTTTGGCTCACTTATTGCCATGCATGCCGGAAGTCTACGGCTCGTACTGGGAAAAGTCGCTTCAATTCTGCATCGCCTTGTGGAAGATTGCAGGACGATACCCCCTTTCGGAAGCGCTCCCATCGATTCACTCATCGCTCAAACTGTACCGAGTCCTTGAGAGTCTGCGAGACTCCAATGACGACCTGCACGATGCTCTCGAGGAAGCCTCGTCGGCCAAATGCGATGGCTTATTGCATCTCTTGAGGCTGCCGCGCGAGGAGGCACTACAGCCGTTGGAGATTGTCGATGCCATGCTGTGTCGTGAAATGGAGCGAATGCCTACTGTTGCTTTGCCGGATCCGTCAGAGCTGTTCGCGCTCATCGCTTCGGAGAGTCGCATTGTCCAGACTGCAGCTTTCAATATGCTTCACCGCAAGATTCCTGCGGTGCAACATGATGTGGTTGTATATAACCTCTTACTGGACAAGCAAGGTATGTCGAATTGTCTGACCCCTATAATACTATTGCAGCTAACAGTTAGCAGACGCTCAGTTACCAGACGAACTCTTGTCACTGCTTCTCGACCCTCCTACGCTGGAAAAGTTTACTGATGAGGCCCTTTCGCGCTTTCCAACCACCGTTCGCTCCTATCTACTGACTTGGGAACTTGTTTTTGACCACTTCTCAACCCCATCATTCAAGGTGAAGAGCGATCTCACGGATCATCTGAAAACGGGAGATTATGTGAATTCTTTGCTGGACTTCTTGACCGACGTCCTCGGCCACTCCGCCGCGCACCCACTCAATATGGACAAGGAAAACCTCGGAACAGAGCAGATTCGTGACTATGACATGGCACTGGCCGAGGCTGAATCCGGAGAAAAGAACATGCACTGGCTCATGGCGCACCTGTACTACCTTACCCTCAAGCACATTCCTAGCCTCTTCAAGTCGTGGTACATCAACTGCCGCTCGAAACAGACACGAATCGCCCTCGATTCGTGGACGCTCAAATACTTTTCGCCCCTCATCATCGCCGACACGCTGGAAAAGGTGCAGACGTGGGCGGACACACAAGAGGAACCGGCCGAAGATGAGAAGAAGCTCGAGATCAAGGTCTCCAGAGCGGCCAGCGAGGTGACGGCGGGCTACGAGGTGGACGAGTCGCAGGCGTCCATCTCGGTCAGGATCCCGACCGACTACCCGATCGGCAACGTCACGGTCGGCAGCGTGAACCGGGTGCTCGCGTCGGAGCGCAAGTGGCAGAGCTGGATGATGACGACGCAGGCCGTCATCGCCTTCTCGGGCGGCAGCATCGTCGACGGCCTGCAGGTCTTTCGGCGCAACGTCGTCGGCGCGCTCAAGGGCCAGAGCGAGTGCGCCATTTGCTACAGCATCATCTCGGCCGACCGCCGGGCGCCCGACAAGCGCTGCGGCACGTGCAAGAACCTCTTCCACCGCTCGTGCCTCTTCAAGTGGTTCTCGACGAGTAATCAGAACACGTGCCCGCTGTGTCGCAACCCCATTACTTTTGCGGGCGTAGATGCGGCCAAGCGGAGCTGGCATGGGGACCAGGAAGAGTAGGGAAGACGTTTCGTGCTGGGCCATGGGACTGTGCTCTTTTTGCTTTATCAAGGTGTTGATAGAGTATACAGAATAATAGATGCCACGTCTTGTGCATGTGTTTAAAAAGGGCGAATGTCGTTTATATACCTGTCTTTCCTTGTCACTCTACACACTATATTATCATCATCGTGTTTCACCTTTGCTGGATCGATGCTCAATGTATCGATATATATATTAGAAATAGTAGCTACCAAGTTATATGCGGACGATTGAACTTGAGAGGATGCCGTTTAGATGCCTATCCTTCCTACTCTTTCTATGTGTTGTACATTATTATTCTATTTCTCTTGAATGCAACTTTTATGCCTGCCATTCTTATCATTTCATACTCCATGTTGTTAGTTTATTATCACTTTCGCCGATTCGATTCATCAACATGTTGATTCTTCGTATTCTATCCGCCAGGTTTACACGACACATGTATGATTGGGCTTTAAAGAATGCTGTTTAGATGTCCATATTTCCTACTTATTCTATATTCTATTATGATCATTGTTATTCTATTTTCCCGTAAACCGACTAGATGCAGTTCTCATTCTCCCCTTGAAACAAATCCCCAATCTCAAAACCAGCAATCCAGCTCGACGTATTTAGTCTCATGCGGTGCAATACTTTGTGCACTCATGTACAAGAGGCATGTCCGCTTCATTCATCTCTTTATTATCCGGATGGTCCAAGTCGAGAGCCATCCACCAGCTCGACAAGGGGCGGACTGCGGTCTTGTCCTCGGACAGGAGCATGCCCACGGATCCGGCGAGCACCGTCGTGGTGCACGAGAAACTACCCATCTGCAGCTTGATCGGAACCGTGACGATGCCGTTTGGTATTGAGGATGGCGAGATGAAGGGATAGGTGACGCCGTCGAGCACGAGGCGCTTCCTCTCGACCGAGGCCCGAAGACGCTTCACGAGCTCGCTCATGTCCTGCCGCCCGGGGTCGTAGGGGGAAGCCTTGATTTTGGCAAGCGACTGGCGGTCGCCGCTGATCCGGGCCTCGACGTCGCTGTCCTGATACTCGCGGATCCGCTTGCCCTTGTCGTTCCAGTAGGTGAACGCCGTGATCCACCCGGTCAACGTCTTGATGCCGTGGCCCGACCCTTCCGATCCGGCCTCTTGGGCGACCTGCAGCCAGAAGCGCTTGATGCGGTCCGAGTCCGGCTCGTCAAAGGTCAGAATCATGTGTCTGACGACGGGACGCAGCAGGGTAACCCACTGCGCCGGCTCCGACCCATAAGTTGCCAGCTTGTCCAGGCGGTGCTGGATCATCTCCCAGTCTTCACGCTCGCCTAGCAGCGTCACCGAGGGCAGGCCGCAGCCGAAACACATGATGTACTCAAAGTACTGCTTGAGCGTGCCCATCATGGTAAACGAAGCAATCTGCTGGTCCGTCGCGGTCGACGTGGAAAAGGACGGCAGCATCCACTCCCGCAACGTCTCGTCGACGACGTTTTCGTGGATCAGGGCGGTGAATCCGTCGGTAATCTCGTCGGTCCCGATGGCGTGGAAGGGCAGAGGCGTCTTGTCGAGAATCAGCTCCTTCTTGCCCTCGTGCGCGACGAATTGGTGCCGCAGCGTCTCGGCGTTGCCGTTGACGTAGTTGCTGAACTGCAGCAGGATCGCGAGCCACACGTCGTCCGGACGAATGGTCAGATCGAGGTCCTGGTTGAAGGCCCGGATGAGGCCGGTGACGAAGCCATTGCCGTAGGGGATCACGTACGGCTGCTCGGGGCGGCCGTCGTCGTCGTCGCAGGAGGACCGGAGGAGGTGCACTGCGCGCCGCGGAGGCGGCTCTTTCACGAAGCTCGGTCTGCCGCCGTTCCCAATCCATGCATCCTCGTCTTCCTGGTCCTTGCCATGCTTAAAGTCGGCGCACTCTTTGGCCGTGGCGTCAAAGAGTGGTCTCGTGTACTTTGTCGACTCGAGCACCGCCTCCAGGCCGCGATGTTTTCCCTTGACCTCGGGAGACGGACGAGTCGTGACGGGCATTTTTTTTGGTGGGTTTTGAAAATCGTAAGAGAAATTTGAATCAAACGTAAGATGAACTCAACAAATGAATAAACGAATTCAAGAAACCTGAGATGAGTCTGACAAGACGTGAGATATTGAGAGATCGTAAGATTGAGAGACGAAATTAAAACACTAATCGACAAATCTGACAGACGTTAAAGACGGCTATTACTGATGGTAGTTGTAGGAGTAAAAAAGCATGACGGCAAACGACAAGATAATCAGGCACTCTGCCTGCTTAAATAGAAGACTCGCAACATGAACGCTGGCATTACAGCATAATAGGCATGAGTCACTAGAGTGACTAGACGGGAGTGGAGACAAGCAAGGCAAAGTGACATACGTATTGTCGAGTCTAGCTTGACAATTGGTCTTTCGTATCCTCGAAAAGCCAGACTATGTTCTTCGGGGGTTGCCCCATGAGGTAGTTGCCGGCGACAGCTATCTTAGTTCGGAAACAAGAATACGAAAAATAAGTTACTCCACCGCGGGCATAGATAGGTTCATCTTTGCACACGTGGGCGAATACGTATTAATCCTAGCCTCTACAAGAAAAGACTCAACGAGGCTCAGATTCTGCTGTATTCAACGTGATCTGGATCGAAGTGCACAGTGCTTCTCATGTCAAGTATATGAAAGGACAACTTGAATCAAGCGTTGGAGAAGATAGAACTTGATACGAGTGTATTCTTTCAAGGGCAATTGCACAATGGAGACCTGTTAGCGCAACTCAAACCCTTCTTCAACTATATCCACGATTCTCGAGATTTTCACAACTCATTCAAGATGGAAAAGAAGACTAAACGACATAACAAGACCACCTGTAGTTATTTGCAAACAGAAACTCAACCACGGCCCATTGTCGTCTTTGGGTAAAAGGAGATCTTTTCCCACCACGACTTCTCCACCGGCTTCGGCTTCTCGGGAGTCTGCGTCACCGGCGCGCCGCCTGAGCAGCCGTCGTGGATGCTCTCCTCGGCCTTGTCGCTGCACAGAGACGGGAGGAGCAGCTTGTCGACGCTCGCCTGGACGAGCGACTTGATGCGCTCGGCGTCGGGGATGCCGGGGACGTTGCTGCGCAGCTGCTTCACCGTGGCGTCGATCTTCCCCTTGTCGGCCGCCCGTTCCTTGGCGACGCCGTGGAAAGCGAGGATGAAGCGCTTGTTGAACTGGGCGGCGTGGGCGTTGAGGGACTCGGTCACCATGGCCGGCAACTTCCCAACCAGCTTATCCTTTCTCTGCTGCACCTCGGCGGCGAACTTGCTCTGAATGTCCTTGAGAGCCGCCTGGACGCTGTTGCGTACATCGGCCTGAGAGCCTTGACCGGCCGAGGTGGCCTTTTGCTCTCCGGCCTTGAGCTTGCCCCATGCCTGGGTGGCCTCGAATAGGGGTCCGGCCATCTCGGCCTTGAAGTGCGCCTCGGCGACGGACGCGACGACTTGGCCCTCCTCCTTGCCAAGGTACGTCTGCCACTGCTCATCGCGCTGACGCTGAACATCGGCCTCGGACGGGACTCCCTTCTTGACAAAGTGATCGCGGACGGCGCGGGAGGCCTGCACCGCCATGCTCGCCAGCACGCCGACGCCGCTCGTCAAGAGTCCGTCGCCGAGGTTGCACAGGGCAACGTCTGCCGGGTCGAGCTTCCCCTTTTGCTCGGCCGCAATGGCCTGCACCTCGCATCCGACAAAGGGGATGATGGACGTCAGCACCGCCGCGCGGTCCCAGAGGCTCGTCCTGCTGGAGAAGGCGTCGGCGACGTCCTTGACGTACATGGCCAGGCCGGCCGTCAGCAGCGCAGAGCCGGCCTTGGACTCTGCCGACTGGAGCTGGAAGCCCTTGAACCGCGTGCGCAGCTCAGACATGGAGACCTTGTCGACGAGATTCTTGAGGCCTAGCTTGTCGCCGATTCGGGAGAAGTGAGTTTCTGCGATGCCGTCGCCCATCTGCTGCAGCTCATCGCCAGGGATCGGCTTCACAGCATCACCCTCGACCTTTGAGACCTTAGTTAGCCCTATTCGTTAAAAGAAGAACGCACTGTAATATGGGAATCAAACCTTTTGGTCACTGACTGCTCCCCATTTGCTTTCATAGACTGGATCGTCCTTGGCCCCGAACCTCGGCGTGCAATCCCTCTTGACCCGGCCAGTCCCGCAAAAGGACGGAGCGCTGCCGACGTCCTTGGCCCTTCTATTTTGCTCGCCCGACATGAACTTTTCGGCATTCTCCTTGATATCAACGTCGGCCTTGTCAACAAGCAGTGGCTGCGAACCGCCGTGGGTAAACTGGTCAAAATTTGCATCGTATTCGGGGTTCTTGATCCATTCTTTCCCGTCTGCCGTTGCCCACGCCTTGACCTGCTTCCAGTGGACGCCCTCGAGGAAGGCAAACTCTTGTTCGGGCTCGTACCTAAGAAGGCCCTTCTTCTCGGCGTCGCTGATTTTGCTGTCCCTGATGGACTGAACCACGTCGACGGCGTTGGGCGTAGTCTTGATCATGTATATGTAGCCCTTGGGCTTTGAGAGCGCGAACCTTCTGGCGACTTCCAAGTCCTTGGAGCTGGAGACGTAGCGAGTGTCAAAGTTCTCCGGGACGCCTGCTGCTTTGAAGTCATCCCATCCCGAGAGGTGGTTCGTCAGGGAGTAGGCTCCGTCGTAGCGGCGCGGCGGCTCGCGCGTCAGGAACCCATTGGGCTCGGGGTTCGATCCGCGTATCTGCTCGGGGCTTCTGCCGTCGCCGCGATACGTGACGAACGGTTCCGATTTGGTCACTCTCCCACGAAAGATCTCTGGCAGGGTGAAAGAGGCGGCGGGATCGAACAGCAGAAAAGCTGCGACCCAGAGAAGGTATGAAAGCCACGAGTGTCGCATATTGACTGAGTGGTGGAGACAGTGCTGTAAAGAGTCTTGCTCTGGTCTAGAGCTTCCAAGACCGTTGTATAGGTGGTTGCTGATTGCTGCTCGAAGACAAGAGGGAAGATGAACCTCATCTTATACCCAGACAGTGTCCGAGTTCTCGGAGGTCAACCATCGTGACGCATGTAGGCCAAGATCACAGCCGCAACTTTCCACTGACAGACAAGAGCAGAAGCTGAATACGCGCATGAAAGGTGGTGGCGCATTTCGAAATGAGTTGCCGAGAATTCGACCACCTGCAGCTGAGGACTCTGTCGGCCCGCGGAGTCGCTCAAGTCTCTTATTCAGATTGCCATGACCGACTACATTTAGGAAAAGCCATTTGGGTGGCACCAAACGCGTACATCAACCTCGGATAAAGACTGCCCAGTCCTTGGTGCCAATTTCCTTGATTCTGCATTCCGTACATGCCCGTAGAGCATTGAACTGATTCAGAAACGCGGGTTCGTCGAGGAGAGCCACAGAGCGACAGTTAAGCTTAAAGATTAGACGAATCAGTTTTCTGAAGAAGAAGTTGAATCATGCGGTGGCGTCCCACAGCTGTGCCAGGATCTTGTGTGCTTGAAAGCGTCAAGTTAGCGCATGTTGGTGTTTAATGTTCACGGACCGACTTCTCCCCCTTCAAGTTAGCCGTCTTTTTTTTCCTTTCGTCGTGTTTCAAGCGGCATTTCGAGGACGACTAACCTGAACGAACTCGTAACTGCAACTTGCCCACAAGGCACTCCGAGGGATTCCCCGCCAAAGAGTCCTTCTTATTGAAGGTTTCAATATCTGGTCCGGGTGCCTCCATCCTGACAAGGTCTTGGAGAGCCAAGAGCTGAATGACACTTGACAGCAAAAAGTCCGGGCATAAACAGCTCATAGCAAAGGCTCTAAAGGCGATATGTGTGCCGGTGCATCTCATCTGGTCCTTCGGGGCGGTGGAGCTTTGAGCATTGGCGAGGGTTCATTTCGGCGAGCCGCAAGTCGTGCGCTCCGACGCTGTCCTTGCGACACCGTCATGTATTTGTTCACGAGCCGAAGCGAACGCCTGGTGGTAGATTGCCCGGCTCGCGGTTTCTGCGCTCCGTCTCTTCTCGAAAATTGCTCGCCGTCATCCGCAGGAAGAAAAGTTGTGCCTCCGTCTTTTCCTTCTGACCCGAGTGTCGTGCTGCGGAACGAGGGCAGATCCAGCCCTCGACGAGGTTTCTTTTGCCTTTTTGGACCGTCATCGTCAAGAGCGGCATCCTTCCTCTTCCTTTTCCTGCTCACGTTGGATCCAGCGTCGGGCTTGCTGTCTTGGATCAAGTCGGCTTCTATCAAAGGGATCTGCTCCAGAACCCACGTTACGAGGTCGGCCTGGCGGACTGCTTTCTTCCTGTTGTCCTCGTAGTCAAATGTCGTTCGAACAAACTCTGTCACAAGATGGCACCGCCTAACCGTACGGTCCCGTCGATCGTATGCCCTGTACATTTTATCCGTAGCTGCTCGTAGCATTCTCAAACGTTCGGAGCTGGCAATATCGTGACGATTTGAATCTAGTTGAGTCCTTTGATAGATCTTCTCGGCTTCGGATTTTGCCGTCTGGACGTCCTTGTGAGCTCGTGTCTCTTCGGCCTCATGCCGCATCGCACACCCTATGGTTCGCAAGTATTCCTGGGTTTCGTGAGGCTTCAGTACACGCGAATCAACAAGATCTCGCCAGGCTTCATCATGACTTGGCCTCAAGTGCTCCACAGAATCAGTATACTTGTCCTGCCACCAATATTCGAAGTTGAGGTACTCAATCCACGTCGTTAAGGCGTCCTGTAGCCTAGGGTCCTCCTTTAGGTGGAAAGATTGAGTATAATCGTGATGCGCTAGGCGTCGCCTTACTGCCTCGATGTAGTCGGGGAACCCGTTACAGCCATGTTCCTGGATGTGGTTCCGCTGCCGCTGCCGCTCCCATTGGTGGTATTTCCATCCCGACTTGAGGCACGACGTATCAGCTTCAATCTCAGCTAGTCCCTTGGCATATCCATCCTTTTCGTAAATGCGCTTCATCATGTCGACATATGCTGGAAAACCACCGTCGTCGTCTTCAAGGCCCCGGTTATCAAGCTGCCATTTACGGAAGTTCTGCCACCTATCCCACTGTCTCTGGAACACCTCCCAATTCCTCATCGGGTCATGGGGATTCTGCCAAGGGAGCAGCATGTCGTGGTACTCATCAGGGCTCGTAGAAACACGATCAAGAAGATCGATCTGGTACAGAGGCCGGCCGCCATCTCCGACGAGATCATGATAGGCCTCGACTTCCCTAACCCTGGCCTCAGCCTCGAAGTCGACGAAGGGGGTGGGCGACCGTGATCTGTTGTATTTTAGTGACCGAGCGCACAAAGGAGTGCTATTTTGGGCCGATGCTTCGCACAGGCGTGTATTGAGCTGCTCCAGATCGAGTTGGTGGGAATGGATCGTGGGATGCTGGGCCAAGCCGCGACCTTGAGCCCTAAACAATGGTAAGCGAGGAATATACATGATCAATTCTGGTGATGGCGGTATACTTCAATCTCTCGGCAAGACATCTTCGCTCCTCCTTGGACAGTCTGCTCCAGCCATTGACGGGAAGCTCGACGTTACCAATAGATTGGCGATGCTTCTCCATAAATTGGGCAAGCTCGGAATCGCTTAAAACGACGAGGCTTTGCGCGGAAATTGTCGCCATTACTGGTTCTGCGCAGGACATCAATACATATTGTTGTCAAGCAGAGCAGAGGCGAAAGAAGTGGCAGCTGGTATGATGCTCCAACTTGAAGCCGCGTCATGATTCGTGACATCAAGTACCTGGTAGCTTGGTAGATTCTTTTCATTCACGTCAGTACATCAAGTTGCTAATAAACACAATATCAATTGTGGTACCAGCCGTGACGCGGGACGGCATATTATCACACGCCAATCATACGAAGCCGTCCCATTTCGTAGTCTGACCAGCAATAGGGAGTGTGTGTAGCTTGACGATTCAATGCCGTCACTTATCAGAGAGACTGATATGCAGCGAACAGGAAGTGCATGTAGTTGCTGCAGAACAATGAAAACAACGATCTTTGTCCAGAAATAGTCACGATCTCTTCGCCCAAGTTTTGAGTCTGTAATCAATCCGTACCAACTTCACCAGACCTGTAACCTGCTCGAATCGCATAGGTCAACGAGTTGTTCTGTATCAATTCGTAGAATATCTTCAACTCTATTGAACACAAGTGAATGCATGTGTCAGAGACGTGCAAAGACATGCAGATTAGCAAACCCAACAGCTCTATCAGTGCGCTACGGATAATCATACTCCGGAAATCCGATCTATTAATGACACAAGGTACGAAGCACCGTGAAGCAACTAAAAAGCATTAAGGCTCACTAGCAGATTGACCTTCAGCTTGGCTCTTGCGACAGCAATTATCTGCGACAATGGGAGCACGGCGACTGCTTCGTTCGATTCCCAAATTACCGTCCTCAGCAGGCGCCCGCCTCTCAAATGTAACATTGCGCGCCGTGACAGCACTGCGGCGGTCATACGCCGCATCTTCCCACTCATCGCCACGCAAGTTCCCATCTACCGGATTCGCCTTGATTGACCCATCCGAAAAAGTCGAAGAGGAGCGGCTCCCTTTCTACAAACGAGAGGAGTACTATCCAATGAAGATTGGCGATGTGGTCGATGGACACTACCAGATTGTTGCAAAGCTGGGCTACGGAACATCCTCCACCGTGTGGCTCTCGCGTGATCTGAGGTGACACTTGATCTTTCTTGATCTCAGCTTCTTGGTGAACCAAGTTTTTTCTTGACTCACATGCTACCACTCTAGGAGCCAAAAATACTGGGTGATGAAAGTTCATGTCAACACCCTAGAGTATAATAACGAATCGGCAGTCTATCAACACTTGGCGAAGCACACAGAAGACCACCCCGGCCGGGTCAATGTACGAGAGTTTCATGACTCCTTCACGCTAAAGGGGCCAAACGGATATCACGAGGTCTTCGTCATGACCCCCTTGGGCATGAGCTTGAAAAGTCTACAGGAGATTCAGGTGACTGGCGTTTTCCAAGAGCAGCTCGTTATTGCTGCTCTCGCGCAAGTCTTCCTCGCCCTGGACTTTCTCCACGAAGCAGGTGTGGTACATACAGGTGCGTAGGAGGAACACGTTTGAGTGGCGCTTATCTTCATGGCGCCTGACACTCAACTGGCTTACTGGTTGAACCTGATATATGTCCATTCTGATAATCTTCTCATCGGCATTGTGGACAAGTCCGTCTTTGGCAAGGTGGAAGAAAACGAGATACAAAGGCCGTCGCCTCGGAAAGTCGTCGGCGACTCCGTGATTCAAGTTTCTCAGTACATGATGGGAGGCAGAGGTCCGTTAGTCCTTTGCGACCTGGGCCAGGCTCGAGTCGGCGGCGAGCATCTGGGTAATGCTATGCCAACACCCTATCGCGCACCTGAAGTCATTCTCAAGATGCCATGGGGAAACAGCGTGGACGCCTGGAGTACCGGTCTTTTGGTATGATACAGCATCCCTCTCACTCGACCTTTCTTACCTAATAGATTTCGTGTCTCCGTAACTAGGCCTGGGACCTACTTCGAGGAGAGAGCTTGTTTAAAGTATACGATCCAGACTCTCCTGAGTTGAACGACGCTCACCATCTCGCGGCCATGACGGCACTCCTCGGTCCACCACCACCAGAACTGTTGCAAAGCAGCGAAGAGTCGCGAAAATACTGGCAAGAAAACGGTGCGTGCCCTGTTCACAACAGATGGGCGGGTCCATCGGCAATTGATAACTAACACAAAGTCACACTCCTCAGGCGCATGGAAAGGCCCTGTCCCTTTACCAGCAAAGACAGATTTCGAATCCCTTGTCAAAGACATGCAAGGTATAGACAAGGAGAATTTCGTCAGCTTCATGGAGTGCTTCATTGCGTGGCTACCTAGTGACAGGCTCACGTGCCTGCAGGGCTATTTTCACCCCTGGCTCAAGACTAAACGAAACCCACATGCCGTGTGAGGAGCTGTTAGCTTTTCGCATCGAGTATACAGCATTGTACCTTTATGATAGTTGTACTAATAGGTAGGCACAGCCAGTGCGTGAAGGCTAGGAAATTATTTCAAGACTATGTGGGCGCGGGCACTATCTCTGATCTTCTCGGCATTTGATAGTCTCATGAACTCTGCTCGATCAGCTCATTTACTATCGATATATATCCCTCCCAAACCTAGCGGGTTTCGCCAGCAGGATACTTTCCTGGCATACGGACCCCCTTTCTTCTAGATTCATCATTATTGCCAGGGATTGTTGAAGTCAAATTGTCACGATGACGTCGAGCACTCGTCCGTGGAAGGCGTGCCGGCCGATAATATCACACGACATATTTATCTCAGACGAACTCAGAGAATATGTGGAGTTTCACGACCGGAGCGGGGTCTGGGACTTAGACGGAACATTCCTGTAGCCGATTGCTGTCTAGTAGATGGCAAATGCAGTAATGTTTCGGCGGGTGAGGCTCTCGATAACTCCATCTCTCCCCACTCCCAGTGCGATCCTAACTCTATCGAGCCATACTGTGCATATGCCCCATGGTCCCGCTCCCGAAAGAGTATAGCTACTACATTATTTTCCGACGTATACATTACGCGTGTTTTACTTTTGATCGGGGTTCTTATTCGATTTCGTGGTTCATAATAGAATAGACACTTATCGAGAGAAATCGAGATTCAACGTCGTATCGAGATGGTCGATTTGCATCGACTTGGCGAAATGGGATGACGAACTTATCGACCTTTTTCTTCAGGCCGACTTTTATAGCATCAGGTTCGTATCGGATGCTCCGATCTAACGATCAAATGGAACACCTAGATGTGATAACTCATATATCTACAATAGGAGGCCGCCGAGCGACTCGTTTGAATTGTTCGAATGCTAAGCCGTCAATCATGGTCCCAGAGGGCTTGTTCCACGACCGGTTCCCGGCTGAGATATTTAAACACTCTTTAGATAGGACAAAGGGAAAGCAGCGGCCTTTCACGCTAACGAGGAAAGTTCCGAGGTCCCCTTTGCGTCGCTTCTAGCACCCGCGGGCTAGAACAGGACTGGGGCATTCCCACCATGGGTAGTAGACTTTATAACGCGACATATAGACTGGGCTGACGCAGCATTTCCCTGTTTCTGCAAGCACTTCAAATCAAGGTAATTACATGTAGGTATATGAATCATTTGTGAAATGTGAGATGCTCTTCAAGCGCGGGAGAAATTGTATAGAAGTACAAATTTCTCGAGGGGACCAGACTCTAGCACTCTTCGCTATGTTCTCCCTGCAGACGTGAAGATATATTCTCCCAATCAGCTCTCGATCTTGCTTGAGGCTGACATCCGCGATACTCATTTTTCCTCTTCGTACGAGAATGCGTCTCCTACTTGCCGCCATCATCTTCTTTGCTACGTGCACACCCCGCTCCGCCGCTGATCCGCTCATCAACCAAGTCGTGCACTTGCTCGACTTTCGCATCTGCCTCAACACGAGCATCATCGCAACACCGTCTTACGATCTTGCTTTCCGGCTCAACTCCACCAGACCATTTCCCTTTCTCCAAATCAACGACTTATCCGAGGTGACTCTGTGCGCGGCGCAAGGAATCGCTGCAAGTTCTCCTATTGAAAAGCAGCGGATCCGCTGCGGTCGCAGCAACTATTACTTTTCGCTTCTGGCAGGCCAAAGCGCAAACGAGCCTAATCTCAAAATCTATGTCAAGTTGAAACTGTGCGTGTGCCTTGTTCTTTGCGATGTTCTTCTTCCATGACTGACACTCACAACCAGGCTCTCGAAGAATGAGGACTAGGCATTGAAATTGGGTGCCCAAGGGTGCCCATGGGTACCCATAGGAAAAGGTGGGGTACCCAAGGGGACCCAATGGGTAAGATCGAGTTTTCTGGGTAGCCCACGGCTGCCTACGGGGCCCTTAGTAATACCTAAAATTATCCTTCGTCGAAGATTTAGTTTTTCAATTTACCCAAAAATACCTAAACGTAAATTCGGAAGTAAATAGAAACCGTAATACCCCTTTATATATAGTAAAAGTAGTATAAAAAGAAAGAGAAAAATTTTCTCTTTCTATCCCGAGTTCCGGATTATACTTTCTTACTTAAATAATAGACTTTTAAAATACCTGCTATACGCGAGCAGGTATAGGGTAGGAATCTCCACTACCCACGTATTACCCGTGGGTATTCTTGGGTGCCCAAAAATACCCAGAATTCCGGATCAGTACAAATGGGTACCCAAGATTACCCATGGGCCCTCCTGGGCAACCCAAAGATGGGTACCTATAGGCATTTTAAACACTAATGAGGACGAACATAAAGAGTCTGCTGCTGGAATGTAAGGCCTACCCCAAGTCACCAAACGGCAGCGTATCTTGAAAAAACCTCACATTGTATCCCGTCAGAGTCGTCACGTTGGCAGACATCATCGCACCTATTTCTGCCGGTGAGACGTACGAAGAAAAGACGACAATCCGCTGCGCCGACCTATCGTCTCTGCGCGTGGAGACGGACTTGAAAGAGAGGATACACGTAAGCGACAGCGACAAGCCCCAGGCGCCCCAGGCGCCCCAGGAAGACTCGAATGCTCCCGACGATCAAAGCGTCACGATGGCAGTAATGGATAAGATGCAAAGACTGTACGAAGAAGAGAAGAAAAAGGGCATCAAACACTCTGAAGAGTGGTGGAGTGAACAGAAGTCAAGGCTCAGGGCAGAGGTGCTGTCGGAGGGTGTACCAGGCGTGAAGACTGTGTTGCCGACAATAATAAAGCGCCCGATAGTTTTTATGCGACTACCTCCTCGGTTTGGTTGAAGTTGGATAGCATCGCGGATTAGCAGAAGGGATGGGTGGTATAAAAGATAGCGCAAGCTGTTTATATAGGCGTTCAACTTTTGGCAGTATCTAGCTTGGGCAATTCACAATCCATGTCGCCAAGAAACATGCGATGTGGACGAGAACCACAATTGTACGTGCAGTTTCGAGGTCATGATTGTACTGTAAAGCTCGGTCCTTGGCCTCCAAACACGTTACCTGCATAGCCAGACAATATCGCAGTGAGGTCAGTAAAAGAGAATGTGGACGGAAATATATAACTAATCTGCCAGCCGGTGTGGCGGTCGTGACGTTGAAGGTTGACATTACCAGCAGACCACCAATCGAGTATATGTACGAGATCAAGAAGCTCAATTGCACTGTTTCAAGTTTAGAGAAGGCGCTTATACTTGCGAAAAGGCCGAGAATGGGAATATTCCGGTCGTAGAAGTGCGAGTCCGTCTCCATACTAAACTTGAGCCTCTTGAGGGTTCACTTATCCGCGCGATAGCTCAGAGGTCCAGTCGATCGTGGCCCGCCATCAATTGTTCTGCGCCCACCCTCGTTTCAATTGCCTCGTCTAGTTAATGGAAAGTCGTCTTCTGGCTGGGACACCCTGGGCTACAACTTGTTGAAGCACGTAGATCGGCAAAGTTTTAGGTTTGCGAAGGCACGACTCGCGACACCAAGTCTAACTTGGGGCAGTGCACTGTTCACTTGTTAAGGACTGGACTTAAGATACTGTAAGTCTCCGGGAGTCAGGGGTGCGCCCTCTACCGCCCACTGCTGGGGTAACGGCGGAGTGAATGCTCAGAAATGACCAAGGTATCCCATTGCGCGGTGTAAGTAAAGTCAAGGTTTACTTGGAGTTTTTGTGACTTCAATCAGTCGGTATCCTGTTGGCTGACGGCTGAGTCTCTATTACGTTCGGTTGGCAAAAGACTCAAGACGGGCAACAGTCTACTGACTTCAATCTCGGTAACTCTCAGCGTAGTAACCGTCGCAAATACAGAGCACGTTAATTGCACGAGAACTCGACTGACGCTGACAAACTTAGGAGCAACAACTCCAAAACTCCGGGCCCGTATCGCTTGTCACCGGCCCGCTCGCGCGAATCGCCCCGTCCGTCGCACGCTGTCAAACGGTAAACCGACTCGTCGGCGGGCGTCAAGGTGGGACCTGTGCAACACTTGCCGAGTCGGGCGTTGGCCCCATAAACTGCCGATCACCACGGGGGGAAGTGCCCCCCCCCCCCCTCCTCCCGGGAGGGAGTAGGAGTTGGTCTCCGCCGGCGCAAAGAACAACTCGCGGAATCGCCTCGATGAAACCTCACAGGAAGCGAAAAAAAAGGCGTCGGATACTGTCTTATTCAGACAATGTTACAGTGAGCTGCTCAACTTCAGACAAGAAAGAAAAGTCTGCAACAGCAAGGACTCAAGTCTCTTTAGGGGGGTTGCATTTTTTCGCCAGGGAAAAGAAGTTATCTGATCCGCGGGGCGCACACGATTCGGACGATGCGCTCCTGATCGTCTGGCCTGACAAGGCGAGGCTCGGGAGGGCACGTCCGCGAAGAGCGAGCGAGTGTGTGTAGGAATGTGTGAGAGAGAATGGAAAGAAGAAGAATGGCACATGGTCTGATTCAGCCACAAGTCTTGCTCCTTGGCATCCGAAACAACCTATTCGTTTGAGAGCCGGGCGGAGGCACCGTTCGTATGGGCGGCGGCACTCTACGACACTTGAAACGCGGAAAAGACGGGCGGCCCTTACCCCCCCTTCTCCCCGACACACTTCCCGCAAACACACAGACGTCTGAGCCTGCCTCACAGTAGGCGCCGCTCTATTTCAGCTGAATAGAGCACAGGCTTGTAAGAGGCTTGCGTATATATACGGAGGATGCTTTCGCTCAAAAGTCAAATGTTATTCGAACCTCATCACACAAACTCAACTCTCAAGCATTCCTCCTTCTTCTCCTATTCAACTCTCACAACAAAGCGTCAGTCGAGCCGGTATCAACTGCGTGAATAACTAATTCCATCGCCCTCCTCAAACAAAACACTTCTATCCCACCAAAAACACCCTTTTCATAAACACTCATCCATCAAAATGGTTCGCTTCGCCGTCACCGTTCTCGCTCGTACGTTGCCAACTCCTATCTGCGGATGAAAGAATACAAAAAAGGAATTGCTTTGAGACTAACTTGGATGCCAATACAGTCAGCGTCTCCGCCCTCGCGGCCACCTCCCACAACGACCGTCGCGCCGTCGAGCTCAGCTCCGGCTCCGGCTCCGGCTTCGTCGCGCGCGCCGCGCCTCCCATGGTCCTAGAGGCCCGCCAGCAGCGCGAGAAGAAGCCCGACTCGCCCGAGGTCGCCAAGCTCAAGGAGGAGCGCACCGCCATGTCCCCCGAGCTCGAGCAGGCCCACAAGGACGTCGAGGCGGACAAGGACGCCGAGCGCAACGCCATCCCCCAGAACCTCAAGGACAAGACCAAGGAGGACAAGCAGAAGGTCAAGACCATCTGGGACGCCCTGCCCCAGGAGAAGAAGGACGAGATCAAGGCCAAGGGCAAGGCCATCAAGGAGGCCAGGAAGAGCGAGCGCAACGCCTCCTCTTCTGGCGCTCCCGCGCCCACGGCTGCCCCAGTTGCCTCTGCTGAGCCAGCTGTCCCGACTGTCCCGGCTGCCGCCACCTCCGCCGCCCCGACTCCCGCTTAAGTTGGAAGGCGATCAAGACAGGAAGTCATTGGGATAGCAGGTGGCTCTGGAGTTCAGTGACTGAAGTTAGTAGCAGCTTGTCCTTAGCATACAGCGGCCTGGCAA
Organism: Hirsutella thompsonii MTCC6686; assembly: GCA_000472125.2. NCBI lineage: Eukaryota > Fungi > Ascomycota > Sordariomycetes > Hypocreales > Ophiocordycipitaceae > Hirsutella > Hirsutella thompsonii. The sequence continues at coordinate 424,364 of APKU01000011.1, read as the reverse complement.
TATAGATTTCACGAATGGTTCACGGCTTTAACTCAGCGCTTCTGTTCCTCATCGTTCCGTGCAAGAATTCGTTTGGCAGTCATGGTGAATCCAACGCACCCCGTTTTGGCGCAAACGGCGAGAATCTACCATCAGCTGCCTAGAACCAAAAGCGCTTGCAGCGCAAACCACAAAGATGTTTACTTTCGCACAGGCCGAGTCTGATTTGATCATGGCAAAAGCTTCGGAACATGCTGTATTCACGGGACCACTGCAGGTTTAATTAGGGAGAGAAAGGAATTCAAGGTAAGAGTTGATCCGCCGGAGACATGTGGTCAATCACGCGACTGACTTGGCACAGCAGCCCTCATTTCTCTTCAACAGTCGTATCCTACTACACGACAACATTATTCATCTCTCGGCTGAAGACATGGAAACTCAAGTGCCTACAATAGTCAGTGATGTAATAATAAATCGTGCAAACATGTACGCACCGCTGATGCCGATGCTCGCTGGCCGTCGTAGCGGACAAGAGCGGCAACCAGATCACGAAAGGCAGGGTCCACACCGGGAAGGATCTCGGCCCAGGAGCGGGGCGGGAAGACGGTCCACAACTCAAAGGGTGAGACCTTGAAGGAACTGGCCTCGGGCCACGTTTCCGGGGTAGGGGTGCCGAGTGTCTTAAATATGCTGAGGATGAGGCCGAGCTGGTTTCCATCCTCGTCCACGGGGCGTGATTCAAAGGGAGGGCGCGGAGGAGAGGTGATGGCCTCGGCGAGCATGACGCCCACTGCCCACATGTCGACGGGCGGACCGTAGGCTTTGTTGCCGAAGAGGACCTCGGGGGCACGGTAGGCGCCGGTGCCAATATCCAGAATCTTATTGGTGTTTGGTTCGCTGTACGCCGACAGTGCAGGGTGCCAAGCGGTGCCAAAGTCTGAGAGAAAAGCTGGGCCATCTGCCGAACTCAGTAGTACGGCCGAAGGCTTGATGTCACGGTGTACGATGCCTTGGGCGTGAATGTCTTCAAGTGCTTTCAGAATGTCGGAGAAAATGGCACGGAGCTGCTTGCCAGACAGACATGCGTCACTATCAAGCAGCAACTTGTCGAGGGTCAAAGGCATATAAGGAAAACGCAAGACGAGCTGCTGCTCTTGATCGCGGAAAACGTCGAGCAAAGGAATGCATGGCGGCCGCAGAGTGCTCAGGATCTTTGCCTCGCGTTGAGGGTTGTGCGGCTCCAATGAGCGATGTGCGGTGATGACCTTTAGGGCAAACTCGCCAAAGCGAAACACCTGAGACGTGACTCCCTCTGAGATAAAGACGCAGCCATTGTAAGGTCCTATGCGAATGCCAGGCTGGTCGTCTGCGACGCCATCATGGATAGTCGTCTGACTAGTTATGTTGTCATGTTGAGCTGGTTGATGAGCGGCGGCCTCACATGCTGCCCGATACTCTTCCTGGAATAATACATGTGAGATGAAATGTAATCATTGGTCTCAGGAAAGCTCACAAGAGATGGAGATGTTTTAAATGCCCTCTGCTCAATCGCAATTGCTTCACTCGGGGCTGTTGATGCCGGCAGGGATGCCTGTCTGGTGGAGAAACATTTGGGTCAGACGAGGAGCGACGGGGGCGTTGCAGAGACGGACCAACAAAGCATGAAGGAGAAGGAGGCTGGACCGTCTCACATGTTGCGGACCACGTCGTAGCGGTCCAGTGCGGAGAGCGAGGACTGCCAGGAGGCCATTGTTGGAGGGAGGGGGGGGAGATTGGAGAGGGATTGTCGACTCATGAAGCTCGTCTCGGATGCGACGATGCCTTTTGTTTTCGAGACACTGCGGCGGAGTGACGCTACTGGGAGGTACTTGGGATAGAGCTTCATCTGGTGACGAGCGCAGGGGGGGAAAGGTAGCGTGTGAGTACTGTCTTACATAATGCCCCATCAAGCACAGACATGCGCGAAATCAGTCTGATTCTTTGCCCAAAAAGTCTCCATTAATGGCCTGACGAGTATTCGTACAGCACGAAGTATTTAAATCCCTCCCGCTGAGAATCGCCAATACGGCGATGACTTGCATTTGGATAGAAAATGCTGCATGACAGACTGCAGCGCTTGCCTGGGCATAAGTGGGGGCAGCATTGAAGAATGGGGTGGACAGTGGTTCACGAGCTGCAGATCAGGAGAATGATGGCACGCTTTGTTGTTCAATGGTTATGCTATCTTGTAAAAGTTGACTCCTCTAAATATATGCTGAGAGATAACTCAAGTTACACTCAATAGACTCCTACAGCCAAGAGCGGGAGCGGCGGCGGCTAGAGCCACATGCCGTTAGAGCCGTCTCTGCTTCTGCTTGCGGCTGTCCGAGGCGACGGGACGATGCGCCCAACATTCTCCCTCGGTAGCTTGACCTAGTGCGGATGAAAAGAATTCATGGCTTTTTTTTTGGTCTGTCGAATTGATTGCCAAAATTTGACGCTGGACTCCTCGTGCCCGTGCTCGTACAGACCGGCTTGTCTTACCGGCAATTCCCGCTCGAGCCGCTGCAGAACCTGTAGAAGTTACTGCGCAGACATTGATGAAATGTAAAGTAAGTAGCGATACTGGTGAATGAGTAAAATACAGTACCACGAAGTAGAGTGCTCTGTCCCCCAGTCTCTGAAAAATACAGTGGGCGAGTGGTACCCAGCCCCGCCTCCAATCAGCTCGGCCGCCGTCGTCATCAGCGGCCCTGCACCTCGGGCACCTCCAACTCGACCTTCTTTTGGTCTGGCGCCATTGACCCGAACCCGACTCGTTCAACTCCTCCCGTCCTCATCCTCATACTAACCTACCCGTCTCTACTACTCATCCTCTGCTCTCGACGTTCCAACTCCCACCTCACCCCATCGTCACCCTCACAACCTCCTCAGCCGCCGTCTCCTCCGCGTTCCTACCGACCTCGCCTACCGCCATGATCTGCTGCTGACCTGCGCACCCGACTCGATCCCCGCAATATTTCTCATCGCCCGTCTTTTCGTCATGCGCCTCTCGTCCTCTTGATCTCCCGATTCCGCGACTCCCTGCTTCCAAGCATTTCTATTCACACCGCCCGCCATGGATGACATGGCAAGAACCGAGTATCCAGCAATGCTGGTAAGCTTCCGCATAAGTCGGAGACTCAACGCAGAGCACCAAATCCGCTGACCCGCGTTCCTGCTTGTCCATACTGTAGGCCACTCTCCAGCCGGGCCAAGCTGTGCAGACACTCAACGACCGGGTGAAGCGCATCAACAAGATCAATCTCGAGATTGCCGACTGGCTTCAGGTGCGTCTTTACACTTGATCTCATGTCCTTACCCATTCGACTAACTCTCTCGTTTTCCTGCCCTCCAGGAGCGCCGTCGCGTCGAGGAACAATATGCCCTCAGCCTGCGCAAGCTCACTCAGTTTCGCGCCCCCAATGCGCAATCCGACTTGGGGTACGTTCTTTCTCGTCCGCTATCGCCTCAGACCTTGCAATACGCCTCAGCTCGGTCATCCCGAGTCGTTTCTCAATGCAACCAAAGTCCGCTAACCACCAATGCCTCGACTGCAGCGTCTTTCAAGCCCCCTGGGCCCGCATCATCGAGTCCATCGAGCGCACCGCCCAATCTCACCATGCCTTTGCCGAGCGCGTAGAAAAAGACGTCGAATTTCCTTTGCGTGGCTATTCATCAAGACAGGATTATACCAGCATGCAGAATATTTCAAGCAATCTGGGCACTCTGGCCAAGGAGCTAGAGGATGCACAGGACAAGAGCGAGAGACTCGGCAGAAAGGGCACCAAGGCCAATGCGCAAAAGGTTGATGCCGCCACCGCACGCCTCGAGTCGGCGTCGCAGCAGTGGGAATCCCAAGCCCCGTTCGTCTTCGAGACACTTCAAGCCCTCGATGAATCGCGCGTCAATCAGTTGCGTGACCTCTTAACACAGTACCAGACGCACGAGACCGACAAGGCCCAGCGAGCTCAGGAGGACTCTGCCGGGGCTCTCGCGACCGTACTCGAGATTAGTACGGAAAAGGAGATTCGCACCTTTGCTCAGCGCGTCGCCGTTGCGCGACCACCGGGTCCCTCGAGAACATCGACCGGACGACTCTTTGCGACGGGCGCATCCGCAGGCTCAGCTCCCGCCAGACCCGTCACCTCGACTGGGCCGCCGCCCTCATTTCCCATGGCTGGCGCAAGCAGCTTGAGCTCCACGGGGCCTTCTCCCAATCCCAACTCTTCAGCCATTGCAGAGAGTGATACCAGTGACCAAAACTCATTTCCGCCCGAGACCAAACCCGGTACGTCAGAGAATGTCGCGCATCCGTGATCCTGCTAATTGTGGCGCAGAATCCAAGCTCCGCCGTCTAGGCACCATGCTGGGCGGCCGCCGGCGGCAGAGCGTGCACGCGGGCTTTGGTCAGTTGGCTCCCCAAAAGACGGGCGGATCGACATTTGGGCGTCTGGGCAGCAGCCACGGGCGCGCCATCTCTCCCAGACCCTCGACGAGCAACTTTCACCAGGACTCGGGGCGTTTGTCCGCACTCGCTGAGACGCCCGACCTGCCAAGACAAGATGGCGTCACCGGGAACCAACCCAAGCCTTCCCATGAGGGTACCAATGGAGTGGCTGCAAATCACAATGGACAGGGAGAGGCGTCTGCCGCCGTCGCCGCCGCCGCCCCCGAGGGTGTGAACGGCACACATGTCCTCGATGTCTCTGATGTGGCACCGCCGCCCGGTCCGCCACCGTCGAAGCAGCCCGATGCGCCGGCCTCGTCCAAAGATGACGAGGGATTCACCATACGATCGCCCATGAATGATCCCATTTCCGAGGCACAACGCGAGGCTGCCGGAGACGAGGCAGATCAGCTCTTCAAGCTCAACATCCAAAACGATCCTGTAGAGGAGGAAGATCCCGAGGCCAAGCAAGCCGCTATTTCGAGTGTCGCCAACACACTTAAAGCGGGCCCAGCCACTCGCCGCTCGAGTACCATCCGAGGACGTCGTGATGTGCGCAACACAATCTACGTGCCGCCTCCCTCCGCTGGCATCGCCGAGGGGCACGCCGATGGCACGATCCCTCCTGCGACAGCGTCGCCGCCCGGGACGGCTTCTTCATTTTCGAAGCCACCGGCCGTCGCAGCCTTGGCATCCGAGGTAAGCGTGGCCGGCACTTCAGATACGCAATCGGTCAGGTCAGGCAATTCTCTGGGCAGTTTGGCACACGCCAAGCATCCTGAGATGACGGGTCCGGGTCTGAACAGCTCCGTCATTGAAACAGTCTCGGCCGTCTTCGAGGACGGCGCCGTCAAAAGTGTATCGATAGCGGGCGAAATTGCTCTCGTCAATAACGCGTCAGATACTAGCAGCAAGAGTAAGTGGTATTGCGCCCGTGAGATTGATCCCTCTAACACGAGATAGCGCATGAAACTGTTCGAATCAACAACTTTTCGGCCCTGGAGCGCATAGGTCCCAATCGCATCTTCGTACAGCACGCGCCGGAACACGCAGATCAGTTCACGATTGACATGTCGCATCTCAACAAGATGTCGACTGCTTTCTCATACCGAGTCTTTACCGATGAAGCGGATCCGACGGCTTTGGCACGGCACGCGCCCTTGCTCATCAAGCCGGCGTGGAAGCCGCAAGGCGACAAGCTTGGGCTTCTGCTGCAATATCAGCTCAATCCCTCGGCTCACATGACGGCCCCGGTAACCCTGCACAACGTTGTCCTTGTGGCCAGGTACGATGGTAGGGCGGTGAGCGCGCAGACGAAGCCGAGCGGAACGCACCTCAAGGACAAGCACTTGGTCTACTGGCGCTTGGGCGACCTGACGCTCACGGGCGACATGCAGAAGATCGTGTGCCGCGTTACCGGAGCAGACGGTGTTACGCCGACCCCGGGACATGTTGAAGCTCGATGGGAGTACACAGCTACCAGTGAGGAGGTCATTGGTAGCGGCATTTCCCTGTCGCAGCTTCACGAGGGCAAAGGAAAGGCTCCGGAAGTGACCGAGGACGACCCGTTTGCCGACAGCAGCCTCGCGTCGGGACAATCTTGGGTCGACGTGGCCGCGCAAAGGCGGTTGGTGAGCGGCAGGTATGAGGGCAAATAGCCCGAGGCAAATCGTGAGGTTTCGTCCCTTTACAGCATTTCCCCCCTTTTTGATGATTCCAAGAAGCACATTACCGACCTATGCCGTTTATTTTTCTCTTTGTATCATTTTCGTCAATCTCGCTACCCCAGGACCAGTCTGATTTTTTCTCGATTAGCGCAAAAGTTGCGCGTCCAGGCTCACGAGGTTTTTGAGTCGGGAGGCATAAAAGAGCCGGTTTTTTTTATTCCTTGGTATCGCATTGCGAAACGGACTCTTTTTCTCATCCTCTTCTCCTTATCATTCTCAAGCCTACACACTCGTCCATCTTTTGTGCTTTGTTTTGTTATGCATACGTGACGGCACATTGGGCGTCTCTCTTTTCTCCAGTATCTGTCCGTCCGTCTGTCCGTCCGTCCGTCTGTCCGTCTGTCCGTCCGTCTGTCTATCTGTCTGCACCGCGCCGACGTTTACGATGACGACGCCCTCTTTTTTCCTTGTGCGCGTGCGTACGTGCCGCGAAAGTAGCATCTCGCCGCGGGCAAGGGAAAGCAGGCCCTGAAGGGTAGTTGAGGAAAAAGGGGGAGCATGGAGATTCAGAGACAAGAGACAAGAGCGCATTGCTTACCGGGGTTTTTACATAATATGTCGGCTTCTGTCTTTGGTTCTTTGTCTTGTATGAGTACTATGCGATTTTGATCTTGGTTTCTTCTAGCTTATACCAACTTGACTGCAGCGGCGGCGACTTGCCCGCCGCCTCCTTTTTTTACTCCTCTTCTTTGCGTTTCCAACCGTATACGCGGGTTTTGGTGCCTTGTGAGGATGTGTACAAGTCGGCGACGTGAAGGTCGTGAGTTTGCTGTAGAAGACGTGAAATGGGATGAAGTTTTGATGCATGATTTTTGTGGTATCCGAGATCTACACTAAACGCAAAGACTCTTTCGATCCCGCTACCCCTTTTCAACTCGTAGGACTTTTTTTGGCACTCCCGTCGACGTTTTCTTATACAGTGTCAAAGTGAATCCAGGTGTACCAAACCTCACCTACGTCGTAATGCCTTTTTGTTTTCTTTTACCGAACCGCTACATCGCTTCAATGCCTCGCGCTTATTTCTATCTGTTTGGAAGGAAGGGGAAGAAAGGAGGAAAGGAAGAAGGAAGGAAGGAAGGAAGGAAAGAAAGTCTCATGATCACTGCGACTTTTCTTGCTTGCTCGGCTTGGACGCCTGCCGCCTTCCCTTGCGCCACTTGTCGACTTTTTCGCCGAGATACCGCAGGGAGCGGCGGATGCCCGCGGTGAGGAGGCCCTTTGCGCTCTGGACGGTGCTGGGCCAGTTGACCGTCTGCTTGATGACCTGCCGAACGGCGGCGCGCACCTGGGCGGGATCGTCCGCGGCGAGGCGGCGCTCAAACTCGCCGCCGAGGCGACGGTTGCGGCCGTCGGCGTCGGCGGCGGCGGCCTCGTCCATCATGCGCACAAAGTCGTCGCGGGGGATGGCGAGGCGCTTCTGGTAGCGCAGGTAGAGGCGGTCGCGAAAGTGCGCGGGCAGGCGGCGGACCATGTTGCCGCGGCGGGACGGGTGCATGTCCTGGACGAGGGCGCGGTCGGCGGCCGGGTCGAGCATCCAGCCCTGGTCGTCGAGGGGCGCGGCGGCGGCGTAGTCGACGTTGGGCAGCGTCTTGACGAGGGGCGCGTAGAGGCGGCGGAAGTGGACGACGTTGTGCCGCACAATGTTGGAGACCTTGCGGCGGTCCTCGGTCGGCAGGGCCATGCGCGGGTCCCCGAGGTAGCTGAGGCCGGCAATGGTGCTGTACAGGTCCGACTCGCTGAAGCGCGGCGGCAGGAGGAGCAGGGCGACGCGCAGCGCGGCGATGAGGTTGTGCTGGTTGGCCAGGCGCACGCGCGGGTGGTCGCGCAGGATCTTGACGGGCTTGTGCAGCCGGCCCGCCAGGTACAGGTTGTCCCAGGTGGACAGGTCGCGGACGAGGCTGTCGATGCTGGTGACGCCGTACTTGATGAGCATGCCGTCGGCCTCGACGTACGGGTTGAAGTAGACGCCGGCGCCCCATTGCTGGACCCGCGACACGAAGCCAGACCCGAGCGAAGCCACTGCAGAATAGTCACCCGGCCGCTGCCGCATATTGATCGAGTGCCAGTGCTGGACGTGGGAGACGCCAAAGACAAAGTCGATCATCTTGGGCGCCCCGCGCTGCGATCGCAACAGCGCCTCGGGAGGACGCGGGTGCACGGCGCGGAAATCGGCCTCGCTCACGCTGCGGCTGCCGGCCTCCTGGGGGAAGACGCCGGAACCGTACGCAAAGCAGTAGACGATGGGCGCATTGAAGCGCCGCAGCATCAGGCGCAGCGCCTCCTTGAGCTCGTAGTTGATAATCATGTGCTGGTTGACGCCGAACAGTCGGTGCGGCAGGTCCTCGAACGACTTGATGCCCAGGTCCACCGAGTCCTCCCAGTCGTTGTCGTACAAGTTGAACTTGTGCCCTCCCGAGTCGGTCGAGTTTGAGTCTGAGGACGACGAGGCGGGTTTTTTGTCGTCGGGTTCCTGCGATGACGTCGAGTAGGGCTGTCGTCCGAGGCGTAGCGGGAGCGGTTGTTGCCGCGGGCGGTGGTGTGCTGCGTGGAGGCATCGGAGTGGGAGCGGTATCAGGTGAGAGACTTGTGGGGATGTGATTGAGCGCATCTTGGGGGTCGCTGCCGCCTATAATCATCGCACGTCAGTCGCTGTCACTTTAGGCGTGCCCTTCTTTGCACAGCATAGCCGAGGTTGGATTCGTACCGTGAGGCGGAGCTCGAGTAGAGCCATTGCTGTACGCGCCAGACAGATCAGAACTCCAGTAAAGGACGGGAAAATAGTTGAATGCGATGAAGCAGTCAACGCGATTGCGCGAGATGAGGCTCGGCAGCCGGGTTGGACAACGGTTCAGAGCTTGCGCAAGCTGCTTGTGGGGATGTTGGAGGCTCGGTTGCGTTCACGGGGTATCAATGGGAGATATTTCGTCGACCGTGATATATATCGTACGCGCAAGTGATGAAGTCGCGCCTCTTTTGAGCCTTTGTCGTATCTTCAGAGTATGGCGTGTCGTTGGTGGAGAGAGCTTTTTGAGGTTTCAGAGAAAGAGCTCTCAGCGGCGTCGCGATAAGCCGAGGAGTTGAGGTACCGAGCTACAGTACATTTGGCAATTGCCTAAACGGGCAAGGTACCGTTTTCGTTCACCGTGCAGGCAAACGAGCACATGTCAGCTCAGCTCTTTCTCTTGGACTGGGTACAGGACTAGATTTTGAAATTGGCTGTTGGCAGAACTATGGTATCTCCAATGACGTAATTATTGGATACTTATGGATATCTGCTCAAACGTAGGCAAGTCGTTGTGGTTTGCAGATGTGTCTTGATTCATCCTCTTGGCCGTAGGACTACCCTATACGATGTAAATAAGCAAGAATGTCTTCAACCGAGAGAGCTAAATGTTGTCAAGCTCGAATTGAGATACTTGCGTTTTGACTGTGTGGTGTGCAAGAGGAGCATGAGAATTCCGTAGGTCGTTGTTCGGCATATATGATACTGATCGGATGGCACCTTGACAACATATGATGCGTGACTTTGTTACGAACTCGAATCCTTGCTGACATTGGAGTCAAGCATAAGCCTTCAAGTCTAAAACCATGCCTCAATCGATGTGTGAATTTTAGCACCTCGTCATGGCTATGCAACGTATTTGAACATCGAGCTGAAAACAGCCAATCAATTGGTATTTACAACTCCATGCACCAAACAGACGTTGCGCCTGTTCCATGCCGCCTATATACCCAAGACCAAATATATACGTACATACAAGATAGTCGTCATCCTTTTACAGTCAATCATAAATATAAATAGAGTCACTGACTGTCCAAGATGCGAGACAGTAGCACTAGACGACAACCCCCCCCCTAAAAGACCCTTACAGGTCACGCACAAGCCTGATGCCAAACATGTTGCTGGAAACCTCACTAGAGTAGTAAGGATCTCGGTAGTTGATACGCAGGTTGCGGATCGTATAGTCCCACGCGGAACCACGGAGGACGGGGAACGGCGCGGGTCCCCTGTGAGGAGAGCCGTCGTTGGCCGAGGACCCCAGGTATCCGACCCACGAGTCCTCCATGAACTCGCGGGCGTTGGCAATCATGTCGTAGAGACCGTAGCCGTTGGGACGGAAGGACGCGACGGGCGCCGTGTAGGGATATCCGTCCGTCACGGGAGTATGCGCCCACTGGAAGTGATTGGCCTTGTCCGAGGTCTCGTCGTAGGTGTTGGCCCAGAGGTTTACGTGCTTGACGTCGTTGCCCCAGAAAAAGGTGGTGTTGGTGCCGCCTCGCGTCGCCCACTCCCACTCCTCTTCGGACGGCAGGCGATACGTGTGGCCGGTGACGACGGACAGCCAGCGGGCATAGGCACGGGCGTCTTGAATCGTGATGGCCACGACGGGGTGGTCTGGGGTCTGCGGGAATCCAGTGTTTCGGTAGTTGATCTTCTCCTCAAAGACCATCTGCGTCGGGTCGTTTGGATCCCACCAACGGGCGCCTCCTCTGGGCTGGTAGTTTGTTTCGCGGATAAAGTCTTCGAATTGCCTGAGAGTAACTTCGGTCCGGCTAAACGCCAACGGCCTCTTGATGTGCACTCTTCGGTGCGGCATCTCGTTCCTCCACTTGTCCGTCGTCACGTTCCAGAACTTGAGCTCGGCCTCGGTCGAGCCCGACATGTAAGACCCCGTCGGGATCACAACCATGGTAGGGCCCTGAGCCCAGTCGCGAAACTGGGTCCCGGGTTTGGTCGACTTGCCTACTCTGCTGCCGCCGCTCTTGCTGCGCGGTCGCGGCGCGCGATAGGTCGACGGCCGCTGCAAGTTGGCCAACATGACCTTGATGGTGTGGTGCCACTCATTCATGGCGCTCGTCAAGAAGGGCGCTCCGTCGTAGAAGCCCGGCTTGTAGTCCCTGGGCCGCGACAGGTCGACCAGGAAGTGGCTCTCGCTCATCAGCCGGCCGAGCGTCTCCAGATACTCATGAGCACGAGGCACAGCTCTGGGGTTCGTCTTGGACAGGGAGAGCAGTGTCGAGTGCGCAGCGCGGGCCGCGGGTTCGACATTGCGATAGGTCAACTTGGTGGTGCCGCGCCACCTCAGCGTCTCCGAGAGCTGGGAGAGCTTGATTTGAAGCTCCTGGGCGTTAGGCGGTCCCGCGTTGACGGCGACGCTGCTCAGGGCCACGAGCAGCGCCGAGATGGAGGCTCGAAACAACATGGCGGACGCCGGCCTATGAAACTGGCGAGATAATTAAAGATATTTCGGCTCTTGTCACGACGGCTGACGCTGAGAAGGAGAGACAGAGAGGGAGAAAAGGTCCATCGCGAAACGGCCTTTTGCGTTTGTATAAGTATGCGGCGGCAGCGGAAGAAGCAGAAGTCGAGTGTATAAGTGGCAGAGACGGCACGACCCGTTACGGCACCGTAAGCCGTGCAGCCGCACAGGTAAGACAAAGGAAACAATAAGACTAGCCATTGAGACTAGTACCGTGCTCCCCTTTCTCGTGCCGCCCCTTTTCTTCGCGTGCTCCGATGATGCTGCTGACCTCAACTGGGTTGGCGGTCCGGGTGGTGTAAGTCAGATTGCATCGGACGCGGCATCTGCCATTGCATCTTGCGTCACAAGAGCCCCATCCGTCTCTTCCGTCTCTTCGAAATAGCATCTCAGCTACAGACTCGATCGTGATGGCTCGTTCCGCGGCCCACGGAGTCTGTCTCTTCACCAAACTTACTTCCCGAGAACATGGGAAGAAAGGGCGATCAATCTATTGAACCTCCTCCCTTGCTAGTGTCCCCTGCTACGAGGTGCTCAACGGCCTGGATCCAGAGCCAGGAAGGAAGAGGACAGCTGGTTCGCAAAGGGAACCGGCGCGTCTATTCTACGCCAAGCTCAGGGGACTGGGGTGTGTCTTTGGCTCCGGAAAGGCGTCGTAGCTATGGTGCTATGGTGCTATGGTGCCATGGTGCTACGGTAGTCTAGCAGTCAAGGCAGGGAAGGTGTCATGACTCCGGAAGAAGCAATTCTGGACGCGAGATGTGCCACTTTTCGCGGCACTCGGTGCCGGAAGCCTTGCGCGCCCTGCATTAACGCGAGAGCAAAGCGTAGATCGACTATGTACTGTACGTGGAAAGGGGCACAGCAACGCGCCGCGTGGGAAGATGTTTTGGTCGTGCGGCCGCTCAACCAAGTGAGCCCGCTGCCGGATTTCCGCATCTCCTTGACTGCCGACTACTGTATGAAGCAGGGCCATGCGCTGGGAATATGATGTGAGACGAAACGAAGGGGATGTCTTATCGACTGGTCGGCTGTGGTAAGGTGACTCGGTAGCTCGAACAGCGCATCGACAAACATACTGAAACTTCCTCGGTAGTCCTTCTTTGCGCTCACAGTAATATGTATGATTCACTCTTGCATCGCGTGTGTGCTTCTAGATGACGCTTGCAATCTTGAGGCTAGTGCATGCGGTCTGTACGAGTTACTGGACATGTACAGCAATCTGAACTGTCACTGACCCTGGCACGACCATGTGTGTTATTTTCAAAATCACAGGCTCGGAGGAAGGCCGGTCGCGCCATGACATGAGAAGAATGCGACTATTGCCAAAGAACTTGACGGTATTCTCATTGGCTGGGACATTACATGTATCATAGATATCGTACCTGAAATTGTTGGCTGGTGAAAAGGCACGGAATCGCGGCAGAGCAACCCCGAAATGACGGAGCACTCTTTGAAGCATACATTTGTCAAGATGTGCAGTACCCTGTACTTCCAGATTGAGATTGCAAATGCTCATTACACTGCTATTTCTTGACGGCTTGCCGCTTTCTTGCAGGAGGCTCAAAGATTCGACTTACGCGGTAATGAGAAGTTACAGCGCGGATGTCAAATGCGAGATGGCTGTAGTGCAAATCAGTCCTGCAATGGAAAATAAAGCATATTGACCGTGTATCGCAAGGATTCGAGCTTTGTATTTGGCTCCTCTTGGGCACTGTACCGGTCAATGTTCTGTTGGAGTTTGGCGGAGATTGTGGACTCCATGTCTTGACTCTAGAGTCTAGACTCCGGTCTACAGTGCATCGGCCATGTCCGGGAACAGGCTGCCGGTGTTCGGCCCCACCTTTCGACCGGATCGGCATCAAGTCCGGCGTACATCTCCGAGTGTCCTTCCAGAACCGGGGAGCAACACTCCCAGCGTGCCGCGTATTCAATGCCGAGGGGATGTGGACTTTCAAAAGCCATGTAAGTGGTCAGTCATGATACTACTAGCCCGTATCGCATTTTATCGACAGCAAATGGTGGCTTTTGCCGTTTGTTTACTTTGATCGCATCAGCCTATCCTATTCAACACTCAGCAGAGCAACGCCTCATTAACCCGTGAGACATGGAGGTCAAAATGCGCTGCAGCCATCTGGGGATGAATGTAAGAATTCGAGACTACAAGAATCTGCATCGTCTTCCCACCTTGTGTAATTAATCTTGACGCGTGAATGGAGTAGCCGGGGCGGGAGGACGAGTCACGTGACTCGATCAACAAGGTTACTCACCGTGACGCGAATCATCGTCAACAACTCCAGATAGGCACACAAGAAGCTGCACCAAAGGAATCCCCCAAGATGCGGAGCACAACGCCGCGCGAGGGGGACCGGAGTGGTCTCCCTCGCGGTCGCAGCGCCTCTGTCTCTTCAAGATTTCGAGCAAGCACCTCAGCTTTGCCTAGACCTCCGACCAACTTGCGCGAGTCTCGACGAGTAAGTCAACAAACAATGCCTCACTCCTCATTGACCAGAAAATCGCGGCTCACTCTAGTCCGTGATAGATGTCGTTTCGCGCCACTCAGCCCACGTATAATCTCATCACAGGCGGTGATGCCGACGTGCGCCCGTCCTCGCGGCAAAGCTATGCAGCCGAATCCATCCGACCGGGGTCGCGAGAGAGCTCCAAGGAAAACATGGCGCCCCTCGACGCCGACGAATACGAAAAGTACAGAAAAGAGATTGAGGCTCTCAAGGCCGAGATTGGTACTCTGCAATATCGCATGCAGACGGCCGAGCAAGAGAAGGAGATTGCGCTATCCCAGCAAAGCAATAAGCTCGAGCAGGCCCGTCGACGCGAGCAAGACGAGGCGCAACAGCGACAGACTGCAGAGGCCGACAAGGCTCGTGCGACAGAAACAATGGAGTCTCTCAGGAGGGAAATGGACGACATGAGGGATGCGTACGAAGCCAATCAACGTACGCTCGAGCGCAAAGCTCGAGAGGCGCGCGACGAGGCGAACCTACTACAGGAGCAGCTCGAAGACCTGTCCGCTGCCAGGGACGAAGCAGCACGGATAGCAGATAAAAAGATGAATGATTTACAAGTTCAGCTCACATCATGTCAGACATCAAAGCAGGATCTCGAGCAGGAGATTCAAGCGGCGGATCAGGCACTGCAGGAATCACAGGCGCAAGTAGCCGAGAAGGACGACCTGATTGCCAGACTGGAAGCCGACGTTTTGCGCTTCAAGGCGCACAGCGGGGATGCCGAGACCATGGAGATTATCAAGAAGGAATTGTCCGAACAGGTGCAACACATTCGTGCCCTCGAGGCCACGAACCGCGAACAGGTGTCCGAATTGAAACAGTTGAGAGCCGTCAACAAAGCTGTGCAGGTCGTCGAGGAGGAGAAGAGGTCACTCCAGCGGAAGCTCGAAGCGGCTGAAGCCATCGAGGCCGAACTCGCCGAGACGCGACTGCAGCGACAGAGACTCCAAGATGAACGACTCGCCTGGACGGCGTACCTCAACAATGCGTCAGAAACAGGCAGCGACGAGTTCGACTCACCCGAGGCCATGGCTCGCGCCCTGGTACAGGAGCGATTGACGACGGCTTCGTATGTTGAACAGCTGGGCGCGGTGCGTGCCGAGCTTTCTGCTTTGGAAAATACGATTCAGACGTTAAAGGGCGAAAAAGTCGAGCTCAAGGGTCAGCTCGAGTCTGCCAAGGTGTCTGCCGGTGCAGTGTCTACGGATAAGGCACGTATGCGACTGGACCGTCAACGCCTACTGGCGCTCAAGGAGGTGGAATATCTACGCGCCCAGCTCAAGGTCGTTGATACCGAGGACCACACGATGCAGCCCGAGCAATACGACGAGGCGCGCGCACAGAGGATACAGGAGTTGGAGGCACTGGTGGACAATTACAAGCTCGAAGTTCAGAGTCTGCATGCCGAGCTCTCCGCAGCCGCCGAGTCGTCTGGAGCACAACCGTCAGTCGTCGGAACGAAGCGCTCTCACGACGATGAGGACATCAGCGCGCACCAAGAGCAGCTTGGACAACTGACACGCAAGAATCGCAAGTTGCAGGAAGAGCTTAGCGGGCTGCAAACCAAAGTGGCACTACTGCACAAGGATCTGAAGGCCAGCCGCGAGCAGCTCTCGGCCGCCAAGGAGCAGAACCAGACCAGGGTGCTGTGCCTGCGATCGAATCCGACTTCGGACTACGAGGCCATCAAGCGCAGCACGCTCGAGGCGCTGCAAAAGGAGAACAAGGACCTGCTGGCGAACCTGCGATCGAGGCACCCGGATCCGTCGGTGCCCGTGATACCGACGTCGGTGCTGGGCGCCATGGAGCGCGAGATTGCAGCGGCGAGGGCGGAGACGGCATCCGCGCAAAAGTCGGCCAAGCGGCTCAAGGAGGTCTGGGGCGCCAAGTCGCAAGAGTTCAAGGAGGCCATCTTCTCGACGCTCGGCTGGTCGGTTTCCTTTATCCCCAACGGCAAGATGCGCGTGGAGAGCAACTTCTTCCCCTCGCAGACGGACGAGCACGAGAACTCGATTGTCTTTGACGGCGAGCGCGGCACCATGAAGGTCGGCGGGGGACCAAAGAGTGCGTTTGCGAGGCGCATCGCGGACCAGATTGGCTTTTGGGTGCGGGAGAAGGGATGCATTCCCGGGTTCTTGGCTGCCCTGACGCTCGAGTTTTACGAAGAGCATTCGAGGAACAAAGGGTGATGGGGTCTGGCTTGAGGGTTCGGGAGTTTTGGGGAGAGGATCTTTCATGTTGCTACGTACGGGCAAGGCGTATGAGATGGCGGCGACGGCGATTTGGCGTGGGCGTTTTATTTTCCTGGAAGAGGAGAATTGGAGGCATCTCATGAGCATATGATGTCGCCAGATACACAATGCATCTCGGAAACATTTTCTTCATTGAACCGACTGAACAAGAAACTTTGTCCACTTCCTTCAATTCTACAAATGTCCTGTTCAGTGGTTGATTAATAATTCAACGCAGTTCATAGCGTACGTAGCGTCGAATGGCGAGCTTTTGCGGAGCGGACTACAGGGTGCTGACACTAGACAAGAAATGGTGAGACACTTTGTGCTGCTTATCATCTCCGCAAGATCCAATTGTCGGGGGATTGTTTATCTGGAGCGTTGAGAAAGTATTGTTGTTTACAACACAACACAACGGTCGGCCCGTCTTGGGAGACAAGGGTTTTATGCAAGACTTGATGAAGATGCAAGACACGAGCAGCACGTTAAACACTCAATGAGTACCTTATCTCATACGCACATTCGTACATGTGCAAGATGACAAACTGTGTATCTGTGCCTCGTCGATATTAGCAATCATGATTGATTATGAGTCGAATATGCATGGATCCCGGATGACGGACTTGGCAAAGCTGTGCTCTCTCTTTGCAAAATTCCGCAGGGCCATTGCACCATCGCAGCATCGGTAAAAAAAACAGCAAGGGGACTTTATACAGAAGACCCATTTTGACGTAACAACCTTGGAAGCTTATCCTTGTTGGTCTCGGTATCTTATTTCCGCCGCTGCTTTTACTGTATCTCAAGTTGTCGGGTTCCGCCATGAACTACGTAACTTTGGGAGTGTTGGTCGGACTACTGACGCTAAACTCGACGGGGAAGCAAGAGTCACTATTTGAGTCATACTTTCTCTTTCTGTGTTTCTTTTTGATTTCTCCGTCGGGTCTTGTGCTTGGATCGATCAAAGCGACGGAGACTTTCTTTTGTTTTTCCCTCTCTCTCTCTCTCTCTCTCTCTCTCTCTCTTTCTCTTCCTCTCTTCTAGGTCACTGTACCCTTTCTTTTTCCCGCTTTTCCTAGAACACTTCACACCATTCTCTCTCGGGCAGTGACTCAAAAATATGCTTGGCGAGTTTTGCTAAGAATGAGCCACAACGTGCTTTTCAATTAGAACCGTAACCCCCCCGGCCGGGTCGATCCGGAGATAGATGGCTAATCTCCATCCGCCCGCAAGAGCTTGAACCGTTCGGCCTTGATGTTGATTTTTCCGCCCCTCGCATGTGCTTTGTGCTCTTTCGTCCATGTCAAGTCTGTTCGTCCGTCCGGCTCCGCCAACTCTTATTTCCAGACCAAACGGGGCTCCAGGATTTTAACTTACAGTAGTCTACAGTATTGACCGGGATAGGGGTGGGAAAGCTAGATGCTCAAGTCTTCAAATGTAGCCTCATCCTCGCGCTAGCTTTCACTTCTTTTTTTCTAGTTTCTATTTTCCCATCTTCATACATATTCTTGATCATTCTCACGTGTCTTGTTGTGTGCGTGTTTTGCTTTCTGCTGTCGTCGACTTATAATTCAAGGCCTGGCTGGTGACAGGCTTCACCACTCACGCCTTCCATAATGCCGGGCACTCCATCCACAGAAGGCCCAACCCAGCCCGGTCCCAAGTCGGAGATGTCTTCCGAGGCTCACAAGTCGACGAATTCCATCGACGGGTACTGGGGCGACGCCGACGAGGGCGGGCCCGTGAACCGGCGCGAGGCACAGCGCGACTTTGAAGAGCTCCAGCAAGAGCTCACACGGCGGAGTACGACTCGGTCGGCAACAAGGAGTAAGTCGCGGACGGGCGCCGGTTTCTTCAAAAGGCGTCTTTCGCGATCTAGATCCAATGTTGCCGATGTGGAAAAGGGTGCCGAGAAGAAGCAGGATGGCTCAGGGACGACGAGCGGCGACGGCGATGACTTTCAGCTTGAGAACTTTATCCGCGATGGCCATCTCGAGAAGAGACATCCCGTCACGGGAGAGTCGACGAAAAAGGTCGGAGTCGTCTTCAAGAACGTGACGGTCAAAGGCGTCGGAAGCGGCGCGGTGACGGTCAAGACGATACCGCAGGCCATCATGGGCACCTTTGGCCCCGACTTGTACGGACTCGTATCGCGATGGGTGCCATTCCTCAGGGCTAGCCAGGGACCGACGCGAGATCTCATCCACAACTTCACGGGAGTCGTACGGCCAGGCGAGATGATGCTGGTTCTGGGCCGGCCGGGATCTGGATGCAGCACTTTCCTAAGGGTCATGGCAAACAACCGGAGCTCTTACGCGGGTGTTGAGGGAGACATAACGTATGGCGGCATCACGGCGGCCGACATGGCCAGCAAGTTCAGGGGGGAAACAGTCTACACGCCCGAGGACGACCGGCATCTCCCGGCGCTGACGGTTGGCCAGACGCTCGACTTTGACCTGCGGACCAAGACGAAGCAGCACGACCGAGGCAGCATCGACCTCATCATCGACTCCTTCCTACGCATGTTCGCCATGTCTCACACGCGGCAGACGCCCGTCGGCGACGAGTTCACCAGGGGCGTCAGCGGCGGCGAGCGGAAGCGCGTGAGCATCATCGAGGCCCTCGCCAGCAAGAGCACCGTCACCTGCTGGGACAACTCGACTCGGGGGCTCGACGCCTCGACGGCCTACAACTACGCCAAGTCGCTGCGCATCATGACGGACCTCTCGGACCGCACCACCCTCACCACCCTCTACCAGGCGGGCGAGGGCATCTACGACCTCATGGACAAGGTGCTCGTCATCGACCAAGGCAGGATGCTCTACCAGGGCCCCGCGCGCGAGGCCAAGCAGTACTTTGTCGACCTGGGCTTCCACTGCCCGCCGCGGCAGACGACGCCCGACTTCCTGACCTCGCTGTGCGACGTCAACGCGCGCCGGTTCCGCGCGGGCTTCGAGGACCGCTGCCCCAAGACGGCCGAGGAGCTCGAGGCCGCCTTTCGCCGCAGCGAGGCCTACCGGCGGGTGCTCGACGACGTGGCCGACTACGAGTCGCACCTGGGCCAGACGCAAAACGCCGACGCGCAGACCTTTGAGCGCTCCGTCCACGAGTCCAAGTCGCGCACCGTCATCAAGAGCTCCAGCTACACCGTCTCCTTTTGGCGCCAGATCCTCGCCTGCACCCGCCGCGAGTTCTGGCTCGTCTGGGGCGACAAGACGTCCCTCTACACAAAGTTCTTCATCATCGTCTCCAACGGCCTCATCGTCGGCTCCCTCTTTTATGATACCCCGAGTAACACCCAGGGCGCCTTTCTGAGGGGAGGCGCCCTCTTCTTCTCCATCCTCTTCCTCGGATGGCTGCAGCTCTCCGAGCTGGCCAAGGCGGTCGCGGGTCGCGCCGTCATTGAGAGGCACAGAGAGTATAGCTTCTACCGTCCGAGTGCCGTCAACCTCGCCCGCGTCCTCGCCGACTTTCCCATGGTTCTCGTCATGACGTGCGTCTTTGGGCTCATCATGTATTTCATGGTCGGCCTCGACGTCAATGTCAGCAAGTTCTGGATATATCTGCTCTTCGTCTACACTACCACCATGTGTATCACGGCTCTGTATAGAATGTTTGCGGCTCTGTCGCCGACCATGGACGACGCCGTGCGGTTCAGTGGAATCTCGCTCAACTTGCTCATTATATATACCGGATACGTCATCGCAAAACCTGTTCTCCTGTCGCAAAAGATTTGGTTTGGCTGGATCTACTACATCAATCCGGTTCGTCCTTTTCCCCCTTTATCGAATCTATAACCATGAGTGATGTGCTGACTTTTATATAGATTAGCTATGCCTTTGAAGCCGTCTTAACAAATGAGTTCTCTGGCCGAGACATGGAGTGCGGTCCTGGACAACTCGTTCCTCAAGGGCCCGGCATCGAGAGGCGATATCAGGGCTGTGCCATTGCTGGATCCGAACCCGGCAGTCCCATCATCCCCGGAGCTCGCTACCTGGGCGAGCAATACAATTACACGCGATCGCATCTGTGGCGAAACTTTGGCGTCCTCATTGCCTTTGCCGTCTTGTACATTCTCGTCACCGTCATCGCCACCGAACTCTTCTCCTTCACCGGAGCCGGCATGGGCGCCCTCGTCTTCAAATCCAAGAAGAACGCCAAGCAGTCAAAGCGACAGACGGCCGACGAAGAGGAAGCAGGACAAAAGGAGACTTCGGGTGCCGCCATGCAGCGCCAGCGAACGCCCGACGATGTTCTTGAGCAGTTTCCTAGCAGCGACAAGGTCTTTACCTGGGAAGGTGTCAACTACACGGTCCCGACCCCCCAAGGTCCCAAGAAGCTCCTCAACGAGGTTCACGGATTCGCCAGACCGGGACGCATGGTGGCCCTCATGGGGGCTTCGGGTGCAGGCAAGACGACTCTGCTAAATACTCTCTCACAACGCCAGGCTGTTGGCACGGTTGAAGGCGAGATGTTCGTCGACGGAAAAGCTCTTCAGTCCGACTTTCAGCGTCGGACGGGCTTTGTTGAGCAAATGGACCTCCACGAGGGGACAGCCACTGTTCGCGAAGCTCTCGAGTTCTCTGCCTTGTTACGTCAGGGCCGCGATATCCCGCGTCAAGAGAAGCTCGACTACGTCAACGAGGTCATTGACCTGCTTGAGCTTCAAGACATCCAAGACGCCATTGTCGGATCCCTTTCGGTCGAGCCAAAGAAGCGCCTCACCATTGGCGTGGAGCTGGCTGCTCGACCATCGCTACTGCTCTTCCTCGACGAGCCCACGAGCGGTCTCGATTCTCAAGCTGCCTTTTCCATTGTACGCTTCCTGCGTAAACTGTGTGCTGCCGGACAAGCCATCGTCTGCACCATTCACCAGCCGTCCTCGGAGCTCATCGAGCAGTTCGACTTCATCCTGGCCCTCAACCCCGGCGGCAACACCTTCTACCACGGACAGGTCGGCCAGAACGGCCAGGCCGTCATCGACTACTTTGGCAAGCGAGGGGCGCACTGCGGCGAGGGCCGCAACGTCGCCGAGTTCCTCATCGAGCAGGCTGCCAGCGCGCCCGAGCACTGGAACCAGGCGTGGCGCGAGTCCGACGAGAACAGGGCCCTAAAGGAGGAGATCCAAAAGATCAAGAGCGAGCGGAGTCAGGTACCAGAGGACTCCAAGATCCTCAAGCACGAGTTCGCGGCGCCCGTTGCCGTGCAGACGACGCAGCTCCTCAAGCGCATGTTCCTCAACCAGTGGCGAGCGCCTTCGTACGTTTACGGCAAGCTCTTCACCGCCGTCATTGTCGGCATCTTCAACGGCTTCACCTTCTGGATGCTCGGGGACACGGTCAGCGACATGCAGAACCGCATGTTCACCTCGTTCCTCATCCTGCTCATCCCCCCGACCGTCCTCAACGCCGTCTTGCCCAAGTTCTACATGGACCGGGCGCTCTGGCTGGGCAGGGAGTACCAGAGCCGCATCTACGGCTGGGTGGCCTTTTGCACGGCCTCGATCGTCGCCGAGATCCCCGGATCGCTGCTCGCCGGCGTCCTGTACTGGGTCTTGTGGTACTGGCCGACGGGGCTGCCGACGGATTCGTCGACCAGCGGCTACGTCTTCCTCATGACCATTCTCTTCTTCCTCTTCCAGTCGAGCTGGGGCCAATGGGTCTGCGCGTTGACGCAGAGCTTCACCATCATCTCCAACGTGCTGCCCTTTTTCCTCGTCGTCTTTTCCATCTTCAACGGCGTTGTGGTTCCGTATACCCAGCTCAACGTCTTTTGGAAATACTGGGTAAGTTGGCTCTTCTCTCTCTTCAAATAGTCTCCCCGTCTTCATGCTTCATCTCCCTGACTGACACCTTGTCATTTCACAGCTTTACTGGCTTAATCCGAGCACATACTGGATCGGGGGCGTCTTGGCCGCGACTCTCCCGCGACAGCAAGTCGTGTGCGCCCCCAACGAGGCCGCGCACTTCAATATCCCCGGCGGCCAGACGTGCCGCGACTTTGCGCAGGCTTTTGTCCAGCAGGCTGGGTCGGGATACCTGATGGACCCCGACGCGACGGGGAGCTGCAGCTACTGCCCGTACCGAGACGGCGTCGAGTACCTGGCGGCACTGAGCATCGATGCTGGGCAGAAGTGGCGAGACTTTGGCATCTTTCTGGCCTTTTGCTTCTCCAACTGGGCGTACGTGCTCCCTTTCCCTTTTGTGACTACGTATTTGTGTGTGGCCATACTAATCCATCTTGCAGGCTGGTGTACTTTTTGGTATATACCCGGAGTATCAAAGGATGGTCCTTTGGCTTTGGGCTCTTGTCCAAGATTTTCTAGAGGATGGCTCAACGAGCTAATGACGAGCGGTTTAAAAGGGGTGATGTCGAGCGTGTTTTGGGGTGATTAATTGTGTATAATCTACTGAGCCCGAGGCTATGACAGGACTCGGTCCTTCAAATGTACTCCAGACATGCTCATGATGAACAATAGAGTCAACCGGGAGGCATGGCGCGAACTTCATGTCGTTATATTTAACGTGAACTGGGGATAACCTGTGATTCCAGTCTTTGACAATCCGATATATAGATGGACACAATGATGCTCAACGATATCGTCAAGGGGTGAAGCGGTAAAAAAAAACTCATTGTAACCTATGAACTTGCCTCTTTATTTTGACCAAGTATAGCAACCAACCGTCTATCCCGCTCGCGCTCCAGGCTCTCCACGTCCTTGCCCGCAAGCTCCTCTTCGACGCTCGCGCAGAGTGCCCTCACCGTGTCCTCGTCTCCGCGGAATGCGTTCGCTCGCATGTCGTCGGTCCATTGCCGTACCGCAGGTCCCAAATGGTCCAAAAAGCGACGGAAGCCTTCGCTCCCACCGCCGGCCCCCATGGCGTTTGCCATCATGGGTCCCGTCACGGCCCATCGCGGTCCGAGGCTGGACGTCATGCATGCGTCTGTTGTTTAAGTTTGGTCAATACTGGAATGCCGGACAATGAAATAACATTGGAAGATGAGTGAGGAGCGGTACTGGATACTGATAAGGGTGGGAAAGGCAAGGACTTACCCAAGTCTTTGGCCGATACGATGCCGCGCGAGACTAGACTGTATGCTTCGTTACAGACAGCTGCTTGTAGTCGGTTCGCCACGAATCCGGGTACTTCCTGCCGTATATGAATCGGCCTACGACCAAGGGAGCGGTAAAATTCCATTGCCATCTCAACAGCAGCCGCGTCTGTCCCGGGATGAGGCACGACCTCGACAAGAGGCATCAAGTGCGGCGGGTTGAACGGGTGGCCGATCAATATCCTAGACGGATTCTTTGCACATTTCGAGATGAACTGTGAACTGGGGATGCCCGAAGAAGACGAGGCGATGACGACGTCGGGTCGCGTGCCGGCGTCAATCTCGGCCAGTAGTTTCGTTTTGACGTCGACGCGCTCTGGAGCATTCTGCGGCAGGCAAGCAATCAAGTATTAGCTTCTGCTCCCGCCCCTCGAAGAGAGGAGTGTACGTCGCGGGGTTGCTACGCACCTCTTGAATGAAATCGACGTCTGCGTAATGGCCGTCCATGCTTGGCCCTACAAACTTGTAGTTGGACAGCGAGGCGCCGTCCTTGAGACCGATTCCCTGCAGCGTCGGCCATATGGATTCGAGGTGAGCGGCCAACTTCTCTTCAGCTTGCGGCGCCGGGTCTGATACTAGGACGTTCAAGCCGTGGGCCAGGAACAGCGCCGTCCAAGAGGCGCCGATGACGCCGGTGCCGATGACGCCGACTGTCTGGACTGGCATTGTCAAGATGAGGTGCTTTTTGGTGGAGGGGGTGTGTAGATAACGGACGTGACAGAAAACCTCGATATGAGACTGAGTGATGAAGAAAAGGTGTAGAGTGAATGGAGGGTCAAAGACTTTATACGCTGCTGTTCTCTGAGCGGCTCGCCGGACCGGAGCCAGCTTTCGGGGCCTCGGAGTGGGTCCGGCAGAGTCGAGCCGGAAAGAATGGGGCTGAGCAGCGTCATCCGGCCCGCTCGATTAGTCGGCAGAGGACATAAAGCGGAGCATGCCTCGGATGTCGCTTCAGAAGACCCGCATCTTTCGGCCGAGACCATGGACACGGAATTTGCCCGGGAGTTGCGGCCCCGAGGTTCATGTCCCCTCCGCGGATTCACAAAAGCATTCTTGTAGTTGAACCCGAAGCGATGCTGCGAGATGACTTCTCGAGGGATGACGATGCATACATGTAAAAGCTGGACACGCAACGGGCACAAGGACTCGCAGGGTCCAGCTTGAGAGTTGAGGCCATTGACACTCAAGCGACTCGGAGTCCCATGTTCTCCAGCTTGATGCAATTCTCCCCCCGCGGACTCGGCACTTCTGGGCCCCTAGCGTTGCAGTACCGTCGTCATTCCCCATTAGTCCCGCATTGTCTGCCGAGGCATCAATCGGTGGAACGGCTCCAGATTGGCCATGGTCTCGCCCGCACCATGCACCGAGAACCGGACAGTGGACTATGTATGGGTTGCTATGATGATGTTACGAGACTCGACCTGGACTTTTTAGATCCGAACCCTGCGATATGCTGCCGAGGCATGACTCTGGTCTCCAGTTAATGGGTCGCTCATGGCGTTTCGAGGTCGGATCAGCGGAAAAGTTACGGAATATATATTGGCTATTCCTTGCAGACGGCTTGATTCCCATGGCTTGCCTCATTCTCATATTCTCACACACGAGAGACTTGTGTCTTCAGCTCACAAACAGTCATACAAAATCGACTTGATTTCACGCTTTATATCCTCACATCACCAAAGACTCCGAGAAGCTTTAGAGCGCGCGCAATTCACTCAACAAAAATGCCAAAGGCAGATAAAATGAGGGACGGCTACGGCCCGGGCACGTTTGTCGACACCTCCTTCACACCAGTGCCCGAGGAGTGCCACCATCTCCTTCAATACTTTGCTCAAAGATCGCCTGGCTTTACAACGAATCAGGATGTCTTGAACAGAGTCAGGTTTCACGGTCAAGACCTTCCCATCATCCCAGGACCCTTGAAAGCCCAGGCAATGGTATGTACTCGCTGTGATATTAAGCCGGTTGTTACATGTAGCTCACGGTCATGTAGTCCGCAGTCTACCATGCCATGATTGCCATTGTCGGACAGGAAATCTGCAGCATGCGAGGCATCGACACCGGAGACATCTCCATCGACGTCGACCAGGCCGGTCTGTATCCCGCAACGCCCGCGCTCGTGTCAATCGACGGCAAGGGCCTCGGGGAGATTGCCAAGGACGGTGTCGCGGCCAAAGCAGGCAAAGACCTGGACAAGGGCGTGCTGAGCAAGACGGACATGCGCTACAGGTCATGGGCGCTGTACCCGACCAAAGATCCTCGAGTATGGTATCAGGTCATGAGCAACCTGAATCCGGAGGGTTTCTTGAAAGTCTTTAACCTCGATGCGGACCGGAAAACGTCCTCGAGAGAAGAGGCGTACGAAGTGATCAAGTCGGAAATGATCAAGTACTCTGCCGCAGAGCTCGAGATCAAGAACATGGAAAACGGGTTCTGCGGACAGACCTGCTACACGCCGGCCCAATGGCGACAGACGCAAATGGGACGACGCCTGGCCTCGCACCCCGTGATCAACTATCAAAGGGTTGCTGAAGCTGCCGACACTCCGCCCGTGCCGTTTCCTCAGTCAAGTGATTTGCGTCCTCTAGCTGGTATCAAGGTGGTCGAGTTTGCGAGAGTCATTGCCGGACCCGCCGCCGGCGCAGCACTGGCAGCCCTCGGTGCAGAGGTCATTAAAATACAAAGCCCAAATCTGCCAGATCTTCAGGTAATACTTTCCTAAACTTTCCTATTACTAAAGATCCCTCGCTGACTTATTGCATCTCAGTTCTTATCCGTCACGTTGACTGCTGGAAAGCAGACGTATTCCCTTGACATGAACAAGGAGGCCGACAAGGAAAAGATCTGGTCATTGATCAAGGACGCCGACGTCATCCTCCAGGCCTTTCGACTCGGCTCTCTGGAAAGACGCGGCTTCGGCCTCTCGCAGGTCCTCAAAATGGCCAAAGAGCGCGGCAGGGGCATCGTATACATCGACATCAACTGCTACGGCCCAGACGGCTACTACGCCGAGCGTCCGGGGTTTCAACAAATCGCCGACGCGGCCACCGGCTGCTCCTACGTCTGCGGAAAGGCATACGGATTCGACCAAGGCGTCAGCGTGCTACCACCCTTGCCCATCGCCGACATGCATTCGGGCGCCGTGGCGGTTATCGACGCCCTGTTGGGCCTTCGGGATCGCGCGAGGCAGGGCGGGTCTTACCACGCCATTGTTGCCTTGTGCGCGATAGATGCCGCGCAGCTGGAGGAAGAGGTTGGCCTGTACTCTCCAGAGACTGTCAAGAGGATCCAGGATAAGTATGAGTTTGGTCCGATGACTCCTGACCTGCATGTGGAGGAGCTGCTGTACGTTCTCGCGAACGCCTGGGCCAAGAAGTCAGATGTTTTGCAGCGCAAGGACTACATGGTCGAGTTTGACGAGACTCCCTGGGGCAAGAAGCACAAGATTCTGTCTCCCATCATCAAGTACGCGACACAGGCGGCCAGTCCGCGGTGGACGTCTGGGCCTGTGCCCTACTGTTATGACGCAGTATAGATTGAAGCAATATCGATGCCGGGAAACATTGAATCGGCCACAATTTCTCGCAGTTCCATGAAACTAACGAACGATATCAAAGACAAATACAATTTTGATAGAACAATCGTTTCTTCTTTGCAACAACTCTGTGCAATACGCCCGCATTCAATAGTGATACCAGACTCAAAGAATCATTCGCAACGTTGCAAATATGAGGCATAACCACCTGTGATTGTGTCAGCAAAGCCCACACAACGAAGTGTAGAACGCGAGACAATCTTACCCAGTCATGGCCTTCCCAAGCGTAAAGTACATGGAAGCAATGATCAAGGACAGTGCAGAGCGCCCCAATAATTCTTGGTGGCCTCCCACCAGACGGCCTCCACGTGTCCGCCATCACATCCCAGGCCGACCTTGAAGCTCCAGTACAGCCCAGTCTCATCGTTGGCGCAGGCCTTGTCATGAGGCAGGCATGACGCGAACTTGTCAATATTGTCGAAGAACCCTCTGCATATTCTTTGCTCTGGAGGGATGCCCTTTGCCTTGATAACGTACTTGTACACGATGTATTTCTGCCGTATGCAAGTAGGTCCCGTATACGGCGGGGTCGTGACGTTGGTCAGGTCCGTACCGTTGGCCTGGCTGAGGCTCTTCGTCAGGTCTGTGCCGTTGACCTGGCTCGGGCTGTTCGTCAGGTCCGTGTCGTTGGCCGTGCTTGTGCTGATCTCTGGGATCGTGCTGTTCGTCGGGGCCGCGCTGCCGCACTGGGCAAAGGCTAGGAGCGTGGCCTCAAAGAGAAGGAACCGATGCATGACTTTCGAGTCGGGTTTTGCGTCTGATCAAATGTCAGTTGCTCATCCACGAGATCGAAGTCCTTCATAGGACGTAGACTTGACGTTACGTACGAGCTCAAATTTCAATTTGGAGACTGAAGTCAATGTTGTTTTTGAAACAAAGGGAATGAGTGAAGATAGAGGACGTTTTCCTGGTTTTCTCTCGGTTAGAAAAGTAAGAGAAGTTGTCTTTTTATTTCTGCATATTGCGTGGATTTATTGTCCACCAGAAGCCGCCGCTGACGCCTAGTATTCCAGCCACGATATCCATCTAAACCCTCTAACTCCGATAGCGCAGTGCCACGTTGAAGGCTAAATTATGATCGAGTTTGAGTATTATTGAATAAGACTGTGACTCGACATTGAATGCGACGTCCTTGCAAGATGCACTGGACGCCTCTCGACGCCGAGAGGAAGCTACAGCGTTCTCCAAATTTCAGACTCTACTTCGAAACAGATATCATATCATCCGACGTGCGCTATAAAGAACAATTTCCTCAGCTTGGGCCTGGCGCTATAGGGAAGAGAACCACTGCATCTTCACCAGCTTTTCAGGTCTAGAGAATTACTTAGTGATGTCGTGTGTGATCCCCTCGTGAGACAAGCATGGAAGATGACCTCTTGTATGAACCTCACGTCTGCTAGGGCCCACTCCTTGCTATCTTACTTCGGGCTCGAACGTCCTATACAGATCAAGCAGTTTCGTCCAGATGCCTTTCATGTTGCCATAGGCAGAGCTGGTGGCAGTGTCTCCATATGTGCTCATCCAGGCGGCTCCTGTTCGCCTCAGATAGCCGATGAATTAGTGTCTCAAATGTATCACATAATTCATTTAAAAGCGTTCTCTCTTCTTTCTGGTTCACATCATCGAAATCGACAACTTTCTGCGTGAAGTTTAACGTGAACCGATGTTCTGATCCTGGTGTGAAGTTTATGAACTGTTGAAAACCTTCTCGAAATGCACCATAGCACGCCGCGCTTTTTGCGCTATCAATATCGTCGTAATTATCTCGAGAAGTCGGCGCAATGCTGCAAGAACAGTGCATCACGGATGAGGAGAAGGATAAAGAGGGTCTGATGTTTTGAATGAAGCGACGTCGGATGATGGATGCAGAAATTCGAGGCATCCGTGCTGACTAAGAAGATCGCTGACCTTGAAGTGACCGATACATGTGACAATGACCTCACTCATCCAAGTCGATTCTAAGAAGTTGACAAGTCTTCAGCATTACAAGCGAAATCCGCTCTAATATCCACTAAAAGACTTGAGTCGAAAAATTCTGGGCTCGTTTTGTTGCTTATATTTGCGCGACACCGAACCGTGAGACCACCAACCTCAACGTCATGTCGATGGATGGACCTTCTGATCCTCGGTTACCGGCACAGACATCAGCCAGAAAACCGCAGCACTACAACCCGTCAACTTTACATCCAGTCTTCTTCACAGAAAGGCTAAGACGAGGGCCGCAACAAGCAATGGGACCAGCAAGCCCGATCGCGATGGGGTATGCCTACCAAGAGACGCAAAGGCGGACATCGACGGGGAGCGGATCCAAACTATAATCCTTTGCCATGATCATTAATGTCACAAGAGGATCAAAGAGTGACGCAAATCGGGGAGCAACGTGGGAAGACCTGAGGAAAGATACTTCATCAAACAGTTGTACATAGGAACGGCAAACGACTTGCTGATCAAGACATGATGTTGATCAATGTCAGGGTGTTAAACAGAGAGCATAGCCAACAGACAAACCTGCAATAACACCGCCCAACGCCCTCGCATAATAAACCAAGCGGTGGAGCTGGGACATTGTCCACCAAAGCGCCTCGCAACCCATACAATCTACCTGGCTCTCCCTTCAACTGTGATGTACCTTTTCCCACTTGACAAAGGTGAAGCTGCCTAAATAACCGAGCGTCCCTCAAATATCGCGTCCGCATTTCAAGACCCGCTCTTCGCGGCAATGACGATAGCCATAATGATAAGGATGACAACGAGCGCCAGCAGCGCCATGAGCTTGACATTCTTCCACCACATCTGTCGCTTGAGGCCTCGACTCCGGACGCGGAACTCGCGCGCGCTACCGCCTAGACGGTCCGTCTTGTCGACGAGCAGGTCGACCCTTTCGCCCCGCTCGAGTAGACTTTCAATGTTGCGCGTCATAATGCCCCTGACATCGTCAATCTCGCGCTGGGCGTTACCGATGGCGTCGTCGCGGCCGCCGCTCGTTGTGCCGTACTCGACCATGAGGTTCTTGAGGTCAGCGTTGAAGGAGCCGGCGCCGTAGTTGGGCATGTCGGAGAAGTCGCTGCTCTCGGGAAACTGCTCGAAGAAGCGCCGGCGGATCTCGACGAGATAGCCAAAGGGAACGCGACGACCGACCGACGAGTCGGCGATGACGAGAAACGTGAGCCCGCCCGCGGCAGGTTGTCCTGGATGCTCCGAGGGGGACTCGGCGATGTAGTGGATTTGGTGTTGGCCGTGTGTATACGTCAGCTTTTGCGGCTTTGTGTGCTCAATCTTGGGTAAAATAAGCGAGGCGAGCGACGAGGTCTGGGAAGAGGCCGAAGTGGTGCATTCTGAGAGAATGGTCGTCTTGTGAGCGATGCAGGAACTGACGTGATGTTAGCGACTACTCCGAGAGACTCATCGGGTATTCCAGATCGCGCATACTAGAGGAGAGGCGTGGCGGGTGTTGATGACGATGCCATTGCGGCGGTAGCGTCGGACGTTTGTGAGGAGGATCGCGTAAAGTCTGGACGTGAGGGAGACTATCAGAGTATGGAGTTTGTGTCAGAGAGTCGCTAAGGGTATGAGGTTCGACCGGAAAGCGATGTCTGGGTGAGCAAGGGCCGGAGTCGCAAGGATTTGTTTGAAGGGAGTGAGGAGGACGCAAGATTCGGCATCATGCATTGGGCGCCACGACGTCACTCGCCGAGTATGAAATGTGTGGCGCGGCCAGTGTGGCTGATGAGTCAATGATTCCTGAGTTCTGTCTTAGCAGCGATACTTGAGGCACGAACGAGAATCGGTAATGCAGAGAAAAAGTTTTTTTCCCCCCAAAATATAGACTTACCCAACTGGTAATTGAAACATTGATCTTATTCGTTTTCTTGCTCTCTACCACCTGGTGCGGTCTTCGTTCGAGGTGTACTTTCCGCTCCGCTGCCAGCATTCAAGGTCACGTGAGGACGTGATTTTTCCCGCCTCGGTCTGCAACCTCTCATGACGCCTGTGTCCAGAGGGAAAATCGACGCATAAACCAGCTCTCACCATTCAGGACCTTGCAACTCTGCTCATCTGCCACGCCGACTCATCAATCTGGCCTCACATAAATTCGCATTCTCTCTACAGAATGCACACTCCTTGTCATCGGCCGCGGCCATGAATCATCTGGCCCGACCAGTGGCGTCGAGAGTCGCCTGCCGAGCGTCCTTCATCCGCGCCCTGTCTACGACTCTCCAGCTTGCCCGCAAGAATGCAGTCAGGGCATTCACTTTCAGGGGCCGACATGAAGCTCGCAAGGCTCGGCTTGATGCTTCCATGGGCGAGGCCGAGGGACCCGAGAAGCCGGGGCACCCACGTGGGAATCTGAGGAGCCTTCAGATGGACTTCCAACAAACCGTCATGAATCGCTTCAGCCGGATTCTCAAAACAGAAAACCTTAAGGGTTCCAGTCAGGCCGACCAAGGCATGCTGCCTCTCCTTAAAACGTATGCACTGGCCTTCTCTGAGGAGCTCAACCATGCCTTTGATCTCGCCAGTGACGGTATCGTCAAGCAAAAGGACAACCCCCTTTATGTTATCTTGCGTGACGCTTTTACTCGCGGCGACAAACTGCATGAATTCGATAGGGATCTCTATCATGAATTCCAGAGCTTCATCGCTCGCAGACGCTTCTCCGAGGACGTCGACGAGAGCATGAGAAAATTGGCGGACCTTCGATTCCCTCACGAGTTCTTCCCGGCTACAAGGGCTCTGCAGCGCACCATTCACGTTCACGTCGGGCCTACTAATTCGGGAAAGACGTACAACGCGCTCAAGGCCCTTGAGAATGCCAAGTCAGGCCTCTACGCCGGTCCCCTTCGTCTCCTCGCCAACGAAGTTTACCAGCGTCTCCTGGCAAAGGGTCATCCGTGTGCCCTCATCACCGGCGAGGAAGTTCGCACGCCTTCCGACACAGATCGCTTCTTTGTCAGCTGCACCGTCGAGATGCTGCCCCTCAATAATCGCTACGACGTGGCCGTGATTGATGAGATACAAATGATTGAGAACGACGAGCGCGGATCTGCCTGGACGAATGCGCTGCTCGGCGTTCAAGCCAAAGAGGTCCATGTCTGCGGTGAGGATCGTAGCGTTGACCTCATTCGATCTTTGTGCGCTACCGTCGGTGACAAAGTTGTCATTCATCGATATGAGCGCCTTAGCCCATTGGAGACCATGCCTCACGCCGTTGGTCACAACTTCAACAAGTTACAAAAAGGCGATGCTATTGTAGCATTCAGCCGTCTGAATCTTCATGCTTATAAGCAGAGGATTGAGCGCGCGACTGGCCGTCGATGCGCCATCATATACGGCAGTCTGCCCCCGGATGTTAGAGTGAGCCAGGCAGCACTTTTCAATAATCCCGATAACGACTACGACTACATTGTTGCAAGCGATGCTATCGGAATGGGCCTCAATCTGGAGATTCGGCGAGTAATCTTCTCCGATGTTACCAAGTTTGACGGACACGGGCGCCGCCACTTGAGTGCACCAGAGCTTAGGCAGATCGGTGGTAGAGCTGGGCGATACCGGACAGCAGCCAACGCGACTGGGGCAACGACAGCATCCGATGAGCCCAAGGTTGGTCTTGTAACAACCTTGAATCCGGCTGACATCAAGCGAGTCGGCAGGCTCATCAAGAGTCGTCCGCAGTATATCAAGCAAGCCTGCCTCTTCCCTCCGGCCGGCATCATTGAGCGTTTTGCGTCCTACTTTCCACCTGGGACACCCCTCTCTTGGATTATGCATTGCATACAGGCCATTGCCACCGTGTCACCCATGTACCAATTACACGTCCCCCGCGACGTGATGCGGATTGCGGACGAATTACAAGACCTCCCGCTCACCATCTTTGATCGGCTGACCTTTTGCAACTTGCCCTGCAATTTGCGCTCAACAGGCTCGTCGGGCTCAGCGGACTCAATCGGCTCCAAGGTTCTCCGAGCATTGGCAACAATAGTGGCGGAGCACAAGGTCGGGCACATTTTGTCAATTCCGGAAATTCCCCTGGAATTTTTGGAACTTGACATGAAAGACTTTGTCGGCGAAGGCGCCCATGGCGAACCTCTCGAGTACCTGTCCAAAATGGAAGTGCTGCACGACGCCGTGAACCAGTACGTGTGGTTATCGTATCGTTTCACGGGAATGTTTCCGAGCCGGCCGTTAGCCTTCCATATCCGCAGTCTGGTCGAGCAGCGTCTCACTGAAGCTCTCAGCGGGATGGACTTTACCGATACAAAGGCCAATGCTCTGCGGCGTGAACGATGGATGGAGCGTATGCGGCACAAGCAGGCTGAAGGCGAGGGCTTCGTGGACGAAGGCAACGCGCACGAACTCGATGATGTCGATTTTGACGTGTCTCTCCTCGGGGGTGATTCATCATCACCACCAAGTGTAGATGAAGAGGTGGGATCGACCATGACGCGCTAAGTCGAACAAGCTGGTCCTCCTGTATGAACCATGATCGAGTGACGCGGGCCGGGGCTCCGCAATGAACTTGCGAAGATACCCGCCGGGCGGTTTCCTGGGCTAGACATCTGATACGGCGTTTGGATTTGACATGTAAAATCATAATGTGACGCTCGCTGACAAGAAGGCGCAAGATCATGAAGGGTGTAGGTTACATTTGTTGTGCTCATCGGGAAAACGCTGTCAAGAAAATATGTAACATTATCTTCTCTTCTCGCATTTTTCTTTCATTTACATGATAGACTTTGGATGACGGGATGCAGGATTTCATTAAGATTCCGACAGGACTCAGCGCCAGATCAACACTTCGACACGCGTTGTGCGAGTTGGGCGCCGATTGAGTTCAACACAGGCTGTGACTTGGCTTGATGACTCTCTTCGCCTTCGACCTAGGCCTCTAGATTGACCAGCAGCTTCTCGAGAGACAAGAGCGGATCTCCATCCTCGCAGCCAGTCTCACCAAGATTGGCGGTTTTCGAGCTGAGTCGAAGTGCTGGGTCCCAGTCCTCGGTGCCGTTACTTGGAAAGTTGACGTCGCGCGCTCTCAACGCTGGCATGGCTTCTCTGGCTTTCGAAGCAGACCCTGGCAATGACCCAGCGGGCGCAACTTCTGCGGTCAAGGGTTCTCCCGGTAATCGACTCGGCGTTTCAATAGCCTCGAGTCTCTTCAGCGCTTCTTCCATGGCCTCGTCCGTCATGGAGGATCCCGGGAGAGCAAAGTCCGGCTTGGTAGTCGGAACCTTGACGTTATTGAGCTCGCGTAGCGCCTCATCGAGCGTCGTCGCCGGCTCAGGGGATACCTGCAAAGATCCCCTAAGAGTCTCGGCGGTGGCTGCCGGCGACTCTGCCACGTCTCGAAACATGTCGTCCAGGGACTTCCACCGCCTCGGCCCGTCGATGCCCTGCTTCTCCACCCTGAACTCGTGCGCTTTAATTACGTCGCGGACTCGAGCCTCGAGCGCTGACATTCGCCGCACCGCGTGGCCCGTCCCCGTGGCGACTGTCGAGAACTTTGCGAGCTTCACCGCGGCGCTGCAGGCCCTCCAGGCTCGCCAGCCCCATTTGCCGATTTGCAGGGGCACCACGACGGGTGTCGGAGCCAGAGAGATTACTTCTATCAAAACGTCCTCCAATACATTAATCCAAGTGTATGCCGCCAAGTCTTGCTCGTTTGGTGCTGTAACTTGGGTCGAAGGGTTCCCGCCCATAGGCGTGCTTTGTGCTTCGTTAACTCGGGCCCATGCATGCTCAGCGTCTTGGCGAGCGCGCTCGGCTTCGGCAACGACGACTCGTTGGGCAAGAGAGGCGTGTCCAATCTCGAAATTTAGGGCTTCTCTCTCGTGGTCGAAAGCTGCCTTTATAGCTTCTCTGGACTTGGCCCAGATATAAGATTTCTGAAGCCAGTCTGGTAACGACCGGTTGGCAGAAGAGTCCTGCGAGGCCAGGTCATCTATCTCCTTCATCCTACCATTCAGCAACTCCAGCAAAGCAGAGGTCTTTTCCCGGACTGAAGCGGCGTGAAGGCCTGTCATTCGCGCCATGTATCCTGCCTTGAAGGCTAGGACGCGGGTCTCGCACTGGAAAACCGGCATGGGAGTCGCAGCCTCAGCGACAGATCGAAAGTGTCGAGCTTGTTCGGCCAGCTTTCTGGCATACCGAATGTCCCAATCCCACAGCGCATCGGCTGCGTTGGCCCGCGCCCAAGACACGGCCATGCGGACCGTCGGCAGGGCGTCGCTTGAAAGAGAGACGTGGTCATTAAGGACCTCGCAGAAGCGTTGCGCTGCCGAGACGGCTTCGTCGCGATGATCAGCAACCCGCTGAGCGGCCTCTCTGGCCGTCTCGACGTCCTGTGCTTTGGAAACCCTGCGAAGCGCTGAAAACGTTTCCCGCAGCGCCTTCTTGGCGGCATCGGACGATTCCTTGGCTTCACTTTTTCGCCGGAACAGGGGAAAGCGACCAGCCCACCCGACGTCTTTGGCGTTGGCGGCCATGAACTCGTAGGCGTAGTCCTTGAGGGACTTTTCCTGGGAGACTGCAAAGTCCTTCCATGGCTTCTCCTACCACGCCTCGTGGCCCTTTGAGAATCCAGCGAGCTGCGGGACGGGCGAGTAGTCCAGGACGGCGCTGTCGAATGCGTGGTCATAGTCCGGGTTCTCTTCAAACTCGAGTTCTGCGACCGACGTGTTGGCGTTCCACGCGACGACGCTGTACCCAATGACTTGCTCCCACCTGATGCCCCCGAGGGCGGCAAACTCCTTATTTTCGGGATTCAGGACGTGTCTGCCCATGGTGGCGCTCACGCTGACCATGTTGCGCCCCGAACGGATGTGATAGACCCAAGTCCGCGCGTCGCCGCGAAACATGGCCTCGACGATGTCCAGGGAATACTGGGCATAGCCGAGCGCCTGCTCAGGGTCCGTCGACGTCGACACGTACTGCGTGTCCTCGAGCAACTCCCCGCCGATCTGGTGGTTCCACACGCTGAAGCCCTCGAGCTGGGCGCAGTTCTTGGCGTGTGGGAGGAACCCGCCTTCCCGGGAGAGTTCTTCGGGAGGCCGCGTGTCCCCGCGATACACGACAGCGCCGGCGTATTTGGGCGCCGGCGCGGACCACCCGAGTCTGGAGAACCAGAGGAATAGGAGGCATTGGGCCAAGACGAGCCGACCGCGCATCGTGGATTTTGATCGCTGGGTATGCAGCTGTCAGTGTGGCAGTCGTCGGTCCGTTGCCCGGACCATTTTTGGTTTCGGGTCAGATTATCACATCCATAAGATGAACGGCTTGCCGGCAAGGCGGTGCTCGATCTTCACGTCTCGCGATCGACTGTAAGAATCCTTCCGCGAGTTCGCGGCTAACGAGCGGATGGCGGCCGTTTCTCATAAAAGATGAGCCGACGGACTCGGCGGATCTGATTAGACGACGGTGATCAACACTTTACTTTGATATATTTCGCGCGAATTTCCTAGAGATCGTGGACTGTTTAATTTACCAGACCCATCCTAGAGGATCTAGCGTGTTGGTATCCGTATATGAACCGACTCTGTCACTGCTCTCAATCTCTGTTGTCTTTTAGGACCTTTGCAGGTCGGGGTTTAAACATTATAGTACACTAAGTGGTTGAATCATGCAAAGACCAAGTCCTCCTGGTTCTCTACATTCGGGGGGTTAAGAGGTTGCTCGGATGGTCGATTGGGAAAAGGGGGTAAGAGTGAGATTTCGCGCGAAGTCTTCGTAGAAAAACAGGATTCCTAGATATGGTTAGAGTTTTTGCCTTGAGTCTCCACTTGCTTGAAACTTTACTTCCATCTTTCCAATCTCCCGGCAGGCCTATTGCCGCAGTCGTCTAGGACTCTGCACCTCTGATAGGAGGAAGACGCCTGAGAAGTAATCAAGGTCGATTGAGGAGACTTCACATCGGCACGAGCCGATACGCAGCTCCACGGGTGTCCTGCGCAAGCATCTGTCCTCGATGAAAGGCCGTGTCCTATTCTGAGTTGCGGACTTGTACCAGACTGGGATTTTGCGAGTTATCTCTTTCCACAGGACTGTGTTCGAAACTATATCCGACTTGTATGACTTACAAGACCTATATCCGGGCGTGCTATCGCATCCTCTCACCTTTTTGATACAAGCTAGCTCAAAAGCCAAGCGCAGAATGTCGATGTTATTAATGGGCAGTCAGTCCTCGTGCCTCTACAACGGGAGCTTGCCTCAAGTTGGTTGAGATGGCAGTTTACGTACTAGAGGCGCTGAGAGCGGACAAATGCTGTATAGCTTCATCACAGGTTATCCCACGCCACATCTCCTTGTCGAGTTACGAGTGGAATGCAACCTTAATATCAGACGAAATGGCTTTTATGCAATGATCAGGTATTAACTGTCTCTATATCATCCAGTCCGTCCAACTCCATGTGTTTCTGTATCGGCGACCCTGCTCATTCCTCGGACTTCTTTGTGCCGATCCAACGTGTCACGTCCCCATCTTGACAACACCCGGCCGGGAACATGAAGCAATGGCAGACCCTTGACAGGCACGTATGGGTACATGTAGCATCTCAGGGTTCTGCACGTTGGCAAGTCTTGTAACCCTACGTCGCTACGTTATCGACCATTACGAGGTTACACTCCGGCTGGTCTGTTTTCTTCAGCTGCGTAGGCTGTAGGAACATGAGGTTTGTGTCTCTCTTAGGCCCACCTGAGTGAGTTCTCTGGCGCAGTTCAGGGTCCGGGCCACTTTTCTAACTTTTTTGACACTCTTTGTACTGCTTTCCATGCTGTATTAACATGATGCAGATTCCCATTGACGGCGAATTAACATGTAGAACATCTCGGCAAGGTTCCCTATGGACGGAATCGATGACCAGACGTTGCACTGCGCCCATGTTCGAAGTTGATGGTTCCGCTATTGAACAATCTCGAATCGGTACCACCTTGAGAAGAGATCCTTTCAGTCATGATACATGAGAGAGTCTCCCTTTCTACAGGATGCGATGTCAGCAGCCTAGTTATTGACCCGCGTAGGGACATAGCCCTTGATAACCCCCGTTGTGGTTCGTGTCTTGTGGATCATGCATCGCCGAAGTATGTTCCTTCAATTGATCCGTCTTCTTACAGGTCAGGATTCGGGACGGGTAGTAAAGGGGCCGAAGTCTTTAAGCACCGAAAGCATACTCAGAAGAATGCCACTATAGGTCTTCAATAATCACTATAGGTCTTTAATAATTAACACGGAATTATTCACAATATCGGCAGAAGTTCCCGACGCCGTGCATACGGTCAATTCCCCCCATGGGCTGGTTAGTCGAACCGATACTTGGTCTGGACTCTTGCCTGTTATTCTCTGGGACCCTGGGAAATCTCTACCTCACGTACGAAGTATATGAATCAGTCTCGTCGCCAAGATTTGGTTCGAATGTCTTTGGCCAGTGTTTTGGGCAACTGCTAGTTGCGCCAGCCATTGAGCGATCAGATGCGCTTCCTTTGCCACCTGATTGCCTTGCTCCTCTTGGCCACTGCCATACATGGCCAGGCCGTTCCCCAGCGGCTGAACCAGACCAACAACGCAGCGGTTCTCGAGAAGCTGAAGAGCAATCTTTTGCAATTTGTAAAAAATCTAGATCCCGAAGTGAGCATGGAGGACAAGTCTCCGGGCCTGTTCTTCTGGCCACCTCCAGGTGAGTGTCCGGCTCTCGTTTCTTGGTTGATGTTGATCGTGTAATTGATGACCTATAATAGCAGCTGTTCCTACGGTCAAACCTTCGCATCGCATAGTTGGACTCATGCGATGGGGTTAACGATCCAGTCGTGAGATCAAGGTGCTTCTCTGGGTTGTTGTTCAAGTACAAATACTTTGCAAAGGCAGGCCATGACGACTTGCTACAAAAGTACTGCGTGGCTAGGGCAGTGTGGCTGATGCACCTCCCTTAGTGGCGGTGTACTTCGACTTGCCCCACTTTTGTCCGTCGGTATTCTCAAGGCCGAGTACGAGCCGTTTTAGCAGGAGCTCCATCAAGCCTCTTTTTCACTGCCACTTCACTCTTGCTCTTACTCTTTCCCCTTTTCTTTCTTTCTCTTTCACTGATTTCTTCACCACTGCCGTCAACTCACCCTTAATCATGCTGCGACGCAGTCACACGCCAGAGTCAGGAGCGCACACGGACTGTTGCTGAGCAAAAGAACCCCCCTCATCTGGTGCGGGCTTCTCCTCCAGTCAATGACATGCCGCCATCCGCACCCGTTTTCGCCTCGTCTCTTGTCCAACCGACGAGACCGCATACTACTTTCTCTCCCTCTTGCTCGAATCTTCAGCTCCAACTCAACAGCCATCAACCTCATCCAGCATCTTCATCATCGAAAACTTGGTCAACATGAACTCTCAAAAGCCCGAGCGCTCGACGCCTGTCTCTCAGGACGCTGTCCGCATGGGCTCCTACACGTATCGCGCCCCCAGTCCGCCGACTCTTTACGTCCCTCCGCCTATCTATCCCTCGAGGACTGTCGATGGCGATGTGTCCGCTAAGATAGTCCCCTTGTACGAGAATATTGACTCGTCATTACTGTCTCGTGAAGAATATGACATCATCACCCGCGGACTGGCCCAAATCCCTCGCGATCGTTCAGCTAGCTGGCGGTATACTGAACGTCGCAACGCTCAGCCCATTCTCGACTTTCTCTATCTCGGTCCAACCAGCATTGTCCGTGATCAGGAGTTCCTCCAGAAACAGGGCATAACCATGATCCTCGTCGCCAGGGACGCTCGCATGGCCGTCTCTCCACTCATCAGCGTTGAGCAAGCCGGCTCTGCTCTCGGCATAGCCACTCACTATGTCGACTATCACGCCCCGCACAACATGGTCAGCACGTTTCCAGAGATTATACGTCTCATCAACCA
Organism: Hirsutella thompsonii MTCC6686; assembly: GCA_000472125.2. Taxonomy (NCBI): domain Eukaryota; kingdom Fungi; phylum Ascomycota; class Sordariomycetes; order Hypocreales; family Ophiocordycipitaceae; genus Hirsutella; species Hirsutella thompsonii. The sequence continues at coordinate 384,582 of APKU01000011.1, read as the reverse complement.
TCACATGCTCGCCGTTCATCACGCTCAAGCGGCTCGTCACGGCAACGAGCAGCGCGGCAAGGTTCTCGTGGCCTGTGAGACGGGAAACGCCCGCTCTGCCGCCGTCGTCACTGCCTACATTATGTCTATGTACGGGAAACCCGCCGTTCCAGCCATTCAATACGTCACCATGCAACGATTCTGCTGTGTTTTCGAGGAGGACGCGAAGCGCGCACTTCAGACCTGGGACGACCTCATGCGTGCTCGCTGTCTCGTCGCGATGAGCAAATTCACCTTTGATCAAGATTCGGAGCTGGCCATCTCGAATACGGCCACTAAGCGGAGAATTGGGTCCGCGACAGATGCCAATGATGTTGAGGATCAAATGATGAGTGACGATCACGACCGATTCGACGACCGCCAGGATTTTGCGCCCTTTCGAGACTTGTGAGCTACTTTGCCGTTTAGCTCAAACTGCCGCTGCGCTGTTGTGGTTGTCGAGTGGCTTTGCGTCTTGAGCTTCAGGTGATCAGGTCGCAAAAGAAGAACGAATCGACTTTCACGTTGCGTCATTGAGCAACACATGGCGTCGTTGATGGCATCGAAAGCTTCTTTCTATTATGTTCACGCAAGGCGCTTGACCAGGGGTCTGCAAATATGACCGAGGACGGATACAGGCCCGATCCGCAGATGATCATGGCGGGGGACGGGTAGGTTCTACCCGCAGATGTCCCAATGGTATCTGGGACGAAGCTGACTCCGACAGTAGTTGACGAATGTACGGCCAATGAGGGACCAGATGTACTGGCTTTTGATGCGTACACAAATTCATGGAGTTCTTACATTGAAGCATGGATGAGTAGCGTTTTGGAATCGCAACGTGGGTCAGAAAAGTTACGATGCATGAAGATGATTGAACGACACCTGCCTTTCTTGATGTTATTGATGGACTTGAACGCTTTACACTGATTTACATTTGAGACTCACGTTTACTTACATGGATATGTGAGGTGTTGATGGAGCATACCGAGGGGAGAAGTCGACGATGAAAGCTTCGCTACGGCGTTCAGTGAAGGATGTGTGGGCTCATTGAATAGCAGATATCTCAGAAATATCAAATATTATCACGCCTGCGGAAACTGTGAATATCAACCCGTATGTCCGTCTGTATCGCAAGGAGATATCTGCCGCTCTGCGGTATATGCTTCCATTGTTTTTATCGCCGTTTCCTTCTAGTCTGCGAAATCCTTTTTTCCATCTGCGCCTTTCCATGCTTTCGTCAAATCGTCATTTTTCGTGTCCCGTGTCATTGAACACATCTCATCATGGCACCAATCTTTACCCATTGTCGCTCTTGCCCCTTGCCCGTGTTTCAGTAGACTGCATCGCATCTTCGCCTCCTGGAACTTGCAGACCAACGGCATCGCCATCAGCCTCTCCCTCTGCCGGCGCCCTGCTGCTGCTGCAGTCACATCCAAAGCGAGCACGAAACTGTGCGCGATCAAGGTCCTCGAGGGCGGCGGCAGCAGCCTTTGCGACTGCGATTTTCGCCTCACGACCCGTCCGGCCCTTGGCGTGCTCGACGACGCGCTCGTGCACCAGGAGCGCGCAGACGACGTCGTCGTCTGTGACGGCGGCGACGCCGGCGTCCAGGCCGCAGGGCACGGCGGAGACGCAGAGCTGCCAGTCGCGACAGCCCAGGCGCTCGCCACCGCCCAAGATGCGAGCCAGCGCGGTGACGGGGTGTCGACTCGCGTGGGAGTCGTACAGCGCCATGTCGGCAAAGTAGGGTTCAATGTGGCGCGTGAAGAAGGCGCGCACGGGGCCGAGGTCGTGCCCCGCGTCGACGAAGATTGCGCCGACGAGGGCTTCGAGCATGTCGGATAGGGCCTTGGGCGGCGGGGACGTGGCGAGCCAAAAGTCGCGCGGAGCCTCGCCGCCGCCGCTGCCGCCGCCGTTGCTGTTATTGTCGTTGTTGGTGGTGCTGGTGCTTTTCGCTTCGGCCTCGGCGGCGTCGAGCTCGAGGCAAAAGTCGGCAATCTGACCGACGAGCGACGACGTCGTCATGAGCAAGTGCTTCTGCAGTCCCAGGCGGGCGCACAGGCACCCAAAGAAGTGATTCGACGTCATGGCCATCTTGTGCTCCGTCAGCCACTGCGGATCGGCCTCGGGGAAGCGGCGGAAGAGGTAGTCGACGACGACGAGGTCGAGCAGCGCGTCGCCGAGAAACTCGAGCCGCTGGTAGCTCGGCACCGGCTCGTAAGGGTACGAAGGGTGCTTGAAGGCGCTGCGGAGCAGGTTCGGCCACTGGAAGCGGTACCCCGTCGTAGCGTGGATGCTCTCGACGGCGGCGCGCTGGGCCGCCGACGAGGGCGCAGTCTGCCACGCGGGAGCCCGGTAGAGCGCGGCGTAGTCGGCGAACCGGGTCATCCGGTGGTTCTTGCCCCTGACCATCTTGCTGACGGCCTTGACGGCCAGGTCCATGTCCCCCCCGGGCGAGCCGCTCACGTAGGCGGCGCCGATGAGGGCCTCGCAGACGTCGGCGACCGACTTGTCCGAGAGGCTGTGCCAGACCTCGGTCTTGGGCGTCTTGCCCTTCTTGAGAGGGAGGTTCGGGTACCAGGTGCGGCGGTCAAAGGACTTTGAGCGGACGTACTCGTGCAGCTTGCGGTCGACGGCGTGGTTGAAGAGGTTCTTGTTGCACACGAGCACCATGCGCTCCACGTGGTACTCGAACTCGTCCGAGTTTGGGATGAGCGTAAAGAGCGCAATGGTCGTGGCCATCTTGAGGAACGAGTCGCCCAGGAACTCGAGCCGCTCGTAGTTTGAACCCATGCCCACCTGGAACTCCATCTGCTCCTGGTCGTGCTCCTCCGTGTTGGAGCTGTCCTTTGTGAGCGCCTCGAGCGCCAGGCTCGGAGATAGGTCCAAGTCGAGCAGCTTGCACGCCTCGAGGGCGATGAGCACCGAGTCCAGGCGATACATCATGACTGGTACTATCAAGGCCATGGAGACGAAGCCAATCGGCAGCTAGACACCAGTCAGCTTTCCCTCATTGCTAGAGAAACGAAGGCGGAGGGTTTCACTCACCTTGGACATCCTCAGCGGCTCAAGGATCAGCCAGCAGTTCATGTTTTGCGACTCCTCCGCGCTGTATTCGTCCAGCAGGTTTCGGCGCAACGACAAGAGCTCCGCATTGACTACTGGCTGATCCTCGCGCCACGTCTGTCGTCTTCTCGACTTTATCGTCAGACTATTGCTGTACTCCTTGATGCTCTGATCAGACTGCCGGTACGAGCGGCTCTTTGGCACCGGGGCGCCCTCGGGAACGGGATCGCTCGGCTTCAGGTCCTGGTTGATGCCGTGGATGATGAACTTTCGAGATCCGTCCCAAGGGTCCATAACCAGCTTGTCGCGGAAAAATTCGTCAGGGGCATCCCGCCACTCTGGTTGCTCAGGTCGTGCGAGGAGCTCCAGCAACGACCAGTCCACTTGTGCAGAGGCTTGATGAGGCATGCTCCCGTCAGTGTCTGACTTGACTGGCGCCAGAAAGTAGGGTAACGTTTCCGATCCTGCGTCGTATTCTTTGCTGAAGACGTCGGCGAACATGGTCAAGGTGAAGCTCGTCAGATGAGCAATACGGTCCGTCGAGAGTGTGGTAGGTGTGGTGGACGGTGCCAGGCGAGCAATCGAAGTCCGGCCATTGTCAAAGTACAGCATCGTCGGGTCAAGCGACGGCAAAGGGACTCGCGTCAGGATAATCACTGGACTCGTCGGTCTCCCGACCGCAGTGGGATTATCAAGAAACAAGACCGTCTCGTACATCTCAGTCGGAGGACCTAGCCGGGACCACATCTCCGCCTTTACGCGCATCGGGTAGCTCTCCTTCTTGTTGGAGCTCAGCGCCAGGCGGGCGTTGCGCATGGCCGGCAGACGGCGACTGAGCGTGGGCTGCAGGTGTCCGTTGATGTACTTCTTCTTGATGAGCTCGACGCACGCCTCAAACGCCGCAGAGCACTTGGCCAGCTGCTTGTTGCGCTGCGCGTGGCCCGTCCTGGACGTGATGGGACTCGAGTCCGGCATCACGACGGTCGCCGTGAACTTCTTGCGCGGGTATGAGTACGTCACGGCGTACTCGGGCGTCAACGAGTTCTCCGTCGTCGAGAGGGACGAGACAAACTTGGCGAGCACCTCGAGGCTCGAGGCAAACGTCAGCCGGGCGCCCGTCTCGGCCACCTCGTAGAACTTTTGCGCGTAGCGGTCGCTGTTATCGAAGACATCGGGCTCCGGGGCGTCTTGGATCTTCCTGTCGGCGGGCAGGGCAGAGCAGAAGCGGCGAAGGGCGTGCGCGTCCCGGGTGGCCATCTTGAGACGTCGCAGGTGCTGCATGTTGCCCTGCTCCAGCATGCTAACGTACGTCGACTGCGCCTGGCGAGCGCGGCCTTTCGACTGGATGTACTGAATGGCCGAGTCGTAGAGGTCGAACCTGATGATCAGATCGCACTCGGGGATGTCGATGCCCTCTTCAGCTACCTGCGTCGCAAATAAGCAGTTTGTGTCGCCGCGTCGAAACTTTTGAAGAGCGAGCACTTGGTCTCGGAAAGACATGTTTGCTATGCTCGAAGACAAGGCCTGTGTGCCGACCTGAGAACATGTGAGCAACACGACCGAGACCATTCGGTTCAAAGAACTCACAATGTAGGCCGGATACATGCCGGAGATCCTTTGGCCAGGCTGCTGAAAGGCATCGGCAAGAAGTAGAGCCGTGTACCGCTTCTGGACGAAAACGATGCATCGCTGGGTCCCCTGCCGAATAAAGGCGTCGTCGAGAATCTGTCGCAAAGTCTCAACCTTTGCGGAGAAGAGCGCAAGGCTCTGCTGACCCTGCGTCCCCAGCTTCAGGGGCTTGTACTCGCGGATCGCTTTCTGGACCTGCTGCATGCCCGCCAGGACTCTATCCGCTTCATGCGTGCCGTCGAACGCGAGAAAGCCTCCGCCGCCAGAGTTCGCCTTTGCCGTCCGCTTGCTGACTTCGGCGTCCGTCATGAGCAGCTCCCAGTATCTGTCTGCGCACCACGGGCCGAGGGTAGACGCTGCTTCCTGAGTGGCCTCGAAATGGGCGCGATAAGTCGAATCCGAGAAGAGAATGTTTGCAATTTGCATCCATAGGGGGGTCCGAGCCTCTTCCGGCTTGATGAGGGTGTCGTAGTATTCCTTAATCTCGATTTGCCGACGACGAGCCTGGCTGGCGGCAAGCACCTCATCAGAGACTGTGGCAATCTCACTGCAGAGGATACTCTCCAGCTCTTCCGCAGCTGCCCGGAGATCATTCGTCTGCGCATCGACGGGCGAGGCCGTCATGCCAAGAATGCGCGGTCGGTGGACGGGTTCGCGGACGTAATGATCCTTGATGATGCGAGCATACGGGTGGTTCTTCTTGGTATGATGGGCCTCGTCAAAGATGAGCAGGTTGATCTGGCTCATCTGGACGAAGCCACTGTTGAGGCAGTCGAGCACGATCTGGGCGGTGCAGACAAACACCATGCTCTCCGCGAGCTGCTTGTCCCAAAACTCCTTTGTCCGCATGACGCCCGCCATCTCGCCGTGGAACTTGGCCATCGGGTGCTCCAGGTTGGCCTTGAGCACGCTGTACTGCTGGAAGCACAGGGCGACCTTTTCGACGAGGAAGAAGGCGACTTTCTTCGGCCCTCCCATGGCGCGGCGCTCGAGTTCTTGCTCCAGCGTGTGGCGAAGCAGCAGCGCGGCGATGAGCGTCTTGCCCGAGCCTAGACGGGTGTCAGACGGCGTTTGCAGGAAATCAGAGTGTCAAGAAAGGGATAGCATACCAGTGTCCAGCACAATAATGATGTTCTTTTCCTTTGCCTTTTCAAAGAGCTCAACCTGGTATTCGCGAGGCGAGGCAATGATTCTCTTGTCTTCGTTGCTCTGAATCATGCGCGCGGTGGACAGCTTGTCGATTGCGCGCGACATGCCGTCCGTTGCGGTGACCGGCACTGACCGCTGGCTGTCCTGGATCCATTGATGAAATGCAGCATCTCCTCGTCTCTTCTTGATGGACGGCATGCGAGGATCGTCGTTGCCTGGTGTCATGCGGTATCTGTCGATATCCTCGTCGCTATCGCTGTCCTGGACGTCAGTGACGGCATCAGGCGTGGCAGCATCCTCGCCTGGCTCCGGTTCGCCATCATCCGAGAAGACCGAGAATAGCTCAGAAGATGCGGAAACCTTTCGCTGCTGAAGCTGGGGCTCATCGTCGTCTAGCACGATGAGCTGGGCTGCCGTCACGAGACTGACTTGAGAGCGTGGCGACGCAGATGGAGAGGCGGCGTCGCAAGACAGCAATAACTGAGGTTCCTCTGACTTCATGGTGCCTGATTTAAATGTTCAGGCGCTTTCTTCATTCATTACGAGTGGAAGAGAGTCAACCGCCATGAACAGGCGATCAAGAGAGCGATGCATTCGAACCTCAATCAGATGCGAAAACTGTGTGACCATGATAGGACGAAATGCGAGGCAGAAGCTGCAGGACCTCGAATCAGGCCGATGACATGCTTCATCAGAAGAAGTAAATCATCAGAAGAAGAAGTATTGAGAGAATGTGATTAGAAGGAAATCAAAGAGTGTTGCGAAGAAGTGCCAGACTCGTTGCAGCAGAAGAGTCGAGGTTTAGCGGTCTGGTGGGCGCCTCCACATTTCACCGTTAGCAAGTTAGGACACTCAAGCCTCAACAATCAAGCGGGTAGCTACCTACCTTACGTCGACAGCTGCCTTCAAGTATTCTCGCCGCACAGCATAAAGTAGCAAACTTTTTGTTTTCGCGTTTCATCGTGCGCGAGTTCCTTGCGGAACCTGAACAGTTAGAATCCCTCCTACTTCGTCTTGCCTTGCTTCATAACGCTCCCCATCCAATTTATCACGCCTCACGTGGCAGTGCGAGGCGGAGGTCAGCCCATCACGAAGACGTTGGCGGAACATTGAAGCTTATAAAAGACATGCAAACGAATGATGTCCCTCTATCTATAAAGATGAGCACCGGGGATTCTAGATTCGTCCTTCTGACGATACTTTCAGGCGGTGTTTGCAAAGGTTGGCCGTCATTTACATGAAGCTACCCTATATTGTCACTATTAGATTGGGGGTTGTCGGGGTTTTGAGCAGAGTTCACCAACCTGAGTTTTTCTGGGGACCGTTGAAGGGTCCATTCTGAGGAAATATTGATGAACACACAGTAGTAGTATATTCACATGGGAATTACAAAATCACGACCATCGGGCACTTCAGCAGCACATGAGAACACAGTGAGAAGATTGCTCGATTCACAGAAACATCACGCTTGCTATTCCAAAGCAGCGCAACTCGGAAACTCCTGGCTGCCGCCTTCTATGCCAGAGCTCAAGTCTCCTCGACGATGCCGGGTCATCTCTTCAGATCTTACACGTTGCCGCCGCCGCCCACTGCCACGCCTGTTCCACCTCTTTCTTTAGGCTCGTGCAGAACTCTTCGCCTCGCAGATTAAACGAAAACAAGACCTGCTTCGTCTTCAACTCGAGAATCTCACTCTTCATGCGCACAGTGGCCCGCTGACACTCTATTCGCTCCAGTTTGAATCTTTCCTGCCACTTTGCTCCACACGAGATGGCCTCGAGCTCGGCAATGACATATTTGCGAAGCCCGATCCCCATCATAATCCCTCCAATATGATGATGTGGCTTGTTCGGCGACTCGGGGAAGCGCCAGTCATTGCCAGTGGAAGCCTCGGAGAGGTACTGGGCTATAGCTGATCTAGAGGGAATCGGGATCCAGAAATCGTCAACGAGTGGTCGGTAGGCGAGGTGAGATCTGAGATCTGATGCTGTGCACACGGGCATTGTTCCGATGCAGCGGGGTAAGTCTGTCAATGATTCAGGTGAATATACTGCTTTGACCATTTTGTGATGACGGCGATAAGCAAGGCCCTTGTAAGCTGATGTCTGGTTCTTCAAGTTTCGTCCGATTGAGTCTTGAGGAATAGAAACGCGATGCTCTCAATCTCTTTGCCAAGCCTCATTTATCATACTGATGTGTCGCAGACGCTGGTGAATAAATGCTGGAACCAATAGACCGCCAGAGCCTGACGAGGACCAAACGAAATATCATTCTGGAGTCACAGCGACCATGTGTAAACGACTCCGGCACTGTTTACACTCCTTCCCGTCAAGTCGTCTTGCCGCTCTTCTTGGCCTTGGTAGATGCCTTTTGCTTTTGCTGCTTTTGCTGCTTTTGTCGCTCCTTGCCTTTGCGGATCGTCTCGACCAGTCCCTCGACTTCGTCCATCTTTTTCTTCTCATCCGCCTTTTGCTCGCGTTTGTCTTTTGCGGCTCTTTGGACTGCTCTCTTCTTGGCTTGATCCTTTTCCACCTTCTCAATCAGTGCGTCGCTCTCTTCCCACAGCTTCTTGGCTACTTCTTCCTGCATGACCTCTGCGCGGGCAAAGTCGACTACCATGCACTCTTTGATGAGCTTTCCACCGCCGAGACGGGTGAGCTCCGAGTCCATGGCAGCATGGAGAATCGACTGCGCACCGCGAAAGGGAGACTTGAGCAGGAACCATGGGACAATGTACGCTGAGAGGTAGACGAGAAGACCATATAGAGAGCCTCGTGTTAGCCAAAGCCGGGTGCTGGGAGTTCGACACAGTCCAGGGTCGACAAAGACGACCTTTGCGTTCATGGGGAGTTCATCCGGCCGCTTGTAAGAGTCGAGGTGTTTCTGGAATGCCTGACCAAAGACGTTGAGAGCCAGCTTGCTCCGGGCATAGGCTACTGAAGGCGACCAGTTCGTAGTCGCAATAGCCTCTTTGAGCGACGGAGATCCAATGTACGACGAGCAAGTCGTCATGATAACACGCACATCGCGATCAAAAGGTTGCGCTTTGATGGCGGGGCTCAGTATGCCGAGCAAGTGGAAGTTGGCGAGAAAGTTGACCATCCAAGTTTCCTCTATGCCCTCTTCCGTCTCTCTCCGCTCGCTGCCTGGTGGCGTGACGACTCCTGCACATAGTACAATCATGTCAAGCCTTCGGGGCGGCGCATTATCGATCCATTTCGTTGCAAACTTGCGTATGCTATGTAGGCTCGTCAAATCGACTTGCTCGGCGTAAATGAGTTGATTTCCGGTCTTGTTCCGCAAGTCTTGTACGAATTCGGCCGTGAATGGATCTGACGGCGGCGTACGAGTGAGGAGGATAAGTTGGGCGCCGCGGGCCGCGAGTTCCTGGGCGGCCTGCGCCCCAATCCCGGATGTTCCGCCAGTGAAAAGGACAACCTTGCCGTGGAGATTCTTCTCAGAAATGTTGAGGACTCCCGACGTCCATCGCTTTAGCGTTACAAGGATCGTAATGGTCAGGGAGGTGTAGAAGATGAGCCAGCGATTGTCGCGAAGCCAAGCCGGGGGACCATGTTCGATGACGTAGAAAATGAAGGGAATTGGCATCGTCGCAGGGTCAATGGATTAGAGAGGATCCGTTGCCGACGATGAGAGCGGAAGAAGGGGTTATCGGCGACTCGAGCTGGCCATGGAGATGCTGTCGTAGAGTTGATGGCAGATGGACTCGAGACAGCATGATGTCGATAGGGGAGCTCGAGAGCGGAGATTACATAAGCGGAGCTCGTACGGAGTAATGCGTCTACTGTAGTCACAGTCTACACGAGTCACGGCTTTTGCTTCACACACGACTCATCAACAACCACCAGCGAGCAACAGTACGACGGAACATTCGCATCAGAAACATGTGATTGAATTTCATACGAAATCTCATGGTATCGTGAGAAGAATCTTGAGGCCATAAACCATGACCTACTCAGTACCCCAATCCTCAACTAAAGGCCAGTTCCGCCGACTTCACTATTACTGGACACGACCTCGTCTTTCCAGAATGATTCTTTCCAAGAGATGACAACCCAGCCTTTGTCTAGTGACCGTTCGTGTGGGATGACGTTCCATTCGTCGCCGCAGACTGTCCGTTTGTAGCGGCCGAATGCCCATTCGTTCCCGCAGAGTGCCCGTTGGTCTCGGCCTGCCTCTCCTTTCTCACCCAAATCTCAGCTATCGGATTGCCATGCTCTTCAACACAGACCCATTCGCCTATTCCGTACTCTGCAGGAGCTCGACGAACACCTCTGCCGCCTCCACCGATGATGAGGTTGCCGGGACGGTACGTTTCGTCTTCCCTGAGCCTGCGAATGACGCTGCCGTGAACACGCACGTTGTGAGGAATATCACGAACCTCTCCACGCGGAAGAGGCCAGCGGATTGGCTTCCACGAGCCGTCGTGTTGCAGGTCCATCCGTCGAAACGGCAGCCACTCCATAAACTTCCACGCCGTTACCGCTACTAGGCCCAGGCCTCCGCCATAGATTAGGGAGTCATGGATTGGCGATGTGTGCGCCCGATGCATCAGCTCGTGAAAGGTGGAGGTGTGACCGCCTTCAGCAAAGTCCTTTTCGTCAATCTCCGGGCTCGACTGCAAGACCGGCGACCTCGATTGCATGCCGTTGGACTCGTCTTGTACCCGGATATCTGGCTTTTGAGTTTGCTCAGGCCGGGTCTGACCCTCTGCCATAGCACTCTCGAATTGCTGTGCAGCATCACACATGCAGCCCATCTCGGCAACTTTGTCGAGGTCAAAGGGCAAACCGGCTTTGATGGCTTCGCGAACGATCCAAGCCAGAGGGACGTGACTCGCACTCTTGCGCCCATCAAGGGCCTCCCACCCTCCTCCGACATCTCCGTGTCCGCCTGCAAACCAGACTTCGTCGATATCTGGTGCTGAATCGTCCTCGTAGTCGGGGGCAGCATCGGAAAGAGCCCCGCCTCCAGAGGTACAGGACAAAGCATCGACGTCCTCGGTGACTGACAATTGTCGCGACCTGGATCGTGGTCGATATGGGGTATAACGGGCCTGCGATGGGGGCTGTTGGTGGTCGCCTGGCATCAGGTGGCTGCTCGAAGGTTTCTCTTTGCCGGCAGTCGACACACTTCTCGGCCGATACGCTGATGGCCTGGTCACATCCATGCTTCGTCGGAAAGGCTCAAGAAGTTGTTCCATGTGGCGATGACGGTGATGATGATGGACCGCCGACGGCGCACGCTGATATATGAGGTCCTGGCGAAACTTGGCTCGCCGTTCGTCGATGCTGACGGCGTGACGAATCACCTTGGCACTGCTGCGAGCCGTATACGGGAACTTGCTGCGCTGCATCCAGGCCGTTTCGAAACGAGGAACCGAGTTGACCGTATCAAAGAGACCGAGGAAGCGAATCCTGCCAACGGGTCTGGAGAAGGTTTCGCGAAAGCCCTTCATATAAGTGTACATCTTGTGCGCCTGACGGGCGGTTTCGGAATCCTCGTCGCCCTCGGCCGCCGAACTTTGACGGCGGCTCTGCCACTGCGCAAAGGCTTTCCAGGCAAATTTGACCATTTCCTCGTTGCCGTGGGACAGCAAGCCGATGTGGTCGAGCATCTCGGCGAGGAAGCGGGCAATGTAGGCGCCGCGACTGAAGCCAAACATGTAGATTTCGTCACCGGGGTTGTAGAACCTCATAAGAAAGCGATACCCACCGACGACGTGCTGGTCGAATGAAGAGCCGACGGCCGAGTCCTTGGCCTTGGTATACCACGAATTCAGACGGGCGCGAACGCCCGTATGCGTGAGCGAGCCTGAGATGACATAGGTGCCGATGCCAGCTAATACCGTCAGTCAGCTGCGACGCCTGGGATGACCACGATTTGAAGGTTAAAGCTCACGCTGATAATAGTGATACTGATCGCTGGCATTCCGATCGAGCATGCGGAAAATCTTGAGAATGTTGCTATCGCTCTCATCGCCGTGAAACTTGTTCCCAGTGCCGTCAAAGCAGAGGACGAGTTTTCGCGGCCCGCGCGTGCGGTCGCGGGCGGTGCTGAGGACTGTTACTGGACTCATTGCGCCGGATGAACGGTCAAAGTCGTCCTGATGCTGATTATGCGAGGGCTTGCTGGAGCTGTGACCGGCGGCCGCGGCAGACGTGGCCCAGGACGGGTCGAGCAGACCCGAGGACATGGTGTCGCTTTATTATTAACGGCCTCGATAGGCGCTCGTTTGCTATTGATTGGAAAGGAGCTATGCGAGTCGACAAAAGGAGCCGGTTACGCAGACGGCTGGAAATTCAGGTCAAATCCTGACAATTCGTCCTCGACGCCTCACACGCATGTGCCGACCGCTATGTGACGACGAGACGAGGGTGTGAGGCAGGGTCTCGAGCTATCGGAGCTCTCTGTCGCGCACCCTTCTCAGCAATCCAACCCAAGCAAGAATGAGGTGAACAAATGTGATTTGTAGCGTTCCGTCGATGATGGTAAGCATTGGCATTGGCCTCGGCCACACCCCTCCTTTTACAGCAGCTCGACACAAAAAGGGTCGAGGGCGAATGGTTTTATTATGACCCTTTTCTGCAAGACCTGCTTTTTTTTTTCTACACACAAATCAACCAAGGGGACAGCTCCCATGTGGCGGGCGATCATTGCCGGGCCTGGTGGACGGGAGGGCGGGAGCGGACACAAAACGGTAAGCGAAGCGTCGCAAGGGCGGCCGGGACCGCGGGCTAGACATGGAATTGCATTTGGGAGAGCGGGGAGCCCTGCCGGGGGGGAATTCCTGAGCTCTTGGGATTGGAAGCGACCTGTCTGGACGGCTTGCTCCCCCTTGGCTGCATCGCAAGAGAGCTCCCGAGACTTTGGCGTCTCATATTAAAGCTGCGCAACACGCGACACGCAAGAAGAAACTATGATTTGAAGCCCGCGAGCAATCGAAAATCTTCACACGCAGCCATCCCACGGGGCTGGTGGACAAGAACACAACAAACCTCCTTCGAAAAGAGCTACCTATCCATGGTGTACGTAGCGCCATGTCTTACTGTCGGAGAGCTGCAGCAGCGCATGAGCTCGGCGCAGGCCATCGGCGGTGGAGCTTTCGCGCGGACGCTTCAGCCGCTCCAGAATCCCTGTCCTGTCCCATTTGAGAGAGTCGGCGACGAAAAAGCAACGGTCCTGGGGATGTGCTACCGAAGAGGAGAAGGGACTAAGAAAAATATCACCCGCCAGATGTGACTGCGCAGTGAAGCAAGGGGGGGACGAAGCCATGTCTCGGTGCGATGCGGGGCCGCCTCGACCCTACAGACACAGAACGGTCTTTGAGGAACTCCTCTCTCTCAGACAGTATGCCTAAATTTACTGTTCATATCGTCCGCCCCCGCATTATGAGAGTTGGGGGTGGCTTCACGGCATTGAGGTCAGCCAATGGGGAAGGGCATTCGTGAATGCCCTTGCGAAACGGTTGACAGCCGGGGAAAGCAAGCAAGCACGCAGGCTTGAACCCGAAAACAAGAGAAAAAACTTTCCGAAGCCATTGATGTAACGGCGGGAAAGAGACTCTGCATGTTTTGCTCTCTGCGTTGACTCTATCCCGAAGATGTGATGCACGTCGGCTCGACGAGGGCGTAGAACTGCAGAGGGATTGACGTTGAGTATTGGTCACTTTTGCGTCTCTTTGAACATCATTAGCATTTCCCCGCGGACTAGAAACTGGGCCCAGGATACTATTGGAGTTGATTATCATCTCGATTGATGAAGTCGGACTGTGCGAGCAAAGCACCGACTTATTGCACGCTGCTGCCGCCGCTGTACCTGCTGTACGGTCAAGAACCGAACGCATTCACATGTCAGCTGCATAGGGGCGTGCCATTGCAGCAAATGAGGCGGCAGACGGTACACTGCGCGCACGCCGCTGTAATGAATAGTGAATCGACGTGAAGAAGCTACGCCGGCGCCAAGACGTCTGGTCTGATGGGGCTTCAGCTGGCAGAGGATGCATTTGATGGCATATCCGCCATGTGACGGTATAAGCGCTTGCGGTGACGAGCGTCTCATGATAAGTCAAGGAGAAGTCAAAACACTCTGTCGCTGTCTTCTTGTATCAACATAACAGTTAGAACTGAGCATGTCATAAGAGCTGCAGTCTTGTCTTCAAACTGGCTCTGTTAAACTCGACGAAAAGATTACTTCGTGTTACCAGATGGAAGTCTGTCTCGCCTTCAGGCGTAAAGAGTTGATCATCACATATAAATACATAGCTCCCGAGTCAATTGTGTCTGGATCTCAGGTGTTGTACACGAGTAGAGCAGGTATCTAATCACTGCTACTTATGTGGAAGACGGTTGATGAACATCTGATGCCGTACGATTCTTGATATCAAGACCATTTCATCGAACCATCCATTCATCCATCCAACATCACGACCACAGTTGCGCGTATAACCATAGTCCATCTCCAACAATAATACTCGTCAAAAGTCTTGAGCATATCTTCCCTCATAGCTTACTATCCCTCCACACTGGCTTCCGCCCCTCGACGAAGCTCGCCACGCCCTCGCGCATATTCTCCCCGCCTTCCATCCGAGCATACATCCCCCTCCCGACACGCATCGTGCTCGCCCTCGGATCTTCTGCGTCCCAGGCGCCCAGGATACCCTCGCGCGTCACCATGACGGCGTCGGGGCTCTGCGCGGCCACCCTCTCCGCCCACCGAAGGGCCTCGCCTACAACGCCTTCCCTCTCGTCGTCCTCTGACTTTCTCCCTTTGCCTTCCAACTCTTCACCCCCGACTTTCGAGTGCTTGTCTTCGGCTTTTGGCTTCACGACCTTGTTGACCAAGCCCCAGACATACATCTCGTCCGCCGTGTGCCCCTTGCCCCCCATCATGGCCATCTCAGACGCGCGCTGCCTTCCCACGATGCGCGCGAGCCGCGGGAGTCCGCCGGCCACGGCGACGGCGCCCACGCCGACCTCGGGAAGACCGAAGCGCGCGCCGGCCGACGACAGCAGCATGTCTGCGTTGAGCGCCATTTCCATCCCGCCGCCCAGGCACAGCCCGTGGATTGCGGCGATGATGGGCTTCCGTCCGCGACGGTTGCTCAGCCCGCCGAAGCCGTGGTCAAGTAGACCAGACGCCGCTGCAGACGACGAACTCTCTTGCCTTGCATAGTCCGTGTTGCGTTGTCTGTCGGAGCTAGGGTGTGTACGAGAAATTGATGATTCAGGTGTCGATGAGTTTAGCCTTGTCGTAGAAGATGAAGAGGACGAGGAAGAAACGTCGCGAGCATGCCACTCCTTCAAATCAGCACCGACGCAAAACGCCCTCCCACGACCGCACAGCACGGCACATCGCAGGCTCGGCTCCGCGTCG
Source organism: Hirsutella thompsonii MTCC6686 (assembly GCA_000472125.2). NCBI lineage: Eukaryota > Fungi > Ascomycota > Sordariomycetes > Hypocreales > Ophiocordycipitaceae > Hirsutella > Hirsutella thompsonii. The sequence continues at coordinate 369,324 of APKU01000011.1, read as the reverse complement.
TACCAGTCCCACAGACGGGCGAGCAGGGCGTGCGTCTGGGGAGCTATGGCGTTGAGGCGCGCCGGGCGATTGAGCTCGACGAGGAGGACGTGCGGACGGGGCAGGGAGACGACGACGTCGGGGACGACCGGCGGCGGGGTTGACAACTTTGGTGCTGCCATTAGAAAGGCCTTGTGGGTGAAGTTTGTTGATGGGAAGTCGTGTAATCAATTGGTGATGTGGTGATGATGTTGAAAGTCGATGGATTCATGAGCTGATGCTAGGTCTGGCGGTTCATCAGCATTAACCAAGTCCGCTCCGTCAAGAAATATTATGAGCGTATCGTCATAAGCTGTACTCGGGCAAAAGTCAAGACCTTCGAGTGCAATGTCAAGCTAGATGATGAAGAAGGTCGTTCTCGAAGCTACAGTATGTGGCGAAACGCCGTCAACGTCGCCCTCTTGGACAAGCCTCGGCAGGGGCGGGGTTCGGGGTTGCGCAGACGCCATGTCCGTCCATCCATTAACCAATTCACCGTTCTCGTTTTCCTCTTTCCAATGTCTGTTTATTCTTCTCGAAATCGGTGTCATCATCGTTGACACCAATTCGTTCTCTTTCATACTCCGTACTTTCAAACATCACCTCACAAACCAAGACTCAGAATCACGACCGTAGCTACTGTACTTGACACTTATAAATGCAAGATTCACGTTGCCATTGACTCAATCCCCTTCCGATGCGTTCTTTTCCATGGGTCCCTTTTAAAAGAAAGGCCAGACTCCTACATGCATCATCCATAAAAACAAACACCCCGCTTGTTCCTTCATGGCGTTTTGCGTCAATGTGGGGGAGAGAGTAGTAAAAGAGAGAACAAAACAAATAATCGAAAATATCGATACACAGGGGCGGGACGCCCTCTCTCTCTTCTCGCTTTTGCAATGTTCCCCCATCTCCCCAAACCGCTATTCGTCATCTGGTATCGCCCCTTCTACGGGTATCGTTTCGTCCGAAAAAGTCAGCTCTTATCTTGGCCTCCTAGGGGGCCACGCTCAGGCAACGAACGGCTGCCAGCCTTCTGAATCCACACTCATTCTCCAACGGTTAACCGCCATCACCTTCATCCAGCTAATGTGAGGTCCTACCCTCTAAGTCGGCAGGTTACGCTTCTCGCATTCTGTAAAGAAGATGACCATGCGCCAAAGCTTCCTCACCAGATCTTCAGCTTCGTCACCCAAGGCCTGCGACAGTTAGCTTCAGATCTAAGTCACCAGTAGATTGATCTTTAAAAACTTACCCCTTGCAGCTCTTCACTCAAATCATGAGCTGAGCTATGCTTGCGAACGTGCTCTTCAATCGTCTCCACGAGGAATTCCTCCTGCACTCCGAGGAACTCCACAATCTTCTTCTCGATAAAGGGCCGTAGTCGATCGCTGATAATGGCCTCATCCATAAACTCCCACTTGACCGCCCAGCCCCAAAGGCCGGCCTTGTCTGTGGGAATCTCCTGCGCCAATCCTTTCAATCCCTGTGAAATCTCCGCCTCTGTCATGGCACTAGAGCCAGACAAGGGATCCATCTGGATCGGGACGAGCTGTCGTCGCGTCGACGGTTCCGCATCCTCGTCGTCCAAGAGACCCTCCACCTCGGCAATCGTGCGCCGCTGAGGCATGGCTCTTGATGCCTGGGCACGCTGGGCAGCCGCGCCGAGAGAGAGCTTAAAGGGCTGTGGCGCCGGAGCTGCAGACTGCCGACGGTCCATGTCCCGATCTTGTCGATCTAGGAAGGAGTCGGCCTGGCCGCGTGCTCGCTCTAGCTCGGCCTGCTCCCGTTGCCGCTCCTCTTCCTCGTCGCGGCGATCGACTTCGTCTTTAGCCTCTTCCTCTTGCCGCTCAATGGCTCGCTTCCTGACCCAGGACGCATGATCACGGTAGTAGGGATGCGTCTTACGGCTCGCCTCTTCTTCATCGTCCCAGGCCATCTCGCGCGCAAGTTGTTCATCCTTGCGTGCCTGGTGCTTCTCAGCCACATGTTGCTCTCGCTCTCTTTCTCGGTCCAAAGCGTGCTGCCGAGCGCGTTCGCGGTTGAGCCACTTACGCTCAACCTCGACGAAACGCCGGTGCTCCTCTTCTTGCTTCTGCCTCATTTTCCGTTGATATAGCTCGGCGTCACTAATGTCTTCTTCCTCCTCGTCTTTGGTATAATAGTTCTGCCACTCGTGATCCGCACCGTTGGTGAAGGTCACGCCGCGATCAGTGCCATTTTGTCCTCGAGAAGGAGGCGCCATGGTGCCACGCGGTCCCAGTGGAATGTTGCTGCCGACATGTGAGTTTGAGGAATCGTTTTGCTGTCGAAACCGAGCTCCAATCTCTTCCTCTCTTCGCAGACGCTCCATGTCGCGTTGCGTGCTTCGGTCGCGAAACGCCGCAATCTCCTTGGCGACAATCTCGCGCATCTCGGCAGGTATATCGGCGAGCTCGTCGTCTTGCGCAATCGAAATGTTGACAACTTCGACATTGTTCTGCGCGTCGTTGTTCGTGATGACGGCGTCGCTATCGGCATCGGCACGAGTTCCGGCGGGCGGGTAAAAGAGCTCGCGCTGGACCTGCTTGAGCGCCTGACGAGCCGAATCCAATGCGCTTTGGAACTCGGCGTCCTCACCTCTGCCTTCCTCCAGTGACATCTGGTACTGCAAGGTAGTCTCGTCGACCATCACCTTGAGGTCCGTCTTGTCGATGCCCTCAAAGGAGTCATCTTGGTTCGGGCTAGATGTCGGCAGCTGCTTCTTCACCGGAACTTGCAAGGTCTCTTTCTTCAAAAGCTCAATGGCAATCCCGACGGATTCGTGATCGTCAAAGAGGGCAAACCCAAACGCGCTATGTTGGCCGGACCAGAGACTGGCCGAGGCTTCCCACTTTCGCAGCCGCCCAACAGCGTGACATATCTTCTGTGCCCCTTCGTCACCGCCGAGGCCTTCGGGGATCTCGCGAAATACAATGGTGCGGAGCTTGTCGTCTGAAGTCGGTGGTATTAGCATCTGCGGCGCCTCTCGGGCACGGTCTCTGGCGTGGTCACCGCCTCTATCGGCGCCCAGACCAGGCCGCCCGCTCGAGGGTGTCGCCGGTCCGTCTCCTCGTCCGCCAGTGGCTGGCGCTCCCGTCCCGAGTCGAATAACGGGTGCGTTGAAGTTAATGTTGGGCATGTTGGCTGGGGGTTGGAAACTGGAGGGAAGGCCGCCAGCGCGGTTCGCTTGTTGGGAAGTCGGCTGCGCAACGCCTGGAGGGGGGGCCATTCCTGGAGCAGTCGGCATGCCAGGAGGGGGTCCTGAATAATCATGGTCAGCGCAAGAGTGCTATTTGTCGCTTTCGTAGGCTCGCTCGAAGTCGGGCTCAGTACCTAAGCCAGGAGGAGCAGCGCCCATGCCAGGAGGCATGTTGCCGTAGCCGCCATAGCCGGGGGGCGCGCCGTAGGGATTTCCTAGAAAAGCAGAGCTCGTCAGTGACTGTCTGATGATCTCAGGAAATGGAAAGTCTAGGGAAAGTACCCCCATATTGATTATAAGACATTTTGCGCGTGTGCCCAGGCCAGGCCTCGTCGAGTCGCAAGCAACGACCCGGGGCGCCTCGACTGTTTCGCTGAGAGCCGCTTCACCAGAACAGCAGGAATCGTGATGCACTCCTGGTAAGAATTAAAAGTATTAGATGTCAATGGTTGAGTCGTAAGAGTATGGAAGGCGAGGGTGAGCTGTCGCGTTGAGGATGGAGAGAGCTGATGATGGCGCTGCTGTTGCATGCTGCGAAAAGATGGGCGGCAGGCGGCTGTTGTTTTTTCATGAGCTTTCAAACAGCTGCTGCAGAGCCTCGCCGGCCGCAGGTACCTTTGTACCGCCGATCGAACCCTTCAAAGGCAGCTGGCAGTGCCGCCGGCCGGAAAGCCGTGGCCGCGGTGGGTGAAGGTGTGGGGCGGTGACCAGACCAAATGGCCGCTACAATTATTTCTCCGTCCTCCGGGCCAACTTTTAGAATCCTGGTCTAATTGCTGCAACAGCAGAGTGCGAAAGTTGATGAAGCTCACTGCCGTCTCGACCGACAAACTTTCACGGCCAGCCTGGGGTCATAGACACTCACACCCGGAAAATCAATCGCAGCCGTGATTGATCGGGCAAAATGTCAGTATTATTAATCTCATCTTCGTCAAAAATGACACTGACCTTGCACCAGGAGCGTCATTTCAAGATGTGGCAGCTCAATGCTGTTACGGGTCGTCCCGTCGACACGCGCTGCCGTGCTGCCGACCTCACAATCGCCGGCTGCTCTCCTCTGCCTGCGAATCGCTTCGAAGCCTCAGCGCTTCTACTCTTCCGCCGAAAACCCGCAGCCGCGATCGAATCCCCTTGTCGGCAACTACAACCCCACCAGTAGCCCCAAGCCCAGAACGACCGACGACACGCCGGCCACGAGCCAAGCGGAGCCCGCAACAGACTCCCCGTCCTCTGAGGCCTCGAGATTTCGATCGAATCTCACCACTGCTTCCCTAGCTGAAGCATTCAGATCCGAGCCGGCCGAAACGTCAAAAAAATCTAATGCGCCTCCTCCGCCGCCGCCGGCCTCGTTCGCCGAGGCGCTGAACCTGCCGCCCTCGTCCAAGCCGGCAGGCGCGCCACAGAAGTCCGAGTCCAAGCTAAAGTTCCCCGAAATGTTCGACATCCACGACATCATCGCCAACAAGACGAGCCAGTTTTACGAGGGCGAGCAGATCAAGGATCCCATGCAGCAGCCGCGCGTCTTCACAAAGGCCGTCACGGGTCGCACCATCTTCGTCGGCACCAAGGGAGGGCCCAACACGGCCCAGACGCCCGTCATCGCCATCAAGATGCTCCACCGCCTGTGCAACAAGCAAAAGATTCGCTCCAAGTGGCATTCCCAAAAGTTCCATGAACGACCCGGTCTGAAGAAGAAAAGGCTACGCATGTCCAGATGGCGCGAGAGGTTCAAGATTGGCTTCAAGGCGACCGTCAGCAGGGTATTGGAGCTCAGGAAGCAGGGCTGGTAGAGGTGGCGGGCAGGCGAATTCCGAAAATTTGTACATTACATTACAGGCTCATGCGAGCCCGGCGGCAAGGTAGGTATCTGTATGGTCATGATTCATAGATTACAAGCAGCCAGCAGCCATTGGCACGCAATCAAGGCACCACGCCGCTTCTTTCGTTGGCCTTGAACCATCGCCGTGCTCATTCGCAGGAATCATCAGTCCAGTCCCGTGTTGGGCTCGGTATCGGACTCGCCTTTATCTTGGGCCTCGACCTGAATACTACCTCCATATCCTCCTCGCCCATCAGATCCTCTGCCAGATGGCTCTTCTCATGGGCATCATCCTCATCGACTGGAGGAAAGAGGCTGCCCTCTCGGCGAGGCAATATCTTTGATTTCCTCAAAGATCGTCGTCTCTCTATTTGCGCCTTCTTCTTAGCTTGTTCGAAGCCCGCCATGCTGCGACGGGTGCGGCTGACGAGGTCATCGGCGCTGTCTTCCTCTCCCGGCGTTACCAGATCCTCGACATGGCGCGGTATGCTCATACTTTTTACTCGATGGGCGCTCTCAAGAGGTGACTCGGGTTCATCGTCCTCTAGAAAGAGATTGTCCGCCTTTGCCATGGACAGGCGCGTTCGCTGCGTCAGAGACAAGGTAGGACGCGGCTTGCTGCGCTTGCTGGGCGAGGGCGACGCCTGCTCCACAGACTCCAGGATGCGACCTGCGAGCTCTTGCGTAGAAGGTGGCGCATATGGCCCGCTCGTGCCCGCAGGGTGCGAAGTAAATTCGCTGGGTAGCACGGGTGATCGTCGCGGTGACGATGTTGAGGACGAGGATGCTTCCCATAGATTCTTGCGCTCAGCAGAATGTAGCTCCTGCACGTTGGAGTCGAAAAATTGGGCCGCGCTCAAATCCTCCGCGATCAGTTCAGGGCGCTTCAGTGATGGACTGTCCGCATATCCCAAGTTTCGCATCGGTCTCTGTACTCCAAGCGCGTCACCGCGCATAGGCCTCCAATCATGACTGGCTGCATGTCCGCCGGTATCATCCTCGAGGTCGCTTATATCTGAAATGTCGTCTTGGTCATCGTCAGTCGGCGGGCGCGGCCGGCTCGACGCCAGCACATGGTTTGTGGAGTGCCGGTTTCGAATTTGCGACAGCTTGTCCCGCAGACCGTTGACAAGACCCTCATAATTGTCCGTCAACGGGGGGTTTTCGCGCGCCACATTCGAGGACACATGCTTGGTCGAAGCCCCAACCTGCAAGTCTTGGTGATGGACGAAGTCAAAATCAAGACCTCTACCGCTTTTGGAGTTGTTCGCTTCATGTCGCGTCTGTTGCCCTTCCCGCTGGCGGCGAAAAGTCTCATGGCGGAATTCGTCCCACCTCTTCAGTCTCTCTTTTTGCAGTCTGACACGATTGTCGAGCTGCTCCAAGAGGCCTTCTCCACCCTCTTCGAGTTCACCCAGTCTTCCCTGCTGAACCCGCCGCCACACCAGGTCAAAAGGCTGCTGGACGAGATCAGTCTCGGCGCTGCCAGAGTCTCCGAGAAGCACATTCATCCAGTCATCATTTCCCGCCCAGTTATTACGGAGCGTGCGCCGCATTTCGCTTCTGGCATTGTCGGATACCGTCTTGCTAGCCTTTCGTTGCTCACGATCACGCGCGACTTCTGTGCGGCGTGAAATTGCGCGCTCCTTGACATTGAGGAGGTCGACAAAGTCTCTGTATCGTTCGTTACTGGCCTCTTTTTGTTTGAGAAACCGACGCAACGAAACCCTATGGGCCAAAGCCAGAGCGACAAGCTCATTGTTATCGCCAGGTGCACCTTTTTGCTCCAAGATCATTTGTGCAGCCACTGCTGGATGGCAGCCGGCGCTCTCCAGTTCCTGAAACATGACCATTTTCAGGACAGCCGTGGAAAAGTAGGCGAGCACCTCCTCCAGGCGATCTCCTTTGCATTCGTCCAACATGGTCTTGCGAAGGACCGTGTCGCGACCCAGAATGCCATTTTTCTTTGCATTTTCGAGAGCACGCAACAGAGCGGCTCGTAGGTTAACCGACTGGATTTGGTCTAGAGGGGGGAAGAATGGCTTGAGCTTCTGTAGATTGCGCGTCAGCAACAGTATGGATCAATAAGAATACTAGGGACTCACGTTGGCCGACTCTTCAGGATCCCAGAGCGAAAAGAGTCGAAACAATGCCCATTCAACGCACTGAATGCGCCGTTTCTGGCCGGGAACTCCAGCACCCGTCGAGGCAAAGACCTGGGGATTAATGTCGGGCCAGTCGGGCAGGAGATCGAGGTCGAGCAGGCGGAGGTTTGTCAAGAATATGGACAAGGTCGAACTAGCGGTAGCCGTAGAGCCGGTCACTTGCATCGTTGCATTGGCAGTGACAGTCAGGGCGCGAGGTTGCAATGGCCTGGACGAGTTGGCGGCGGCGCGGACGCGAGAGTGCTGAAGTTGGATCGCAGCCATGGTGACTGCGGCTGCATGCTTGTTGGTGAAGAGATGGGCCAGGAGACGGCTCTCGTCGAGACGAGCTGAGGCATTGGAGTTTAATCAGGCCCTCGTCGGTGAGAGCCCGTGGCTTGGAGTGTATGTCTGTTGTTGTGGTTGACTCTGCGGTCTGCGGGACGAAAGCAGGGATGTCTTCAACAGCGTCATGTGTCGACGCCCCGCTGTGGGTTCATTTCAATACATTGGCACTGTGTGTAGTCGGCTTATATCCATGGTTAGCACAGTGTATCTAATGCCAAGGTCCCCCAACACTCGAGGTCACACGGTGCTTGATTGGGCGGTCAAGCTGCAGCAGACTGCAACTCATGAACCAGCTTTGCGACATTGCCTCTTCACATCTGCAAAGAAAGGCCATATCATTTCGGGCGTCCTACATTGTACGCTAGGATTACGAGCATAAATCACTTTTTGAACCCTTGTCCCGTTCTGCACCCCATCAGCACCATTACCAACGACGAGACAAGCCATGTCTTTTTCACCGACCCTTCCGTTGCTTCATCAAAGACCGCCCTTTTGACGATCTCAAGGCTCCCAAGGACCGACGAATCTCAAGAAGCTCCCAAGACCGACGCATCTCAAGACGCGCCAGCGGGACATTGCGTTCGGAGGCCACGGTAAATGGCCGTAACCTCGCTTCGGCTTCCCGTGTCGCGGTTCTCCGTCGACGCCTTGGGGTCGATCGGTCCGTACAGGAACCAAGCACTCAGGGGCTGCGAAACGACACCGGCTCGACGTCCGCTTGCCGCTGTCTGCTCGGCCCTGCCGATGCCGATGTTGCCGGCGACCACCCACGCCATGCTGTTGGTGCCCGGGGTCGGGTAGTCGAGCATCTTGAGGGGAGCGCGGGCGTATCCCACGGGCAGCTGGTTGAGGTTGACGCTGTGGTACGAGACGCCTCCGATCTTGGTCTTGCCGCCCGTCGAGCCCGCCGGCACGCGCAGGTCGCCGCTGGCCGTCCAGTGCATGAAGCCCGTGATCCAGCCCGAGACGTCGTACTCGATGGGGCCCGCGCCGCACGTGAAGACCTTGTCGGCGCGCACAATCTGCTTCCAAAAGTCCTTGACCTCCTTGCTGTTTGGCTTATCCCACGTCTGCACAAACATGGACAGGATCGGGCGCAGGTTCTGTGCGTACTGCGTGGGCTCGACGCCAAACTGTCGCAGATTGTCGAGCTTCTTGAGTAGGGCCACCCAGTCCTGCCTCTGGCCGAGAAGGCGAACCGACGGCAGACCGCAGATGATGCCTCCGGTGAAAGAAAAGTAGTGCTGCATGAGACCCATCATCAGCACCGTCGCTGTAGTCTTGTCGTTCTCTGTGCTCGTGCTGAAGCTCGGGGTGATCCAGGCCTCGAGCCACTTCGTCTTGACCCTCTTCTGAATCGCCGACTTGAAGCCGTTGATGACGCTCTGCCAGTCCCAGTCGAGCACAACAATCTCCTGCTTCCCACCAAAGTCGACAAACATGTGGCGCAACTCCTCTGCATGCTTCGTCATGTATAGGTTGAGCTGGGCCAGGATCTCGAACCAGACGACGTCCGGACGGAGCACAAGGTTCTGGTGCTGTGCCCATGCATCGACGGCACCGCGCACCAGGCTGTCGGATGAGGCGTATAGCGTGCCATTGGCGATGGCGAGGTCGTGCGGTCCGTTCGTGTGCGAGGAGACGATGACCTTTCCACCAGGGGCCTGGATCTGCTCGGGACAGCTTTGTTCAAAAAGCTGCAACGCCGAAGATGCGGTGCCCACTGTCTGCAGAGGGATCGGGTTGACGTTGCTCACGGGGACCACGATGTCGGCCCTCGCCAACGTCGACAGCCCCAAGGCGAATATTTGCAATAATGTTGCTCGAGTCATCTTATGTTTGCGCTTTGTACACGTTCAAGGAAGAGGACAAGAGTTCTGAGATGCCCTTAAAAGTAAAGGGGATCTGCAAGAGCGGTGGAATGTCGCGTGTCTCGAGCAAAGTATGTCACGCTCTGAAACGTCGCCGATTGTGAGTGTAGCTGAGACCATCTCGAACCCTTCAAGCTGACATTCTCGGACCTTTAAGTAGGCACCTCGATCTCAATCAATGGCGGCTGGTCTCGGTCCAAGAATCCACGATGCTTCAGCTTGCTCAGTCTCCGGTCAACCTCACCCGCTGGACCACGCCGGTTGGCCTCGGCGTCATCCCTATGCCACCGTCCAAGGACTGGACGCCGAGCCGGCTGATGGGGATGAGAGGACACGAATGGGACGAGGCCTTTGTCTTCGAGTCCGGAACATGCGATCGTGAGCTGCAGCCCATCAAGGTGACCCTTCTGTTTGTGTCGAGGGCCTGCGCGGGCATATGCATGGATCGATGGACGGCATGCACGGCCTCATTGCGCAGACATTGATGCATGGGTCGATTGACAACATACACTGCGAGCCGGGGACCTGCACCGGGCATATTCGAAGCCTCAAAGTTTGTTACTGCGGACGTCCATGTCTTCAATGGACGAGCTTGGCATCCATCGTCAGCTTCCGGGATTCGGGATATCTAGAATGATGAGGCGCGGCGCATCACGATATCGCAATCTTATTCTTTCGCTTTTTGCAGGTGACCTCGCAAGGTCTCAGAATCATCATCGTGTTCGCTTAACATGTCTCGGACCCTTCAGCTCTTCAGGACCTGGTAAAGTTTTTGATTCGTTGGCACTCTCTCCGGCTCTTCGAACGATGTGACACCAAGGCAGACGGCAACGAATCATGACGTTGCCCTCACGAACACCTGAAGGTCCTCGACCTTGACAATACACGAACTGCCGGGGAACTTTTTCTTGATCTTTTTTTTGCACGTAACAATGTCTGGCCAATCCCGTTCTGCTGGAGCGCAAGGCCGTCCATCTTCGGTGTAAGTCAAAGAGAGCACTCACCTCGATCGTTGCTGGACCTTGATCGGATGCATATACGAACGCATAAGACTCGGCCTGTCTTTTTGCCCGGCCTGCAGCTCTTCCATGCAGCCGTTGGAGGGGTGGTCCCGCGTCTCTGATGATTGTCATACTATCGATCCATTATAGCCAGAATGCGCATTCGCGGCCCGCAGGCGTTTGCCACTGCTTCTCCGAATCCCTTGACTGTTAGTTCGACAAGAGGCGACGGAGTAGATGTCCGCAATGACTGTACAGGTTCGAAGAAGGTTCTTTTGTGGTGCAGCGTCACTAGGAACCTGACCGATGACCCGGCATCACTGATGCAGGATGCCGGTTCACAGGGTCGGGCCGTCGATAATAGGCTGCGATGCAAGTCTTCCGTCCATCCGTCTAGTCTTGTCTCGAGGGTCGAGACTCGGCGGCATAGGTGCGTGAATGTCGACGTCAGGTTTCTTGCTCTTCCAAAGTAATGGCTCAGGTATCTCAATCAGTCACTGCTCTTCTCGTACAAAGGGTGAAACATGACGAGTTAATTCATGAAGCTATCGCTATTGAATGGAATGATCCCCATTTGCATTTGCAATACAACCATCGCCAAGCTTCCGACGATACTTCGAGCTCTGATCGAGCCCTTCTCTCAAACCAACCAATCACTCAGACATTGACAAGGAGGCCCAGAGCTACCAGCATCCAGACACCTACTTTCAGCTTACTTGCTCCACTCGGACTCTTCTCACTCTTCACACGCTTGGAGTCGCGGCCTTTGGCAATTTGAACATCGAAACCGTAGCGTATGGCGTTGTTCTCCCTCATGCATATCCTGAATGTTGTTTCCAAATGCCGGCGAAGATATGTGACTTCCCGCTCGGGGTAGTATCTATCAGGGATTTCGCACCATGGGATCGAGTGGTTCTTGGTCCATCTTAGATAGTGAACCTGATTTGGCTCGCAGCACTTGATCATGGCCTTTTCTGCCAGCTTGGAGCCCATTGTGCTGAAAGTAGTGATGTTGTGTGGGATGAGGAGCTGTTCCACTCCAGGTTGGTGACCAACCACATCGCTTGGAAATCCATGATATGTTGCAGACATTGTGTCGGTGCGTTGGAAGGAAGATGGAGAGGTTTTCTCCGCGGCAAGAAGTTGATTTCGCAGCGGGTATGATAATCGTTGGTAGAATGGGGCTGGTGAGGCTGCGACGAGAGGCTTGAAGAATAATGGTTAAGGCTGAACCCGCCGTCTCGTTGGGTAACCAGTGTCGTGGTTGATCAAGACGTAGCAAAGTGATAATGACGAAAGATGAAGTCTCAGCAAGAATGCAAGTTGGAAGAATGAATGACGAAGTTGTAGAAAAGACAACATTGGAGGACGGGCGATCAAATTGAGGCGATCGAGTCAACAAGGAAGCCGTGGAAGCAAGTGACAGCAAGCGAAGCTCGTCAAGAGGAGAAACCGAGGTAAGAGCCATGATGAGGCCATCATGGTAGTGGCTTCACGAGGGGAAGGTTCTGGTCAAGGCGAAACGAGGGGAAGTCGCGATGGTTGGGCGCAAGATGCTTCATGTTCATGGGCAAGTCTGCTTCAGCCATGAAGACCAGGAAGCACACTCTCGCCCAAGATGCTCTTGCGATGAAAAGTCACGGCGCTTCTCCTTTGGCGTTTCTGCTGTGGCTCCATGTCATAATGAAGTGGCATGTCTTATTGTCTCTCACAATTTGTGGTTAAAGTGATGCTGCGCACCTAAAAAGGCTGGGAATACTCCCCTTCCTTGACCAAGATTTAGTATTGAATGCTCGCAATGGAGTCTGTCATCATTTCGAAGTGACAGACAGTGATACAGATTCGTATGAACATACTTCCCTACATCGCATCGCGAGTCATGATTTGCGCGTCATGCTGTCGCGTATCATCACTACGGGCTTCGAAGCCGAGAGCTGGACATGACGAGATGATGTGTCTCCTTGGCCAATCCGCCATAGCACATGAACTAAAACAGACTCTGGCGAGCATCTGCCGAGTTGATACACATCAAAGAGCGCGTTCGGACACTCTCCAAGGACCGACAACCCGCTGCTTCTGCATTGCGACCTGTGTCGAGTAATAGGGTCACCCAGCTGGCTTGCAACTCACCACAAGTGCAGCATCCCTTCTGGAGTAAACACATGAATGCTGGACCCAGGCTCGAACCATTACAAACGCTTAGAATACGTAAATTCAGACTAATAGCTACGCACAGGGACTTCGTGGTGCTGCATAAGCACATGCGGACCTGCGCGGCCACGGCCCGCAATGTGGCATCGGCCGAGTAGATGCTTCGCCCGTCGTGCATGAGGTTGTTGACGTGCAGCACTCCTGCAGGATACCATACATCGGCTTCTACCACTCCGGCTTGCGAGGTGGTGTGTGCGTGGCAGAGGAATCCCTTGCCCGACATGAGCAGGAAGTTGGCTCGGGGTTTGTGCTGCTGCGGCATATGTGTACGACGACACTGAATCGTCCGATGGGCGCAACAGTCTTTCCCTCTCCAAAAGGAGAGACGTCATGGCACTGTCCAGTGTTGCTGACCTTCCGTCATCCCGAGGTGAACACATAGCTAGCAGTCGACCCGCCATCAACCCCTATGACAAGTCGCAGCTTAATCTCAAGATTTCTCATGGTATTGAGGCTCCGCCGGCGTAGGTGAAAACGATCCAGGTTGGGGCTCGAACTCTGAAAGCCCAAGTGGACTATCCCCTGTTTACTTCTCTCCTTTCAAAGGGGCGCTGTCTCATATGGCGGCGAGTATCGAAAACTAGACCAGACACCCTTTGACGATCATGGCCCAGCCAAGGACGGCATTTAGGCAAATTAATCGCCATACGCGACGTTTACCCCCTTTCTTCTAAGGGCATGCCAAGAACAGAGCTCGGCGGCCAACGCCGAAACAGCTGAATCGGAGGAACTCCTTCGTGAGCCCGAAGTGTGCTCTTAATGAAAAAAAATCCATCGCAGCATCTCCTTGTATCAAGGCACGATAGGTAATTGGGAATGTTATGTGGCCAGGGCCTTTTTGTTCATTCACTTTTCAATCTCACAGAACCGATGCCAGAAACACTGACATTGAAACTCTGCTCTCAACCCACATTGACAACATTCCGGGCGCAATATGTCGTTATTACATTACAAACAGGAGGCGTGAACCCTCTTCATGCCAACAGCCATTTCGCGACCCTCGTCTTCCACAATCAGGGCACGTACACCGCCCCTACCGCAAATAAAGGCTTCGTTCAGCCGCTCCCACAGGTTGGATTGGTCAATAACGGGCAAATTGTGCTTGACATTCCCCGAGTCAGTCATGGCGACGATGCTGCCGTCACGCATGTCGAGGACGCGGTACTGCTTCAAAACGGGACCCAGCATTGTTTGCACAACGGTGCTCGGTGCAGGGTTGGAGACGAACGACGTCTCTTCGTGCATAGTCTTGTCAAAGAGATCGACTCCGAGATAGCAATGCTGGCCCGTTGCCGCGGAGGTAGAGATGCGAATGACACGGCAAGGTCGACCCTGAAGCATGAGAAAGTCGCCGACTCGAATGTGCTCGCAGGGAATGGTGACCGTGTTGGGCATGTAAGCCCTGCTTGCGCTCGTTGTCGCGCAGGGGTTGCAAGAGGACGAAGAGGCCATGCCGCAGGAAGACGAAGATGCCATGGCGTTCACTCCCTGGTCGTTGTAGTCGCAGCGTCGGCGAGGATGCATGGCCTTGTGGGCGAATGAACTGATTCCCTGACGAAAGGAGTGGAATTGCCCTATAGATGTCAGTACCGTCCCGAGTAATCAGAGAGCTATCAGGGTGACTCACCGTCTTGATCGTAGTAGCCCATCTTACTAGACTGATGATGGATGTTAGTCTGGCGGCGGCACAAGTCGTCGACGGAAAACGTACTGTAGTTTCACACTCGTTATCGTCGGGACAGCTCGCTACACGGGTGGTCCTCGAATACTCTTGGCAAGTAGGAGTGTATTCGGCAGATGCGTTGATCGTGTTGGATGGAGGTTGACAACCAGTCGCAAACGTCTGTCGATGCTCGCTGCGACGAAACTTTGGGAAGAAAGATCTACAAAAAAGAAAAGAAGAAAGTCAATGCCTGCTCCCTTTACTTCACTACTCCCAAGAGGTCGAAAATTCACTAATACTTACGACTTGGTGTCTGTGCAGTGTGAGGTTTTATGACAACCCGACGCGGACTGCTGGCTGGAACTAGCGCAGACGCCTCCTCCCTGGCCAGCGCACTGAGACTGGGACTGGCTAAAGGCGCCGGAATACCGATTGAAGTCGGCTCCTCCTCCGGCGGGTCGGCACCCGCTGGGAGATGCTGTCGCTGCCTGGTTGTACGACTGCTGGGCAAACTCTGAGCTGCGACGCTTGGAGCCGATGGGTAGGCTGATGAAGGGGAGCGGTATGCGGCCGTCGAAATCCAGCTTGTCGGTAGGATTCACCACTTGCACAGAGCGAGAGCGGCGTAAAGTAATCGTTTTTGAGAGGGACGTGGCAAAAGGTGGACAGTCAGAGACAAAGAGCTAAGGTGGTTCCTCGGAAACTGACGATCATCAGAGAGGGTCGGACGCAAGGACGATATAAGAGACGCAGGGGAAGCGTCCGGACAAGTACAGACGCGCGCGCTCGCTAGGAAAGTCCCCTTGGGCTTGTCTCGACTTCAATTGTCGCTTTGTGAGATGTTTTGTTTTTCAGGGGATTTGCCGCGTCCCGGCCCGTCTCTTCGGTCGAACTAGAGGAAATCAATCTTTTCCTACATGCCACTGCTCTGGGGAAACAGGGTGTTAGGGCAGATGAGATGTTGTATAAAAACGAGGGTCCAGCGCGCTCGAGGAATCCCCTAGGTTGACTAGTGCGGCGTCTCTGAACTATCTCAGTAGTTTCCCTTGAATACCCTGCCTCTACTAGACTCGACGTGTCGCTAGTCAGACAAGACTACGAGGGAGAAGGGGATGTGTCTTGTACGGGACTCTAGTGGCATTTGTGACAATCGTTATATTCGTATTGGAATACGAATAGCAACGGCTAGAATCGCACTCCAAAGTGTCGCGTCATTTGTGAAATGACAGCTGTTGTGAGGCTTCTGACGGCATCTTGGATTTGATCTCCTCCCCAAGACTAAGATGTAGCTTGCCGAAGCTCACAAGTCATCACGAACAGTTGTTGCGGCGATTTTCCTCCGTCCAAGCATGTTGCGTAACAGTAGGCTTTTCCCCTGTTCAAGCATGTCGTGTAACAGGAACACGACACCGTAGTTGTGTCGTACGAGCAAGGACATGGAATGCCGTCTCATGATCCGAGAACGCTAGTAGTCTGGGTCTTTACTCGTAATGCTAGAATGCATACGAACAGTTAGCAAAGACAGTCATCTTTCTTCAAAAATTATATCACCGCCCATACCTGATCGACTAGCAGAGCAGCATACGTGTGGAAATGGATCTTAACCTTTGTGCATGGTCTTTTTGAAATCTTGGCCAGCGAGGGGCAATCAGCTTGTTGAAGGTAAAGTTGTATTCAATCAAGAGCTGAGCAACCACGACTTTTACAAAGGCGTCGTAGCTGTTAGAAAGCAGGGTCATTTTGGAACGTGAAGTCTGCCGGATTCATTTTACAAGCAGAGCGACTCATTGGCCTTTTCAGTCGTGCAGTTCATGTTGAGACGATCTCATTTGAAGTCTTCTTCAACCAATGAAACGCTCTCTTAGCCTGGTGATATCTCAGAACATTGGATGATTGAGACGTAGTGCAAAATCTCATCATTAATGGCATCTCCGACAATCTAGGCTCGACACCTTGGTCGCAACGAATGCCCGCCACCAGTGTCAAGTCTTGGTGCTGTCTTTGACCTTTCGGCCGGGCTGAAGTCGCCTCATTCAACAGCATGTTGCGTTGCTGCATGCCCATAAATGCAACGACATTTGGGGGCGACTCGTTTAAGGAACTGCTGATTGCTTTACCAGTTATCCTGGTAGAATGTCAGCCCGGTAGCGTCATGCCGTTGGCTGCAAGAAGTTGAAATGATGTCCGAGTCGCTTCCGGTGAGAAAGAACCCAGCCCTTGATTCTACATGTATCGAGGTCTGCGGGAAGAAGGGAGCATTATTCACAACTTGTGGACCTGGTTTACGGGTCGAAAGTGCAGCTTGTACGGCATTTCTTTAGATCCGACAACTTTGGCGTTACACGGGGCTTGAATCTCGAGCTCCTTCAATTCCTATGGCCCCCATCCTACGGCCCTCGTCATTACGAGCAGCCGATGAACACCAAAATCCTTCTTCACTGATTGATGACTTTTTCTACACCTCCTAGACATCCATTCTCATTGACCTCCAAGTTGAGGTGCAGCTCCCGCAGGGCCCTATACCGATCGCTCACCCAGGTAGGCCATCTTTCCCGTCTCTTTGTCGATCTGTGCGAACAAGAAGCTCTCAAACTCAATGTCTGCTCCATCGACCTTGAGTGTTCCGTTCATGCGAGCCGCTAGCTGGTCTCCGTCGCGCAGAAACTCGTGACTTTTCACCTTGGTGTTAGTGGGGCATCACTTGCCACAGGGACAGACTGTCATGGAAAGACTTGCACGACGGGCTTATAGTCACTGGCGTTGCCTCGCCACTCCTTGATGTCGTTGTGATACTGCTCAAGTGTCGTGCGCTGGCCATTCATGACGTGGTAGAAAGAGGGCACGGAAGTTGCTTGCGCGTATGCACCTGACTCTTCTGGAGAACCCGTCAGGCTCCACGTCATGGCGCGTGAAATCTCTCGCTAGTTGAAGTGTATTCAGACATGGCGGGTGAGCATAAGATAGCCTGAAGAAGTATATACACGTTTCGTTGTAGCTGGTGAAGCTCGTTCGTGGCGGCCGTTGAAGCTCGGGTTGATGGAGGAATTTGATGTGGTGAGACTTTCGATGGCTGTCATGAGATCTGGTAGCGTCACAGAGGAGCGTCACGACCCGAGACCAAGCGCAGGATAATTAGGGGCTTGCTTTCATGCTATTTGAAGAGTATAGGATTTATCGGGTTGTAGTGATGTGATCGGGGGTGAAGCACAGACTCGTTGGCTGCCAAAATTCGAGGATTCCTGCCTTCTTGCTGGGCGTGATCAACTTTCAGTATACATAACTATCCTCATGCTCGTTGCGACTTGGCTTGTACCCGGTGGCGCCTAGACATACTAGGAGAGTGAAGTACTGAAGCACGGAGTGCCATGATCATGACTGTGTTCTAATTGCGTAGGCTACATGCAGATGGCTCGTCCGGTTTAAGAGCGATGAAGCCTCATTCTATGCTAATATATGCACGATCATGCAGTGTCGGGAATAAATTCAACGTTTATATTATGTTCTTAGTAGTAAGATGCTTTCTATTCGATGAAGAACCAATGGAAGACACTAATATGGCTTCGCCACCGGCTTAGAACCTCCACCAAGAGATTGGTGCCCTTCATGCCATTTTCCACCCTCGTAGGCGCCACACAAGCTGCTCAGTCCAAGTCCACTTATGTCTGGTTGCGTCAAGTCATCAGCATGTGTCCTCAAACACTTGAATGATAGGGTTCTGGGATCTTACCAGCTCCTATCTCTCGAATAATGCTGTCGTAAGGACCGCCCTTGTCGACGCAAACATTGAAGTTGACGCGTATGTCGTGAGAAACCTTCTCATGATTGCGGCAGATGCAATCAACAGCGTTAGTTGCTTTGACTCCGCCGCATTGCACGTGCTTGAGATCAACCCAAGTGCGTTCAATCAAGCAGCCGCCGAATCTGGCAATGGCTTTTCCAAGTTTGTTGACGTTGTCTGGGGCAGAACTTTTGTAATTTGTGTTGGGAAGGGACTTTCGACCACCGTAACCCCCGGGGTCTCTTGGCGAATTGAGGGTCGGGTTTGTGGCCTGCGCGGCTGCGGCCAGTACGATGATAGCCCCTAGAGGGAACTGCATTTTCATGGTTATCGGTGGATGGACTAATTAGGGCGGGTGAGACGGTCAACCTCATCGAACGCTTACTCTCAGCTGCAAAGCTGAGGCATATCGTTTCTACGAAGACGACTCGCGGGGCTTTATATCCCTCTACATTCATGACCATCAAGCTCTTGCATAACTAGAGGGGGTCCTCATGATGGATTGAACGATCTTGATAACCATTGCATTGCTGGAAGAATCTATGTAAATTGAGACTCTCCTCTCGTTGTCACAAAATCACGTTCCTAAGGCTCCGGATTGTCCGCGCTGTACCACCCGAAAGCATTAAGATGTACGATGAAATTGTAGACATGGCGAGTTCTTCGTACAACTCGAGAACGATTGAAACCCCCCTGTCGACATTTCTCCCCAGCTTCTGAGATACCCTTCGATGGTGAAGGAAGAATGCTGGTATGACTGTGAAATAGTCAGTGTGTTGCATATCGCCTGCTCCTTAGATATTTTGTACTCCCTAATAACTTTTCCGTTCGATTCTCTCCTCGCGATCCTCTCCTCGATCAAGAATTTCTTGACATATCTTGATGGTAGCCCATGGCAGTCGCACCTTCTCAGCCCCCGGAGGCAGAAGCGACACCTTGCACGCCAGACCCATACTTCTCTCATGTGGCCCTGATCTCAGCAGAGATCAACGCAGGGGTGCACATGAGTCTTGCCGAGGACGTAGTCGCTGATGGACTTGTTACCGGCCTCCATCGACAGCGTGAAATCGAAGACTTGGATATAATCATCGCAGCCGCCTTCAATTATGTCGACGCTGAAGTCAATTACGTCCGACTTGGCTCGACAGATCATTCGTTGGGTGCTTTGGTAGGATTCCCTGATGCGGACGCTTGGCTCAACGGCATCATGAACGGCAAGCTGTCTCCCCAGGGCTGTGTCAATCGAACCGTCACCCCTCCTTTGTCCCGGCTGGCGAGCATTCTTCCTCTTAACTTCTTGGGCGTGTAGGTCTCTGAAATTTCGACTAAGCTTACAAGAAGTCTTACCAATGAACCCGTATACACTGTTACCTAACGCAGTTAGTTAAGTCATATTTATAAAAGAAAGTCCTGCCTATTTCTAGGAGCGGAATGTTCATTCAAGTCTTTACAATACAGGGTCATAACTTTCATCATTATCTTGGCTCGAACATTCTCAAGACGCATTCGCCGGTACCAACGAAACTTTTGCGCCGTTTCGGGAGCAAAGTGTGAGACTCAGTGATTCCTCCCACGCACCGGGGTCTTCACTTTGCAACAACTCAAATTCTTGCGCCATGCGGACGACGACATAACCTGCTTCAGTCAGCGCGTAGCGTTGGCCTATGCAAATGCGAGGACCGCCGTTGAAGGGCAGGTATTCCCAACGCGGCTGGAGCTGGCCATCTTCCCATCGTTCTGGACGGAACTCGTCGGCGTCGGGCCCGTAAAAGTCTTCTCGTCTATGCATCGCGTAGATATTGTAGGCGATCATGGTACCCTTGGGCACGAAGACTGGCGAAAGGCCATCCTTGCCGCCCCCAAGGGGCAGGACAGTGTCGTGTACGGCTCGGCGCTCATTCTGCGGTATAAGTGGGTGAACACGCAGTGCTAATAAAGTCAGCAGGTGGCCTCAAGTTTCAGAAACGAGCACATCGGACTGTATCTCACATTCGTTCAGGCAGCATTGAACGTATTTCAGGTTTCGCAACTCTTCGTATGTTGGGGGTTTGCCATGCAAGGCAGACACTTCTTGACGCAGCTTTGCCCAAATGGCAGGATTCTTAGCCAGCATGAAGAACAGATTGCCGAGCAGACCAGCTGTCGTGTCGCGTCCAGCTAAAAGTACGTTGAGCACTTCATCTAGGATACGGTTCTTGTCGGATGTTTGCCGTGCAAGCTCGTGAGAAAAGACGTATTTTCTGGTCTTAACTACATTGGCGCCGTCTTCCTCTTGGGTTGTGTGCTTTCCGTCTTGCACCACACGCATCGCATCCTCTACGAAACGTGCGGCGAAGTCGCGGCATATCCGGTTAGCCCTTTCGGCCTTGGCGTCTCGATAGAGGAAATCGAGGGGACCAAAGAGCCCGCGTTGCACGATGGCCTTTTGGGCATAGTTGAATGCTTCCGCGAACTCGTGATTACCGTCAGGCGATTTCAGGCTCCCGACCGACGTGCCAAAGAGAAAATCGGTCGCGGAGTCAATGGTGTAGCGGAAGAAGAGAGCTTGCAGGTCCACAACCGTCTTACCGTCGCGCGGTAGGAGTGAGAAGAGATCTTGGATCAGCTCTTCGAATGACTCAAAGTCGGCAACCTGGCTACGAGTGAAGTTTGGCCTAATGAGGGCGCGCGAGGCAGCCCAGTGGTCACCATCGCTGTCGAAGATTCCAACCCCCAGTAGCGGCTTGAAAGCATGGAGCCTGTGCATGATGCCATAGTCCTTGAAGTTAAGAGAGAGAACGGTCTTGATGTTTTCCGGCTCCGTAGTGACAATGACATCATGAAGGAATTCTCGCACCTTGAAGGTGCTGCCGTAGGTCCGAAATAATTGGCGGTTCTGCTCCAAGAGCTGATGATCCTTGAGAGCGCGCACCGTCTTGATCAATGTGTCAAGTCCAAAAAATGGCTCTCTGTTGAGAGATCTTGCGATAGGCTGGCAACCATGAAGGCGCGCAAACCGACGTCGGATCAGAAGACGTCGAAGAAAGATGTATCCAGTAACAAGCAATCCAGCCGCAATGAGGATGACCAGCTTAGTGGGAGGCGTTGAGAATGCCATTGTATCAAAGATGTCCTGGCATCAACTTGCTAGGTTGCTCGAGACGAAGAAAGATAGAAATACTCAATCAGAATGGCAGTATCGATGCCAAAAGCTCCCCAAGGAGGGGTGAAGGGCGAAATGTACAATTTACTTGTCATTGTTGACGCAAATCTTCAGACATCACGTGCAGTTTGGGGGCAGTGGAAGAACTCGTTGAACAACTCCGCCGATTGGGGGCTGCTCGATAGAGGGTTGGGCATCAATTGGAAGGTGGTAGTAGTACGTTGTTAAGTCATCTAAGACTGATGGGTGGATGTTAGTTAAGTACTGATGGTAGGCAACGAAGAAATTGCGTCTCTACTTTTCGAATCCTCTGCTGTGTTTTAAGCAACTAATGTTTGTCGATACATGTGCGTGCTTGTACAAGAGAAAAGGCATTGATCACAAGACCGTCGTCATGAATTCAATGTTTAGACCTGTTTAAAGAAGAATGGACTGAAGTCAAAGGGCTAAGAACGTGACCACATGTTCCTGAGTAGCCGAAAACACTGGAGCCTTCCTGGTTACCTGTAAGAATGCAATAAAATCCCAGGAAGTTCAATAGCTATCTATGTCAAACACGGACTGCATTGTATACATTCTATCGTCAAACTCCTATTCTCTCAAAAGTCTCTAAAAAATACAAGAGGAACTATATACTTTGTCTATTTGCATTTCTTCGCGTTCGTAACCTCTTCATCGTGCCTGCAATCACAGGCCGAGCCCGCGACCTGCTCCTGTAAGCCCTCCAAGTCCACCAGTCAAACCGCCAGCCAGTCCGCCGAGGCCCCCAAGGCCTCCTCCAGCTCCACCAAGTCCGCTTCCAGCTCCGCCGAGTCCACTACCAGTTCCTCCGAGTCCGCCGGCACCGCCACGTCCGGGAAGTCCTCCGGGGAGACCACCCGGGAGACCACCCGGAAGACCACCAGGGAGACCTCCGGGCAAACCGCCGGGACGACCTCCACCTACACCACCGAGGCCACCACCGGGACCGCCCCGACCAGGACCGCCAGAGCCCCGGCCAGGGCCACCCCAACCGCCGCCGGGCCTACCACCACGACCACCTGGTCCACCACGACCTCCACGACCTCCACGGTAACCACCGCCGCCGCCTCGACCGAAACCGCCGTGGCCACCGCGATGACCACCATAACCACCATGGCCGCCATAACCACCATGGCCACCGTAACCACTGGGGCCGCCGTAGCCGCCACGACCGCCGTATCCTGGGTAAGGGTTGTGTTTATGGCGTGGCTTGTATCCGCGACCACGTCCATAGTAGTAATCGTAACAGGCGTCATCGTAATAATCACAAGGATCGCCGAACTTGCGGTATCCGCCCCGTTTGATGGGCGCCTCTCCGCATCGCTTCTCTAAGTGAGATTCATGCTCAATGTCGGTAGTTGGGACTGCGAGAACGACAGCCGCAAAGATGGTAGCGAATGTAAGGAGCTTCATATTGAAAAGCTGGTGCCTTGACTCTTTTGTAAAACAATGATGTAATGAATGAAGGTAAGCAGATGCTTGAGATGGTTGTACAGAATATCAGCATTACACGGGCAGAGGAAACTCTTTATAACTAACTCATGAGTCCAGCTCTCTCATCGTGTTGAGATGGATGCGAATGAGCCTAAACCGCGATAACACATTGTGCACGTTCGTCTGCGGCTGAGGAACAAGAACCGTCTCTGCTAGGCGGCTCCAAACGATGCACTCGCGAAAGCGCAAGGGAGGAAATCAGATCCAACTCCCTTGGACGCCATGAGCAAAACCCGCATGAGCTATTGTTTCGAGCACATAGTTGCACACACAATTGGACAGTCGGATCTTGACGCTAGAAAGACCTCGGCAAGCAAAGCAAAGAAACACGCACATACATTGTCTACCGCTTGGACGGAAACGCTTCACTATAAAGAAGCAAACTAGACCGCGACCCTTTTGAAGGGAGACTTTGCCAGACAGACCACACCACATGGTGAATGGCAATGAGGCTCTATTTTCCCGCATTATCTGAGACAGTGTCCAAGCAAACAGCCCTGAGTCGGGACTAGACGCGGCTCAGTGAGACCACGAACAATTAGCCTGTCTTCTAGAAGACTATCATTGGCGACAGACAATGGCAAGGGAGACAACACAGCCAGAGCCAAATTGAAAGCAGGGTCCTTTGTGTTTGCAGTCGGAGACAAGGAGCTAGGCCTAGCAACTACCTATGTCACTTGGTGATGCAGTGGTACAATGTCCTTTGGTTTTATGTGAGTTAGACAACAAGACATAGACCCGAACATGAAGCCTTTGCACGACTTGGTACTGTCTCGTCTTCACCGAAGGCTAAGTAGGATCGGCTCTCACATAGGGAGCAGCCTCATTACGGCCCCTGACTTACTGGCTGCGACATCGGTTCTACGAACACACTTGCCAAGGTTGCCTGCGTGCAGCTCTGGTCAAGTGACGAACCTTGATGTCAAACGAGGGAGACGAGAGCATCTTCATTTACCACGAAGCAGCAACTAGAGCGCCGAATCGTCGCGTGGCAGTAATGCAGATAACAACAAGCGGTTAAAAAATTTACTTGACCCCCTTATTCGTGATTCGAGAATATCCAGGACCATCTCATGTCGACGTCTTGACTCAGTGAGCGTCTTATTTTGAAATAACTTTTTGATTTCCTCCGTCGAAAGTTCTGTCGTGTCTCCTGTTATTAAAGTTATAACGATGCTCTGCCCCCGGCACATCATTGCACCGTGGACGTATGTATCCGGCCACATACGAGACGGTAAGCCCACATGTCGGGGCATCTTGTAGCGAGTGAGCCTGCATCAACCCGCAAAGGAACCATTGTGCATCGAGGAGCGTATCATCACGTTAAACTTCTTCAAGGCTCGTGTAACCTGATTCCATCATGTTACTGCTACATGTAAGTGCCGTAATTACTCCGCACCACAGACCGAATTAGCCGACTGAGGCTGCGCTCGTCGATACATGTACGTAGACTGGACGTAATCTCGTGACATATGCAGTGCGCCCGCACAGTAAGCTGCAATAGACTTGAAGTCATGGATGGTCTTCTCCGCTTGGATCGCATGCCTCGGCACGTCAGGGATGGAACCAGTCTCCAGACGAACAAACTGCCTCGGCCGGTCGTGGTGGATGCATCGAGTTATCGAAAGCTTTTACGACGATATTAATAAACCATAAAGTTCTGCTACGAGCAGGAACACTCTCCAACTACAACCCAATCGTCATTCAGCCACACTTTGTCTTCAATATGCCCTCCTCAGCCAAGCCGTCAGTCTTAGAGGGACTGCCACGTCCATCGCCGTTCTATCACGAGTATCAACCAGACTTTGAGAAGGAACGCACCGAGACCGAGAAGTACCTTGCAGGAAAACCTTGCATCAAAGAACCAAGAAAGCTGCGCATCGTTGTCATTGGCGCAGGGGCAAGTAGCATCGCGTTCGCCCGGGAAGTCAAAGAGGGTCGCCTGCAGAATGTAGATCTCATCATGTATGAGAAGAACACGGGAATCGGTGGAACATGGTTCGAGAATAGGTACAGTTCTCACGTGCTGTATCTTTCCTGAGATGAGCTCGATTAGAGCTGACCTTCTACACAAGGTATGCAGGATGTGCTTGCGATATACCATCCGTAAGTTGGCCACTTCAAAACTGCCATACTGACGAAATTGCTGACCAACGCAGCATACGTATCAATATACCTGGGCACCTAATCCAAGGTGGAGTGAATAGTAAGTGTGCTTCAGGTCTTCGAATAGACGGCAACTAATCGTCGACACGATGCAGTTACTCAAAATCAGACGAGATACGGCGCTACTTTGAAGATGTGGCGCGTGAATACGACTTGAATCAGTTCATCCGTCTTCAGCACGAGGTTATTCATGCAGAATGGGATGCAGCCAAATCTAACTGGAGCTTGCGAGTCAAGAACAAAGAGACGGGCGATACTTTTGCGGACCATTGTGACATTTTCGTTAATGGAGGTGGTGTCATCAAGTAAGTAGAAGCAGAAGACAGATATCTTAAGATGTTGCAAGACTTACTGACGGAAAAAAAGCAACTGGAAGTGGCCATCAATACCGGGACTCCAATCCACGAGCATTCCAATCATGCATTCGGCTGCCTGGAACGAGACGTATGACTTTGCAGGCAAGCATGCCGTAGTCATTGGAAACGGCTCCAGTGGTGTTCAAATCACGGCATCCCTGGGCAAAGGTGAGTGCCAACATCGTGATCTCAAGATCTCAGCTAATGGGAGTAGTTGTGAGCACATTGACGGTCGTAATGCGATCTCCTACGTGGATCACCGCTGGATATGCACCCTCTTTAGCTGGTCCCGGAGGAAGCAACTTTAGTTGTACGTTTGTCTATGTCAGTATTGCCTGATTCAGCAGTTGACCACAGTCCACAGTCAGCGAAGAGCAGAAGAAGAAGTGGGCAGAAGACCCCAAAGCATACCTCGAATACCGCAAAAGAATCGAGAGCGAGTTGAACGCCCGTCAAAACTTCTTCATGAAGGGATCCCCTCAACAAAAGATTGCGAGGGAGTTTTCCTACAACGAGATGACGCGAGCGCTCGCTTCGAAACCGGAGCTTATCAATAAGATGATTCCTTCATTTGATGTAGGGTGTAGAAGGTTTGTCTCGATTCGCAGGATAGCAGATCCGGGAATCGTACTGGATGTCAGGTTTTGCTAACCTTTTCATGTACTCAGGCCGACGCCGGGAAATGGCTACTTGGAGACGCTCACACAGCCTCACGTTGAAGTTTCGTGGGGAACGCCGAGAAACATCACCGAAAAGTCCATCATTCTCGCCGACGGGACCGAGATCCAGCCAGATGTAATTGTTTGCGCGACTGGCTTCGACTTATCATATAAGCCCAGGTTCCCTATCATCGGCAGACAAGGGAAACTTCTTGGTGACTATTGGACACCTGACGCGAAAGCTTATATGAGCTTTGCCGTGCCAAACTTTCCCAATTATCTGCGTATGTGGACAAATACAACCGAGCCGTGCTCGTTTGCTCGTTTTTACGCCTGTCGGGAGTGCATGGTACTGACAAGTTGCCAAACCACATAGACTATCTAGGTCCCGCCACAGTCCTCTCCCACGGCTCTCTCATCCCACCGATCGAGATGCTCACGGGTTACTTTGTCAAATTAATCAATAAATTCCAACGCGAAGCTTATCGAACCTTTGAGCCTCTTCAAGAATGCGTCGACGAGCTCTACGAGCGTCATCAAGAGTACCTCTCTCACGGAGTTTGGTCATCGCATTGCGCATCGACTTTCAAGAATGGCGATGCCGCCGGTCGAGTGAACCTCCTTCATGGCGGCAGTCGTTTGCATTACTTTGAGATGCTACAAGAGCCCCGCTGGGAAGATTTTCGGTGGGAAACTCTCAGAGACGGGAAACGGTACGACTATTTTGGCAATGGGAGATCGAGAACAGAAGCCAAGGGAGCAGACAGCACGTGGTATTTAAAGAACCCCAGATCCAGACTTTTGCACCTGTAGCTATTGGCATGAGATTATATCCCAACACTCGGCGCGCATTTGGATGCGTATATATCTAAGGGATTCCTTTATGTAACCTGTGTGGGAACTTCTTAAACCTCTTTAATGGGGAATTAGCTCACAGGCTTCATTTTCTGAGTTCAGACCGGCAAGAGGCGCACGATATCAAATACCTCAAATTCACCCAGAACTCTCGATGCTACTAACCCTTCATTGTCAGAGTGCACTGTTGTCTCGTCAAGACTTATCAACAAACGTAAGCTCCATGGCAGCTACAAACAATCGTCCGGCCTTGGTTGTTTCGAAACATCGAGCTCGTTTCGTGCTTTCCTGTGTACGGACAACGCTCGTCTGTGCGTCGAGCTCAACATTGAGGCCGCTGAACGTCGCCCAGAAGCTTCAACTCTAGACGAAAGTGCTGACAATGGATGACCAGGAAGTCTCCAGCAGCATTAGCGCCTGCAACCCTCAAATATGTCGGGTGTCCCTGACGATCCCTGTGCCAAAGTTGCAGCGCTCAATGTCACCTCGAGTTGCACCAGTGGTTGCGAAGGTCCAGAAAGGGTCCAAAGAGCAGGTTGCTGTCCGATAATTCTGAGAGCTTGGACCTGACCTTCGCATCTGTTTCATCCTGCGCGCTAGGCTTCTCGCACAGTGTGTATGGCGAGAATATGCCAGCACGGGTATCCTGGCTTATAACTACACGCGCGAGAACCGTTGTTTTGGAGCTTTATCTCTTGGACAAGGTCAAAGTTATCGTGACGTCTGAGCTCCCAAACTGAGTTCTTTGATCATTGAAACCGAGCTTAGCTTCCTGATAATCATGAAATGCATGGTCAAGTCGACCGATGAAGCATTAATCCGCGTTTACTCCAATGTAGAGGGAACAGTGTCATGGCGTACTTGACCGATCGGATATTCAGGAACGACAGATGAGTGATTTACCGATCTTCAGTAGTTCTTAAGCTATCGTTGAGGAGATCCCGATTCACCGAGCTCGAAGTGCCAGCCTCAATCTTTACCTCATGACAACGGAACGGAAGTCGCCCTTCTCCATGCATCGACCACCACGAAGACCGATCCAGTCACCGGAGCACCCAATACCTTTGTTCGCTAGTGATCTGTTTAGTTGCTTTCGGCTTCGCTTTGAAACAATGAGATTCTTACCTCGGCTGAGCAGGAAGCCACCAGTGTTGTAGAAGAAAGCTCCAGTCTGACCGTCCAGATCGTAGCAGTTTCCAGCACTGGGAGCCGCATGGAAAAGAATGTTCCGATCGTTACGGCTACACAAGTTAGTCTAAAGATCCCGATAACGAAGATTTGATGAGACTCACCAGTCGTCCATGTTGCGGTACTGGTTCAACTTGGGCTTATCCCTGGCGAAGAGGCTCTGGCCAGGCTGCTCCGAAGGCATGGCAAGAACAGAGGCCGCCCCAAGAAGAGTAGAAAGCACAAGGAACTTCATCGTGAATTAGAGAAGAAATGATAGGCTCTCGAGATCCAGTGCAATAAAGTTTGATGTATTACAAGAAACGCTGTAGTTGTGACCGGTTTTAAACCTTTTGACCATTGCAACAATTTTGACATGCAATATAATCCCCCATGACATGTGCTTGACGTCTGGTCCTGGGGCGATTCACTAAATTCTCACGACCTTGCCTGCAGGATCGAGGAGGATGCAAAGGATGAACAAACCCCCACGAAGCATTGCCAAGACATCGTGAAGATCAGCTAAAATCTGACATTTCTTCAGATTGATATGGGGATATGCAGGGGTATTGGCATGACAGCGTCACAGGCATGCGTCAAATATCCCGTCTAGCGTGCAGAGCCACGTTTCTTCCGACTTCAAAGAAGGCAAGCCTCGCATACAGGGTCCACAAGAGTCTTGGGAACCCGCTTTCGGTTCAACAGTGCCCCGTTTGCCACTGCGATGGCCCGGGATACAAGACAGGTTTTCGCGCAACGTTGCTGACGGGTTCTCGAGCTTGACGTCGTATTGCCCGTCTATATTCTTCCCTGATGAGCTCGACGAATTAGGAAGGCCGCTTCATGATATGGGGTAAATCCTTCGCCGCATTACGGATTGGATCAGTGGGCTTGCTTGCAGCCGTCGCAAAGCTCAAACCCGCTAAAAGACTTGGACGTAGATCGCCCGTGTAAGCTGCATCATGATATCGTCCGACATTGTGTGAACAGCCTGAGTTTGCCGCAGTTCATGAGTGTTTACTGCGTCACGGGCAGGCAATTTTCCATGGTGAAGGATCGTGGTAAGCTTACTGTGGAGAGCGGCAACATCGACGTTCGGTTTCCCTGCCTCTTGATATGTTTTAATCCTTCACTTATTGGCTGCTCGTGGAGGCCAAGGATTACGCGCAACTGCATATGGAGTTCAGTGGGTAAACACTTACGATCAAAACAAGAGAATCGCCATTGATGTGGCGAACATGGAGAGTATGACTGCAGAACGCAAGCAATTTGAGGTGTAGTAAGGGACGTCATGGAATAGGTCAAGCATTGTGTTGAACTTGCATATATATCTATCTTGTCCTGCACTCACCACCAGCTCTACAAATACATTTCATCAAAAACCTTTGATTGAAACCTTTACACATCACCGATATCTTACTCTCTTCACCATGAAGTTTCTCGTCGCCGTTGCCCTGTCCCTCCCGCTTGCGATGGCTATGCCTTCGGACTCGGCTGGCTTCTCTCGCGTCGAGAACAGGGACAACGTCAAGTTGAACCAGTACAGGAACATGGACGACTGGTATAGTAGAGACCTCCCCTGTGCCCATGACTCTGTCTAATGTTAGGTTATAGTCAACATGATAGAAACATCCTCTTCCACGCCGCTCCGGTTGCTGGAAGGTGCTACGGGATCGATGGCCAGACCGGAGCCTTTTTCTATAACACTGGAGGCTACCTGCAGTCTCACTGTAGGTTCTCAATTTTCGCTCCCTCCTAAGAGAGACGACTGACATGTATCACTAGCTTTCGATGGCAATGGCTGCTCTGGTACCGCTCACAAGTTGCAGCGCTATACTGGACGATGCGTGGAGAAGGGCTCTCAGAACTCTATCAGGTTCGTGTAATTGAGGCTAGAGACTTTGTATTGCCATTTCGGCAACGCATATCACAATTTCTTATAATTGTTGCGGATGAGTACCAGTTCTCCAGCAACTTGCATTGTTACCGTCAATGATACGCGGAGGACAGTTTCTAAAGTCCGCTCTTATGAAGTCTTTTCATGTTGCCTCGCCGTGTCAAGCACTTGCCCACGTATTTACTCCTCGTCGGATAGCCAATTGCATCACACTTAGTGACATGACCAAAACTTGGCCTAGTAAGTTGATGTGCAAATCAACATAGGAAGAGACATTTAGCCGTCTCGAAGGAAATCATTGCCTGCAGTCCATGGTACATGCATGGTGAATCAGGTGTGGGCGGCGATCTGACGCGACAAGGAAAATTGCCCGGATGTTATGCCCAACGCAACGGGCTTCAGAAGCGCCTGTTTGCAAAAGCGTCTCTTGATAGGTTATTGACAGTCTGGTGACTGCAATTGGCCCGCGAGTTCAATGCTGCCCGCACGAAAATAGGTTTTCGGCTTGAAACGCCGCCCTCTCCGCTCTATGAACGATATGGACTGCCTAGCATGTCCGAGAGAGGTCAAGCGAGCAGGGCGAAGCACGGGCAAAGTGCGAGCCAACACTAATCCATGCGAGCTCGCGTTTCATATGCAATGGATCCAGAAGCTAGCTGAGCCACTGCGAATGAACGTCAAAGAGAGCTCTAAGCACTTCATGCGTGTGACTCTATTCTATTATCGGCGTTCGGGAAGTCAATATCAGAAAGGCACCGTGGCATACACGATGCTAGGATGACTTCCCTACCTAGTATATTGGTGAAGCAAGCAGGTCTATTATAGCTTCAGTCTTTGTCCAAAGCGCTGAGGTTGATCACTGACTGGTGGCCACGGGTTGCAACAATGGGTGAATGTGCAAAGAAGGGTGCAGAGTACGAAGCTTCAATGCATAATCTTGGTATCAGTAGCTTGTCGTCCGTGTTTTGAAGCGTGTCCAGGAAACCTGGGGTAGGTTCGGCGGATGGAGTTCGTGATCAGGATATGCATGAATGCGTCGACGTCATTCAAGTTCACGAAAATGGCTCATGACGTGTGCTCTGAAGAATACTTTATGTTAAATAGTCTTGGGGGTTCGTGGCCTTTCACTGATATCCGAAAGATACTACTTGAAACCCAGTTCAGTGGTCGCCACCTTCCGAAATGATTATGCAGCCTTCATACTTGATGCTCTGTGCTGGCTTGGTGTCGGCGATAGTGTTACCATCCCAGGACGACCAACATGGCCTTTCGACTCCTGTGGGCAGTTCAGCCGCTAAGTCAAAGCGAGACTTGGCTATTGGAGACTGGTCCGCGGCCTTCAAGGAAAGCTACCAATTGCAGGACTTTGACGACATGGAATGTTCCGGGCCCAAGGAGCTCGAGTGTGAACGATGGTGTCAGGGACTGGATCCCGTGAGAAGTGCCTGGGGCCCGAAGAACGGAATCGTCGGCCTTTGGACTGATGTGAAAACCTGGAACCCGAAAGCACGACCCTTTCGACCCTTTGTGAAGAAATGCTGGCTCAAGGCAGACTGGTTGCGCAAGGAAGAGCTGCTGGTCAAAGCCATGGGCGGACCGACCGACACACTGGGCATCACTCGCCGTTTGGGAGCCGACTTCCAGAAGAAATACGGGATTTATCCTCTTTACAATTCCACGGCGCCGGATTCCGACATGATTGGCCTATGGGTCAAGGGCATCTGCTCCTTTTCTTCAGTAAGTCTTGCCCACAAATCTGCAACGGGTCGACACAATGCTGAAGAAGGACTAGGATTTGAGTGAGAAAGCCGGGAAGGACTTGTGCGGGAATTAAGGAAGCAAAGATATCCAACTGTACATAAACCAACAATACATTCACGCAGACAAATGTTCAGCAAGTGTGTGCTTTACTCCGTAGACGGAGCAACACCAGCGGGCTTCAAGACTTTCAGTCTTTGAGATACATCAGAGGCCACGGACTCGAGGATAGCGTCTTGATCTCGAGAGAAAGAAATTATTTGACTTCTGAATACTACAAGCATTCCTCTGTCCCAAATGAACAGTGACGGGTGATATCGTAGCTTTGACATTATGTGAGTCTCATTGTTCCAACTTCAACCTTACGGAAAACTGCAATCCTCGACGGCCATTACCGATTTCGCGCCCTGACAAGCAAAAAGAAACTCGTAATGATTGGCTTAAACATATGTCCAGCCGCGGAACCGGTCTCGTCGCCACATTATCAAATACAAGAAAGCCGTCGAATGATCACTGTTCGGCGTAGGCGACCGGCGGCGTCTCAAGGGTATGCCATTATTCCAGTATCTGCCTGGTCTTGGGGGTGGCCTACATTAGGGTTTCCACTCTGGAGAGAAAGAGGAACTGGAACGCCGGATCGGGGGAAGCGCCCGACAATTAGTGTCGCAATCGCGTACACGCACACACTCTCACGTGTCTTGAACGTGGCTTGCAAGACCGTGTGAGGACCGGGCGATTCACAATGGAGAGTTGCGACGCGTCTCCCCCTCCCAATAACCTGGGCCTGGGTCCCCCCCGTGAGAGAGAGGGAGTTATGCACAGTGTGCATGGGACTCTATTTAGGCCCGGAGAATATGCTTTCCCACTAGGCGTGGAAGAGTAGCGATACTAGAAGCAGGACCAAGCGGCGCCAGAAGCACATGCGGACTCCTCCTCGAAAGGCAGGGTGCCCATGTCACGTCCAGTTGCATGTCCCCGGGCTCTCCAAGTAACGGTACCAGTATCTGTGGAGTGGTAGACATGGCGAAAGTGGCTCGGGGACGTCATTGGCGCTGGACGGCGCTGGTGCTGGGCTGGGAGACTTAGTCTCGACCAAACATTGATGTTGATGTAAATGAAGAAGTGTTGAATGTGCACAACTCACAACTTCAGTCTCTTTGCATTTGTCTTGTCAAGATGACAGGCTCAAGGGTTGATGGGAGTCTGGCTTGTTGGTCCGACAGCACCAGACGGCAACCCTCTTCCACAGAATGCCGCACTAAGAATCTGCAGCACACAAGGAAGTGCCGAGCAGGGGACGGCCTTCGGGATGCGGGAGGATCGGACATCCCCCATCATACCATCCGCTCCCCCTCCAGGGACTCGGGACTAAACGTGGAGACTTGATCTATTCGAGACTCCGTGATTGGGCGAGAGTCCCAGATGCGTCCTAACGTGGCGCTCAGATATCCCAAACTCTATCGTTAGTCACTCGAGGCCAAAGCTATCGGTGCTGCTAGAACGGGACTATGAAGATTCTAGGCGCTCTTCAGCGGACCGTTGGAGACTGTCGGTCACTGGACAGTTGAGTGTAAGTGCGTGTGTGTGCCTGGCCAGAGCAGCCCAATGGGCTCATCGTCCGGGTCCAGCACGATGTCTCCCACCCTCTCCATCCTTCTCTTGCCCTTTTTTGACTTCTTCGAGTCCCGCAATTATGCTCGGCAACTGCGACGAAGGACGGATGGCGCTCTTCCAATGGGCAAAAGACACGCCAGCAAGCCGGCGGGCATCCATCCATCCAAATCACGGGCTCTCTCTCGCTCTCCCGCCACGTCGTCTCCAGGCCGGACCATCCGTGCGAGTCCTCCTCCTCCCCTTCGCCGCGCTGCGCTTAGGCCGTCCAGTGTGTTCCAGTGAGAGGTAGGCGCCCGTTGCGCTAAATTCTGGGTCCCAGATTCGTAGATGTCAGTAGATTCTTTTCGTATATAGGTAGTTGATATGTGCCCGTGCCGTTTCCGGTCGACCTGTCACGCCCGGGAGGTTCTCTTGTCAAGCATCACCACCTTCAAGTCTCAATCCGATTTGACGACATCATGGCGACCGGCGAGGAATTGTTCCAGCAGTACGAGGGACACTTTGTCCCGTACTCCTTCCAAGGCGGCTTCGTCTTCCTCAGTTATGCCGTCAGTCTCATCGGCGTCGGCTCGACCCTCGAGCTCATTCGTCGTCAGACGTCCAACAAGGGCTTTCACAACTTGTGCGTTGTCTCTTGGCACCTGGAGTCGAGGTAGTTGCTAACACGACCATCCATAGGATGCTCTTGACTGGTGCGGCGATTTCCATGGGAGGCATTGCCATCTGGTCCATGGTACTTTCATCCTCTATTATCCGTCTTCGTCGACACTTGACTAACAGTTTCTCTTAGCACTACATTGGCAACCGAGCCATCATCATTCTCAACGGCGAGGAGGAGCTTCAGATTGCATACTCCACCGGTCTTACCATCGTATCGCTCTTTGTGCCTCTCGTCGCTCTCTTCATCGCCTTCCTCATCATCAGCAGCCATGGACGTGTCTGTTGGGTTCGCATCATCACTTCGGGCGCACTCTCCGGAGCCACTCTCGTCGGTATGCACTACCTTGCCGATGCGTCTATCCGAAATTATCGCGCTGTCTATCACCCCGGTTACATCGTCGGCGCTGTCTTGATCGCCATCATCGCCAACATCACCGTCTTGGCCTGCTTCTTCGTCTTCGAGGCAGCATGGACCAATGTCTGGTGGCGAAGGATATGGTCTGCTACCGTCTTGGCTGGAGCCGTCTCTGGTGTGCACTGGTGCGCAGCAGCGGGCACGAAGTATCGACTTCTTCACCTTTACAAGCCGGGCGATGGCCTGTCTCGCGACAGCTCTCTCATTGCAGTCATCTGTTTGGTAAGCGTCGCCACCAGCTTTATTCTTCTTCCGCGCTGACCGTCAACCAGTCCGTCGTTGCCTTGGTTGTCCTCATCGTCAGCACCGTCTACTCTCACTGGGTCAAGACCGATTACGCCAGAAAGGCGCAAAAGGTTGTCCTAGCAGCCGCCGTCTTTGATGAGCGTGGCAGAATCATGGTTTCGCAAGATGGTCTATTGCCAAGCGAAGTCATCACCGACACCTTCATCACCACGGTAAGATTTCTACAGTTGTCTATGCATGTCATGATCATCAGCTAACATATTCAGGGCAACAATGATCACCTAGACACATCCAACCCCGTATTCCACTGGATGTTTTGGGCTTCGCGCAACTGGTCTCGCATTTCAACCGTAGTTGGCAGCATGGAGCGACACGTTGCTAGTCTGTCTTCATCCAAGTTTGCACGAAAGATGAAGCTGAAGCTCCTTGGCGACAATGGCGAGGCCGTCGACAACTACAGCACCATCCTTTGCGAGCTGTACTGCCTTGCCGCCAATTCCCTGTCGTCCAAGATGAAGGAGACGCTGGACACTTCCGGCCTTCTTTGGGACGAAGTCTTCGCCACTGGAGAAATCTCAACGCAGCGCAGGCAGTCAAGCGCCACAGAGTATGACTCCAAGTCGGAGTTGCCGTCCCACCGCATGTCTTCGTCATCAAACGGGTCGCAGACGGATCTCAGCGGCAAAGCTCAGTCCGACGAGGAGGGCAAGGGCTCGCTCATGTTCCTCGTGCGCCATATCAATGGTCGTCGCGACCAGGAAAGACTTGAGTCTGCTGGCTACCGGTTTGCCGAGCTGCACCACGTTCTCGACACTATCCACAGCAGCATGCAGATCAAGACCAGAGACTTTGCGTCCAGACTTCGACACATGTCAAACCGCTCCGAGGTCAACAAGTCGCTCACGCCCGGTGTCCACCTTGGTCTTTTCGCGGTTCGTGCCCGTCTGGACTATGGAGGCTTCGATGTACTGGTTCAGAAGAATGCTAGGAATTTGCTGCCCTCTGTTCCGGTCGCTCTGGATCGCCTCGAGCAGTGGCACAAGGAGCTGCTGCGATCGCTCCAAGGCTTGACTGCCCCGGTCATTGTCGCCAAGTTGGAAGAGGACGGTTTTGGCCCTGGGGGCGGCACCATGTTTGCTCGTCAGCTTCGAGATGCAATCGCGTCGCTCCGACTCTGGATAAACGACTCTCTCTTCGATGAGGCCAAGTTGGTTCCTCGCGTAATTCGCGTTCCTTGCGGTCCCAACGCCTCAGAGTCTTCATGCTCTCTCATCGCCTTCCAGATGGTTCTCCCGATCTATTCCAACGTCAACTTCCAGAACATGGAAGCCATTCCTCTTCAATTCTTCAAGATTCGCCAGCACACGACGCGCGACTTCTTTGCTCATTCCAATCGCTCAAACACCTCAGACTTGGACATGTCCATCATGCAATTCCCCAATGACTACTCTTACAACCCCGTCACTGGCAGTCCCACACACTTGACTTTCAAGGAGCTTGCGAAGCCGGGCCGTCCATTCAACAAGGACCGCCCTGTTCCGCAAGTGTCGCATCAAACCCTTGCGAAGAGGTTCCAAGGGGTACCGTCTTCAGCACACAGCAACCACACGCGCCTCAATGGCTGGAACAGCAGTAGCTTCTCACTGAACAGGCGTGGCGAGACGTCCTCTTCAAGAGGTGTGCCTTTTGAGAAGCGGGATGCTGTGAGCACTCGCAACGCCTCGCACAGGGTGCCGCAGGGCAACATTTGGGTATCACAGGAGGTTGTCGTCGACTACCACAAGGTAAGCCCTCACGCATCCGCACGATCGTCATTCATCCAGTCGTCTAACACATTCATCAGAGTGACAACAACTCTACTTTCTCAAATGGTATCGACCAGCCTTCCGGTCCTGTCGACCTGGAACAGGGAACCGGTGGTCGTGGAGGAAACACATTTGCGCCTGCTGCCGAAGAGTCATATACAGTCACGGCTACCGGTCACGCGAACAACGCGGTTGAGAAAGACGAGGACCAGCTGCACTTTGCGGATGAGTTGCTTGCACTTTCTATGAAGAAGTATAACAGGAAACACAAGTAGTTCTTTTCTTGTACAACTATTTTAGCATGATACCGACATGAATATACGTTGAATGAACCATATCAAAGCAATTTCCCACTCACCTCAACTGTGAACAGGTCAACAGCCGAATCGAAGTTTGCATGTTTTCAGCCAGCCGTGTTCCGATGATAGTACCCTCTCAGGCCTCCGAGAAATCGTTCTCATAGTGAAAGTAGAGCCAGAGTCTAGTCTTATTTATTCAAAGTATGACTTTCGCCCTCGTTTCTCACGTACAATTTCACGACAACTTTGACAATTCACATCACGAGGCATTTGTAATAGGACGATGAAGATTTTGAAGTAGCTTTATTGAATATATGACTCAAATAGGTCAATTACAATTACTATCGGGTGGAGTCCGGTGACAAAAGAAACTGTGCTAGACGAGAAATGTACGGCGCAGCGTTCGCTCGCCAACACGCCCTTTCTGATTCCCAAAGTAATATCCGTCCAATGCAAGAAGTATTGCAATTACTTTTCCGCTCGCTAGCTGTAGTGATGCAACGATTGTCAGAGACAAGATGGCGTTTACCACAAGGCGAGCAGAGCCGCGATGGCGACGGCAGCAAAGGTGCTGGCAGGTGCCGAGACGGCAGATCCTCCAGAGACAGTGACGGCCGGGGATCCGTAGTTGGGCTTGCCAGGGGCGGGAGCCTGAGCACCAGGGGCGAGAGGAACCACGGGAGCGGCAGGCTTGCCGGCAACAGGGGCGACCGGCGCAGCAGGAGGAGGAGCAGCAACGCCAGGAGCGGCAGGGACTGCAGGCTGACCAGCGACGGGGGCGATGGGCGCAGCGGGAGCAGCGGGGACTGCAGGCTGACCGGCAACAGGGGCGACGGGCGCAGCAGGAGGAGGAGCAGCAACGCCAGGAGCCACAGGGGCAGCGGGAGGAGCAGCAACGCCAGGAGCCACAGGGGCAGCGGGAGGAGCAGCAACGCCGGGAGCCACAGGAGCGACAGGAGCCGGAGACTGAGGCAGAGCAGGCAAGGGGTAGACAGGGACGGCAGGGTGACCGGGGATGATGGGAGCACCGGGGATGACGGGCTTGCCGACCTGAGGAGCCTGACCAGGGGCGCGGTAGACGGGGACGATGGGCTTGCCAGGGACCAGAGGCGTAGGAGGAACAATGAGCTTCTGGCAGCCGACGCAGGCGGTAGGTTGGGGAAGAGCGCAGCCGACAGGGAACGTGACGCAGTTGTCGACACCGTAGATGACGCGGCTGGCAGGGCAAGGAGCCTTGGGGTGACCGGTAGGAGCGGGAGCAGTGGTGCATCCAACGGGGATGGTGATGCAGTTGTCAATACCGGTGGTGACGCGGGCAGCGGCACACTGGGTGGTAGGAACCGGAGGAACGGGAAGGGTGACGTCGACAGTGACGGTCAGGGTAATGTCCTTGGTGAGAGGCTTGCGGGTGAGAGGCTTGATGATGGTGAGAGGCTTGGTATGGTGAGGGTTGGGCTTATGTGTGGCGAGAGGCACATGATACATGATGGTCAGAGAAGAGGTGACCGGGGCCGGGTGGTAGGCGGGCGAGGGCCGGGTGTAAGCCGGAGCGGAGCCATAGCCCGGAGCCGGGGTGGAGTAAGACGGGTGCGGGGCCGAGTAGGCCGGCTGCTCCGGCTGACGGGGAGGAGCCGAGTAGGCGGGGGCGGAGTACGCAGGAGCCGAGTACGCCGGCGCAGAGTAGGAAGACTGCGACTGGTAGGCCGGGCGCGAGTTACCGTAGTGAGGCGTGTACACGGAGCTCACCGAGTAGGTAGGCTCGCTGTAGTGGCTCTGGGCCGACGAGGAGCCGCCTCCGTATCCGCCGCCATTGTTGCTGCTGCCGCCGCCGTTGCCGTACGAGTCGTAGGTGGACTGGGGACGGGGGCGATCGTAGGGGTTGCGAGAGCCGCCGTAGTCGTACTGGCGCCTGACCTCCTCATGGGCGCCGTTGGCAGCCTGGTCCGCGGCGGCCGAAGCGGCGACGCCAAGAACGAGCGGAGCGACGATGAAGCGCATGATGACGAATATTAGACTATGTCCAAAAGTTACGTTGTAAAAGGGGGCTGCAAAAAGAAGCGAGTGTCTTTGCGTAGGTCAAACGGGGGGGGGGGATAGAGCAGAGAGGGGGAAGATGCTAAGCGAATGAGGGAGATGTGGTTGTTTGTTGAATCAAAAGTTGGTCCATTGTGGGCGCACGAGATGCTTCTTATGCTCCGATTGCTCTCACAGCTTCGTGAAGCGTTTTTTGCGGAGGTCCCCCTTGGTCCGCCGCGATCTGCATCCGGATCCGGTCGTTGCTATTGCGAAGCCTGGCCGCCGCAGACTGCGTCCATACCTGGCCCGGGGGATCGCTTCTAGTCTCAGTGTCTGTTTAGACGGGAACGGCGATGCGCTTTCAGTGGGCCGCGGAGCGACGAAAGCCTGCCTTGTGAGTAGTCTAGGGCCGTTGCCAGAAGACTGTCTGGGACTGGAATTCTGCTGGCCTTTGTCCACATGGGGACCTCGGCTTGGGTAGTTTTCGTGAGACATTTCAGTCACTGAAGACGTTTGCTCTATGAAGGAAAGTACTTGGCGAGGCGAAAGCTTCGTCTGCTACCAGTGCTTGGCTCATGTCTTGCGGTTAGTATGCTTGAAATTTTTGGACTTGATGCAAGTTTCGAACTTCTTCACCTTGAAGAATTGCAACAGTCAATAAGACGCATGCGCACATGGCTACGTTACAGCCCAACAGTCACAGACAACCAGTCCTATTGTGTGGCCATCCCTCTGTCTTGGTCGCTGTCTCAGTGCGGACAGGTGGCGTCCTGATGCCATTGTGGCTTGATTATT
Source organism: Hirsutella thompsonii MTCC6686 (assembly GCA_000472125.2). Taxonomy (NCBI): domain Eukaryota; kingdom Fungi; phylum Ascomycota; class Sordariomycetes; order Hypocreales; family Ophiocordycipitaceae; genus Hirsutella; species Hirsutella thompsonii. The sequence goes on along the minus strand of APKU01000011.1, from coordinate 329,886 downwards.
GTCGGCTCCTTATTGTCCATTTCCCCGTTGCATATCCAGTCCCCTGCGAATAAATGCAAAACCCCTTGACTTGACGTCCGAATTCAACAAAGGCGACCATCTCTCCTCGGCTCCCGGCCGCATTCGAGGGCCCTGTTTGTGCAGTCAATCACTTACCCATGTTTTGCGCGCAGAGCATGTCCTTACTCAAACAACCGGATTGGATTTACAGTGGCGATCAATTGACAGCAAGTTTGAAGTCAGCGATACAACTTGGAATGCACTCGCGGCCGGAACTCGTATGGACTGTCCATCTGCTTGCGTTGGTTTCGACGTCGCTGGGCTCAAATCTTTGACAACGGGACGACGAGAAAGCCAGCGTACGTAGTGCATGTACCGGATGCCATTCGATGTCGAAACGAGAAAGCTAGCGCTCCTGATGCTTCTTTGGCTTCCCCGTTTCAAGATTCCGATTGCATCCTCGGCGCCAAATCCGGCTCGGCCTAGTCTTTGGGCCCAAGGGATCTCCAGGACAAGTTCAATGTTGGCCTGCAAGGCACCCGTCGGTAGTACGGGTCAAGGGCACTTGAAGGATAGCAACCGAATTGACAAGTTTCAAGATCAGTCGAAGTTTGGAACTTGATCCACGTCCTTGATGATGAAAATCACTGAAGTGCATCGATGTGTTCATGTTCTTTGCACTAGAAGATCTGTCACTTAGCCGTCCTAGAGCACGAATCATATCGATCCCTCGTGTGAGCGAGACGAACTGGCATTGCTGTACAGTCAGTCATTCTGGCTTGCATAGTCTTCATCATGTGAAAGTGAAAGCTTGCGGCATAAAGTTGCAGACATCTTAACGGCTGCAGGATGCAACGATAATTCGTCGGTGCAAGGACTTGACTGATCTGGCAGTTGCTAGTTGAATCCAGTCAGTAGCCCGACCAACTTTACCTAGCGAGCGACACAGCGGACCGGTTGCCATGATAATGTGAGTTATTAGGCCTGGACTGATGGTAGCGTCCGCTCGGTCCCCCCCCCCAAACCAGCACTGAATACTCATACGCTTTCCCCTCTGAAGTTCACCGGTCGAAGCCCACCTGCGACTCTCCGAGAGCCGGACTACAGCATTCAGGTTGCTCCCACATGAATCCGAGTACTGCTTTCGTCACTGGCCTCTTTGAATGTCTTGAACACCTTCCCGCTCTGAGACTGGTGCCGCCTCGGGGCTGCAATGGTTTGGTGTTTGTCTCGGATGCTTCAGACTTCGCCTGGGCAACCCGATTTGCCCGACAAGCAGAGAAAGGGATCAAGGTCAGTGCCGCCGCACACGTACAGTAATGCTGAGGCATGGTCGACGAGCGAGCACAGCAATTACTTGGCGTGTCTCGGGTAGGGCATTTCAGAATGTGCCATTTGCTGCACTGGGATTATGACGAGATGAATTCAATTCGACGGATGCCTGTGTCTAATGTCTGATGTCTGATGTCTGGATGGTTCCAGTCTTCAGCACTGGGTCCTGCTTTGCTGCAGGTTCAAGGGTACTACATGAAACCATGCAAGTATGACGGTCGTCACTTACTGCACATGGCATTTCAGCCTTTCCGTGATGAAGATCTTGATCCACATTCAGACTTTTACATCGGGTGTCCGTTCGGGGCAAGACACTCCAATCAACAAATGCATGTTTCCAGACTATCACACACGTTACTGCAGCAATCATGGATAAACGTTTTGAATAGGGCTACATAGGATATTCGACATGCGCAAATTCTTCAACCCACGTAGGTGATGGGTTTGATCGCGGTGACTACACTACAGACGGCTGGTTCTCGTCTCCTTTTTGTTGATGTCAAAACGGTCCAGGTTCATGACCTTGTCCCAAGCAGACACAAAGTCCCGCACAAACTTTTGATCACCATCCGCACTTCCGTACACCTCTGCAACCGCGCGAAGCTCGGCGTGGGATCCGAATACGAGATCCACGCGAGAAGCTGTCCACTTCTTTGACCCATCCTTGCGGCCGACACCCTCGAAGCGCTCGTTGTCGGAGCCCGTCGGCTTCCACTCAGTGTTCATGTCGAGAAGGTTCACGAAGAAGTCGTTGGTCAGTTGACCGGGACGCTTGGTGAAGACGCCGACGGCCGAGCCGTCATAGTTGGTGTTGAGGACGCGAAGGCCACCGACCAGCACGGCCATCTCCGGGGCGGTCAAGGTAAGCTGGTTTGCCCTGTCGACGAGCATGTGCTCCGTCTTGACACGAGACGTCGACTTGCCGTAGTTACGGAAGCCATCGGCAAAAGGCTCAAGGTGTCGCAAAGAGCCAACGTCCGTCATCTCTTGGGTGGCGTCGGTTCGGCCAGGGGTAAAAGGCACAGTAATGTCGTGACCAGCATCCTTTGCAGCCTTCTCAACGGCCACGCACCCGGCGAGAACGATGAGGTCGGCCAGAGAGACGTTCTTGCCTCCGCTTGCAGAGTCATTGAACTTCTTCTGAATCTCAGACAGACGGCCGACAACCTCGGCTAACTGAGGTGGGTTGTTGACTTCCCAATCCTTTTGCGGCGCAAGCCGGATACGCGCACCGTTGGCGCCGCCACGCTTGTCGCCGCCGCGGAAAGTCGAGGCCGATGCCCATGCTACTGAAGCGTACTTGGACAGGCCGACATTTGATCCGAGGATCTCCTTCTTCAAAGAGGCCACGTCGTTGTCGTCGATGAGGGTGTGCTCAACGGCAGGGACGGGGTCTTGCCAGATCAAGACCTCCTTGGGCACCTCAGGGCCGAGATAACGGGCGCGAGGACCCATATCACGGTGCGTCAGCTTGAACCAGGCCCGAGCAAAGGCATCGGCAAACTGATCAGGGTGCTCAAGGAAACGACGCGAAATCTTCTCGTACTCCGGATCGTAACGCAGGGAAAGATCCGTCGTCAACATGGTTGGCTTATGCTTCTTGTTCGAGTCGTAGGCGTCAGGGATGAAGGCGTCGGCGCCCTTGGCCACCCACTGGTGGGCTCCAGCAGGACTCTTGGTGAGCTCCCAGTCGTACTTGAAAAGGTACTCGAGGTAGTTGTTGCTCCACTTGGTTGGCGTCTTGGTCCAGATGACCTCGAGTCCACTGGTGATTGTGTCGGGACCCTTGCCGGTGCCGTGGCTGTTTGACCATCCGAAGCCCTGTTGTTCGACCCCGGCGGCCTCGGGTTCCTTACCCACGTTGCTTGATGGGGCAGCTCCATGGGTCTTGCCAAAGGAGTGACCTCCGGCGATGAGGGCAACAGTCTCCTCATCGTTCATCGCCATGCGGCCAAAGGTGACGCGAATATCCTTGGCAGCAGCAACGGGATCAGGGTTGCCGTCCGGGCCCTCGGGGTTCACGTAGATGAGACCCATGTGTGCAGCAGCAAGTGGAGACTCGAGCTGCTCCGAGTGTGTCTTGCTCTTGGGATCCTCGTCTGAAACTAGGGTCCCGTGCTTGGAGATGCCGTCGTGGCCTTCTGAGTATCGGACATTGTTGCCCAGCCAGGTGGACTCGCCACCCCAGTAAACCGACTCGTCCGCCTCCCAAGAGTCGGGACGACCACCTGCGAAACCGAATGTCTTGAAACCCATCGACTCGAGAGCGACATTGCCGGCCAAGATCATGAGATCGGCCCAAGAGATCTTGTTGCCGTACTTTTGCTTGATGGGCCAGAGGAGTCGTCGAGCCTTGTCGAGACTGACATTGTCTGGCCAGCTGTTGAGGGGAGCGAAACGCTGCTGACCCTTAAGGACGGAAATCCCAAGTTAGCTACGGCGTCAAGAAAGATATCACCAAATGTCTTCTCACCTGTCCGCCTCCGCCGCGACCGTCGTAGACTCGGTAAGTGCCGGCGCTGTGCCATGCCATCCGGATGAAGAGACCGCCATAGTGACCAAAGTCGGCAGGCCACCAGTCCTGAGAATCTGTCATGAGATCATTGAGATCCTTCTTGAGTGCCTGATAATCAAGGGTCTTGAAGGCGGCAGCATAGTCGAAATCGCCGCCCAGGGGGTTGGAAACTGGAGTATGCTGGCGAAGGATGTTGAGCTTGACGGCCTCTGGCCACCAATCGATATTCCTGGTGCCGCCTCCACCAATGTTCATCTGCTGGCGGACGGGACACTTGCTCTCTGCCATGATTTCGAGATGGGGGAGTCAGTGCTTTGATGGTTCTGATTCCAGTCTATCGACTCCAGTCTACTTGAGAGGGAGACAAAAGCTTGGGACTGGAGCTGGCCCGGATGAAGACCTGCATCCCCGCGTTTTATGGAGCCCTCTCGGCTTGCTTCAACCCCGCATCTTGTGACGAATAGCCTTGGCTGTATTACTCGGCAACTCAACCGGGACCCGGCGGAGGGGGAAGGACTGGAAGGGGGGGCACGGAGATGGGCGGCCAGTCACGGTCCCTCTTCCTGCTTCATCAGGGTAGGAGTTCGCCAGGCTCCGCACAACAGTCCAATGTTCTGCATTAGAGTGGGGGAAGGGGCACTGGGGGGGTTTATGTGGCGAGGCTATGAGTTACCTCATTCAGTTTCGATTAATAAACGCCAAAACATAGTAAAAACTGAACCCAAGAAGCCGAACAAGACACTCGGAGTTTGTGGAATCCGCATGGCGATAAAAAGGGTCCAACACCACTGCGAACCAGAGACTAGCTTTGCATGAACGAACCCTTTTAGCTTCATGTAGTTTTGAAGGGCTCCAATCGATCCTCAGACGCCATCACACACGGATGACAGGGTTGACCGAGTACCGATTTTCTTTAGGGGCAATGTTGAAGACGAGCAACCGGCAAAAAGACACTTGTGGCGAGACGACATCGTGAATGATGCCTCGAAAGATGACCCATCCAATAAAAGAGTGGCAACGTGAGGCCTCGGACACTAAGACTGCGCTAGATGGATATTGCAAGTGGCGATATCTCACTCTGAAGGAACATTGCCCAGACTCGGGAATATTAGGTGAGAATTCAACTTTAATACCTATGCATATTAAAAATAGCCTATTTGATATAATGCGACTCCGTAGATGACCCCAGTGGTGCAATCTTTTTGCAGTCCTGCCCACTGACCGAGACCAAGACGCCAGGGAACGTTCCCGAAACACCATTCATACAGTGCGATATAGTGATCGGGTAAGAATTATCTGCTTGCGGAAACACGTCCATGCTCCGGTTACCCTTGCGCAGCAACAGCTGGCGCGGCCTTTTGATCCCCTCCCGTGTTTTGCTTGCCATTCTCGCCCGAGTTTTTTGGCTCTCCCCATTGGATGTTTTGCTTTCCAGGGAAGCTCGAGTTGCTTGAGTTGGAGGCCATGGATGATGGACGGCTGGGAGAGACGTAGTCATCGCTGATATCGGCGACCAGGGACGTACGCTTCTGCATCTCCTTCATGATGTCCAAGTCAGCAAAGCCCAAAACGAGCATCATGAGCAGGAACAAGTCTGAAACGGAGCAGCTGGTCATCATTTCATTGGGACTGTCGCAGTAGTGTTAGTCTCATGGCAATTCTAAGCACTCTTGTGAAACTTACCGGCTCAGGCTTCCTTTGAGGCGCAGAGAGACGTGGTAGTTGAGCTGGGCAACAGCCATGACCAATGCGACATAAACACCCACGGCGCCAGTGACGTTGGCCTCGTGAATGGCGACAACGGCAGAGATGGGGATGGCGATGGCATAGACGGAAGCGTACGAGTGTTTCCTCATGATACCAGAAGTGTTGACAACAAAGATACCGGCACGAGCGTAGATGAAGCTGTTGATGAGCTTGGAGCCTGCACGATACAAGGCTTCACTTCCCAAAAGATAGGCGAGAACCGTGGCGCATGGACGAAAGATGGCAGCAGCCTGATAGGTTGGTCGCGTTGTCGAAGGGTCGCCTCGGCGCAGCGATCGGGTGAGCAGCAGTCCGAACCAGGCCCAGGTGAAGCAGAGCGCAATGTCAAAAGCGTTGGGCAGCACGTGTCCGTCATGTTTCGCAGCTCGGATCTGATATCTCGTAATCTCGGTGAGGCCCGTGACGATGTGCACGGGGAGATGATAGCTCGACGTCTTCTTGAACTTTTGGTTGTATATGGGCGCACTCCTCGCAGAGTAGGCGCCCAGGACCAGGACATACATGATTCCATAAAAGGCGAGCTCTTGTATGTGCCTGTTGTGCACGAAGCTGTTGATCGCGGTTATGATTTGCATGGTGACGATGGCCCGCCTTGGCTTCGGCTCAGAATGAAGAGATGGGGGATAGATGCTTTGCTGGGCGGATGAACAAAACTGTATTGCAGAAGCTCAATGGGCACCGAGACGAAGGGACTGGAATTCCGACAAAAGGGCGACAATCAAGCACAGTTTAGAAGACTTCACTCCTCAGGTTGAAGGTGCCGGGCTTGGTTTTCTATGCCAGCCGGAATTCATCTTTCGTCATTGCCGGAAGCTAAGTGGGCTTCACAAGCACAAGAGAGAGAAAAAGACTTTGGAAGCATGGCCGAGCTGGTGGTTTGCGATACGTAGAATAGCTCCATAACTATAGATTGATCCGGAAGCGTCGAAGCTTGAGTGTCCTGATTTAATGCCGCACTAAGTCGCTCTCGGTGGTGGCACGGAGGCCATCAACGGGAATGCTCTCGGCGGCGCTATGAAGTAAACGGCGCCCGACGTAAAGTTTACTCGATTCAGCTCTCGGGCATGTCGGCGCGAGGTGGGGTTTCTTGTTCGCATTGAGAGTGCTAGTTGATGTCTTTCAATCGATGTTGAATCCGCGCGGCCATCGGTAAGAGTCGCAAGGACTCTATTGACGGGAAGTTGAGTCTATTGCCGAGTCGGCAACAAACAGACGCGTACAGGCCGCGCGGTTATCGACAATGATTATTGATGTTTAAATCAATAGCTCATTCATTCTAGTTGTACAGTGCTTCCCGAAGGAGTTTCCGAGTGAAACAGTTCCCGAGTGTCCTGGCTCTTTCCCACTCAATATTCGCATACTATCCGTGCAACCGTGAGCAAGTGTGTTGCAACAGTTGAGTCGCTTTGACATCATGTCTACAGACCTTTGGAAACTTGCTCTCATTCATGATCAAAATCAGCTGTTTAGCAGTTTACACACGTGAATCCGTGACAGGCGCTTCACATCAACAATGCAGTCAATTATGTATCCATTCTCTCATGGTACGGACTGGTTGTCAATCTTTGTATAGTAACTCTGTACAATACATAATACATGATTGATGACTCCTCAACTTTTGCGGTTCCGACATCAAAATTCATACACCTCGACCCAGCCATTGCCTCCTCATACCTGATGAGATCGTCTCCTTCCTGCCCACTCAACCTCACCAAAGTTTTGTTCCGCCGACTCTCTCTCAGTGTAGCTGCACGAGGCACTAGACCTTCTGGGTTGAGGCATGACGCCTGCCTCTTCATCCTGTGAATTCGCCTGTGGTGGCGTGTCTTTCGTGGGCGCAAACTTGCTGCGCTCGCGAATATCTTTTCCATACTTCTTGAAGAGGAACGGGATGATGGCGAGCAGGGCAGCAACTCCACCAATGATACTACCACCTGCACCAACTCCCACAGCCTTGAACATCTGAAGAGTAAAGAGTGGTGCGGCAGCGCCACAGGCTGACCGAACAATGGTGTTTGCGGCAATGGCCGATGCCGCGTACATGAGATATGTGTCGACGATGTAATTTAGGAACGCAACGAAGACGAGTAATAGAGAAATGGACAAAAGTACACCAGCGAGCGTAGGAACGATCCAGTGGATGGAGCTGTGCTTTTGTTAGTTGAGTCGCAAAATCAGGGGATGAGACATCAACGTACTTGAAGTGACCGGTCCAAGCAAACCAGAACATGGACACAGCAAAGCCAACGCCGCCAAACATGGCCAGCGTAAGACGGTCCTCGGGTGTGTAGTCTGCCATTGTCTTTTCTCCGCGCTTAATCTTGTTTCCACGCTGTCTCGTCTCGATGACGATGATGATGCCACCGATAACGCACCCGACAATTGTCCCCAGAAGCGGCAGCTCGCTGAATCCGGGAAGCCATCCTCTCTTGAACTGGAAAATAATGGGATAAATCTCAAAAAGCATATACAGCAACGTGTATACGACCGAAAGATAAATGGCACATAGGAATGCGATGGGGTCGAACAGGATGATCCAGGGGCGAGTGAGTGCAACTTTGAAGATGGACTTCAAGGATCGATCGTTATCGTCGGCCGGGGCCTTTACCGTTTCGAAACCGGCAATCTCGGCCTGACGAATCTTTCTCGCCTTGTGACGCAGGAGTGTCGGTGCGTGAGTCTCGGGCAGGGCAATCATCACCAGACAAGTCCCGGCAGCCAGGAACATTTGCGAGTAGAACACCCAGTGCCAATCCTTCTTGAGCTGGATGAACCCGCCGACGACTGGGCCAATAGCCGACCCTGCCCAAATCGACGCCGCAAAGGCCGCCATGGCCGTTCCTCGCTCGATCGGATCCCATATATCGGCCAGCACGCCCGGCGCGTTGCTAAGCGGTGCCGAAACCAATGTTCCCGTGATGAGTCGTCCGACCAGGAGGGCTCCATAGTTGGGAGCAAAAGCGCAGAGGAAGTTGAAGATGGCGTAGAGCGCAAAGGAGACGATGAAGATCCATCTTCGACCGTATACTTCACTGAGAGGTGCGAAGAACAGCGGACCGGCGCAGTATCCCAGCAGGAAGAGCGTGACTGTAAGACCAGCCGCGGTCAGGGAAACGTGAAAGGATGTGACGATGGACTCAAAAGCACCACTGATGCAACTCGATGCGAATGTTGCGTTCAGGACAAGGAGAATCACAATGGCTGTGATTCCGGTCCTCTTCCCCGTCGGCCAGTTCTGGGGGTTCTCGGGATCGTCAGGCTTGAAGTCGATGTATCCATCTTTGTTCAGGTAAGGGGCGTCAACTTTCGACAGCTCTTGCTGCTGCTTCTCGTTCGTCAACGTCTCCCCCGACGAGGCATGGCGCACTTGAGGCATAACGGCCGCGGGTATCCTTGGACAAAGAGATGGAGTCTGTTGTTGAATGTGTCACGAGACAATCTCGCGGCGCATTCCTGTACTGATTTTCGCTGATGCCCCTTTGGACGGATCCGACCTGAACCTATGTGGGCTATGTTTCTCCTCTGTGAATAGGGGAGCACATGCCACGAGAGTTCGATGAATGGGCGGGAGGATACAGAGTCACGACCCGTTTTCTAAACGGCCAAGATTCAGGGTCTAGGGGACTTATAACCCATCTTTTCGTGTGGGTTGCCAGTTGCGTCCTACGCATGTGCCCTCCGTCTACGTTATTACCTGGTAGCGAAATTCACCAGGGCCCGCCTGGCTCAACACTCAAAAAATGTGGCGGGCGGCCGATCACCTCATTACGGCAGCTGGATGAAGCTTAGCAGTATACTGACGTTGGCCCGTGGGGAAGCTGAGTGCCTTGGGAGCAAGAGCTGTAGAAGGTTTGGCATCTCCATATGGGGTAGCGTCCGAAATGTCGGGCCATACAGCATGGCCGCCATCGCCCCAAAGTCAAACAGAACCGCTGTTAACCTTTATCCTGAAAAGTCCTTGTCGAGCGGGTTTCTGGTGCACGCCGGCGAAGCTCACGGCACACGGCAATGCTAGTCTTGAGTGATCGTCGTTTCTCGCTACCTATTTGGTGAACCTGAGCCCTATGTGCCGTTTGCAGGATCTCGGGATGTAGACCCGTTTAGGGCATCGCTGATAGAACGTGAGTCGGCACTACCGAGCACTCGCATTTTACTACTGAATGACTGAGACACAGTTTCGCTCCACGCTCCCTGATTCACATCTCGACTCACACGCCATGTTCGATGCGGGCTGATTTTGAGTGGTCCAAAGTTCAAGAGTAAATGACAATATTGATCGAGTAGCTGACCCGAGGAACAAGTCAGGGGAAAAAGAAATCCGACGGCTATGAGAGGAAAGTCCGCGATGGCGCTTCGCCCTCGGGGCATAGGCGACCCCGATGTGGTAGGAGTCTCAAGAGCCACAAACTTGTGATGTGACGAGCCAAACTGGCAAGGCCTCAAAGACCGAGCATCGAAGCCGGCCGTCGCAAGCAAAGCTGAGTATGAAAGGGATAGCACGGCACTTGAGAGCTCAACTGCCATCGATGCGAGCCGCACCCTGTGCTTCCTAGCTGCATCCGGACCCAAGGGATGATCTCATGGGTAGCCGCAAGCGGATCAGATTCCTTCTCATTGGTTCATGATCCAGCCTCTACACGGTCCTTGGGAACCCCATCATACGACGTATCTCATCGGCGTTAACCGAGTTGTATTCGTGGCGATGGCCGTGGCTGCTTATGTGACGGGTGACAAAAAGCCAATCTTGCAGCCAAGCATTCCCCAGCGTCGCAATGCTAGAGTCGAAGGTCCTATGTTTTACGGAGTATATGCCCTCAGCTCGTCGTTCGCGCGCACTTCACATGTTGAAGACGGACCATGTTTGCGTTGAAGCCGAGGGGGAGATGCAGTAGAGCAACTTGTCCTTCTCACTTGGATTGAAACCTCGGCTGGCCGTTACTCATGAAATGCAAGGAGTTGAGCGGTGTTACTCGTCATTTGTGACGAGACCTGCGACACTGAATTCATTCTCGTCAGTTTTGCACATTGATTCATTGTCCTCGTCAGGCGCATTTGGACACGTTCACGACTTTGAAGGACTAACATTATGCCTGGTTCAAAATACAATGAATCCGGAATTATAGACACGAAACAAACTAAAACTAAAACTTCCACTGAGAGCACCATTGTTCCACCAAGCTCGGGCTAATCTTGTCCATGCTCCGAATCACCTTGCTGTGCTTCTGTGCCCTCTTAGTCTCAAAGGCAGTAGACTTGCGTCCGGCCTTGTAGGCAGCCAGGGTCTGTCGATGCGTGTCCAAGAGCTTGATGGACGGGTTCTTGTCCAGATCCGCATCGTCCGTAGCGCTCTTCTCAAGAACGTCAAGCCACTCCTCCAAGCTGACGAGCTTCTCGATCCTGTTGCCGTAGAACTTCTTGACCGCGCGGGCCACCTCGTCCCAGCTCGTCTTCTCGGGGTTGACGGCGTGATAGTAACCAGAGATGCTAGAAACTGGGACCGAGGACGTGACGCCCGTAATCTCTAGCACGGTGCTTGCAATGTCCTCAATAGGGACCCAGTCGACCGTGTGTCGCGGGCCCAACTGGTCCGGCAGGACGCCGAGCTGGGTGGCGCTGGCGATCAAGCTGGGGTAGAACTCCTGCTTGTTCCAGGCGCCCTTTTCGCCTCGCGGACCGCCAATCTGGCCGACGCGAATGACTGCCGTGGACACGCCAGACTTCTCCCTGGCCTCGTCGAGGATCAAGCTGCTGACTGCCTTGGACCTGCCGTATCCCATGGTCGGCAGCTTCAGGTCCTTGAACTGCGTCTCCGGAACCTCATCCTTGGACGACCAGGCACCGCAGGTGCTGACGCTCGAGAGGAACACGACGGGAAGCTGCTTCTTCGCGGCCGCCGCAAAGTCAACAAAGTTGCGCACGCCGCGGATATGCGGCTCAAAGGATCCGACGCTGATGTTGAAGTTGACGGGCCAGGCGTTGTGAATAACACGGTCGGCCTCCTGGAGGAGGTTATCATAGGCCTTCTTCTCAAGACCAAACATGGGCTTGGACATGTCGACTCCCAGGAACTCGACCTTTGAGAAGTCCTGCTTCAGTCCGCGCTCTCCACTAACACCGGGCTGTCGGGAACGACCGCCATCGGCACCACGGTTCATGGCCACAATCTTCTTGACATGAGGGGATGCAATCATCATGTCGAGCATGTAGGCGCCGAGAGAACCAGTCGTGCCCGTCAATAGGACCGTCTGTCCGTCAAAGACGGCCTCGGGCTTTCCTGATACAGGGGCCGGGAGATCCTTGGTGTACTTTTCCAAGAGCTTCTGCGCAGTAGCGACCTCATCTTCCTGACCTTGGCTGCCATCGGCGGATCCGTTGACTACGGCCATGAGATATCCGGCAATCTGGGAAGGAGACGGGTGCGCATAGATGACCTTGGGCGCAACCGTGTCCGCGTCACAAGGGGCCTTGGCCGCCTCAAGACCGGAGCGCAGCATGTTGCCAATCTGGATGACCTGGGCAGAATCAATGCCAACACTGAAGATGTCGGTATCCGCCTCCATCTCAGGTGCGCCGAGTCTAGTCTGCAGCATGTCGATGATGGACTTTGCCAGGTTGTCGGCGTTGTCAAAGTTCAGTTCAACAGGGCCGCCGGCCGAGTTGGACCAGGCATTCTCGTACAAGGAGTCAATTTCCTCATTGTACATCTTCAGGGCAGACCCTCGCTGAATGGATCCTTTGCCTGATCTGGGCAGGGGCTTTTCAGGGTTCGTCAAGCCGATGAAGTCCCTGTTGATGCGACCGTGGGCGACCGTCTCCTTGTTGATCTTCTCAACCAGGGGCCAGATGGTGTCCATGAACTTGTTCTTCTCCTCGTCACTCTTCATGGGCTTGGCGGGTTCGATGAGCATAGCAGGCTGGAAGCGCTGATGGCCCACGACAACGGCTCCCTTGACATCGCTGTGCGCAGAAACGGCACTTTCGATGCTGACGGGGTTGAGCTTCTCGCCGTTGGAGAAGACAATGATGTTGTCAATACGCCCTTGATACATCCAGTAGTCGGGACGTTCCGGGTGGCGCTTGAAGATGTCCTTTGTCGCCCATTCGTCTAGGTCAGGGAACGTGTAGAAGACGCCTTGCTGTCGACGGCCGTTGATCTCCTTGCGAACAAAAACGAGCTCGCGCAGCTCATCGTCGCCGTCCACCGGTCGCATCTCTGCGCCGAGGACTTCCATGTTGAAGAGAAAGTACTGCCACAGGTCTGAATCCCGGTTGAAGTAACGAGGATACGGGAAATGCCTTTGTAGTCTGTTAGCGATCATTATTATGAATGATTGGATATCGCTTGCTTACTCTGTAGATGCTAGGGAGTTCTCGAGAGTGACGCCGCGCTTCACGAGCTTGTCGCCGGCTTCTTTGGCCAAGGCACCTATAGCTTATTAGTATGACCTCGAAGGAATAACAATATTAATACAAGCTTACCGCCACCAAAGGAGACGAATTTGAGGCTCTTCAGCATCTCCACTCCCTCATCAGTCTGGCTCAACTCCTCCAAGATCGAGGGAGGGAGAAGCGCGGCATCAGCGCCAGAGTGCTTCAAGCAGTCGACAACAAGGTCACAGTTCAGGGGCTTCTCCGGGATTCCGAGGGCGATGGGCTGGCCGTAGAAAATAGCCATCGATGTGAGGACATAGACGGCAGCGGCGTGGAACATGGGCATGGGCAAGAACAGCCGCGACGATCTCTCGACCCACTCAAGGAGGGTGAACTTGGCTCCGTGATGGCTCTCTGGCAAGAAGCGGAAGGCATCTGCGAGCGAAAAGGGGCCTTGCCTGACCACGATGGGCTTGGGGATGCCGGTCGATCCGCTCGTGTGCAGGACGACCATGGGATCCCACTGAGCCTCCTCAAAGGACTTGGTGTAGGGAAAGAGCTGCGGCTCCGCATTGAGCCAGACCTGCGCGGGAGGCGCCTCGAAGAGCTGCATCTTTCTCTTGCTCGTCCAGGACTGGGCGAGCTGCTTGTTGGCCGCGGCGTAGTAGAAGACGTTGCAGTCGGTAGCCTCAAAGAGCGACTGGTAGCCCTCGGGACTGTTGCGCGGAGAGACGAAAAAGGCCTTGTATCCTGCCTTGACGCAGCCTAGCATCATTATGAGGTAGCGAACGTCATTGTTGCCAATATAGCCGACAGTAGGGAAGGCGCCCTTTGGTGCCGGGCCGAGCTTCTTGGTGAGGTCTGCGGCAACATGGTTGATGGCGTTGTAAATCTCCCTATACGAGACTTTGGACCATCCGCCCTGGGCCTCGTTGCTCGTCGGGGTGAAGACGAATGCCCGGTTCGGTTCCCTCTTTGCCGTCTCTTCAATGATGTTGATGGCGAGACGGCGACCAAACGACTTTTCTTCTAGGTGACCATGGTTTCCGACCAGGTCTTGCAACTGCTGCTCTATCTGGGAAGAGCTGAGCTGGTTTGTACCAGGCTGTGATATCTGAGCCGACAACATGATCCCGGATTTTTCCTTGTGTGATGGAAGATCAAATAGTGGGAGAAGAGTTGCAAGATTAAGTTGATGCTGAGAACCGGGCCCTTCTCAGTACCAAATACATGGGCTTCTCGGGTCAATAAAGGGCGAATCGTGGAGGCTGTTTTCCTCTTTGGTTGATACTACACTAGTATATATGCGAAGCTCTAGATGGTCAACTCTGGCCATGACCCTGTGTTTTAACGCCCTGATAGGACGAGCAACCGGCAACCCAAGCCGTCAAGGCGTGCCGGAAACTTCGGCAGCTCTACGCGAATGTGCCCTATACTCTGCGCGAAAAGGGGACTTCGTCACGAAAAATTCCCAATTACGTCGCCAGCAAACTCGTAGACCTTCCGCAATTGAAAGAGGTGCGACAAAGTTTCACTAGTGAAATCCTGGCTTGACGTTGCGAGCACAACGGAAACGGCACTGGTTGCTTGCTGCACAGAGTTCAGCCAGTCAGTCCACCAAGACATTCATGTCCGGATTAGGTCACGTTCAGGGTCTCTTTCAGGAAGCGGCTCATCGGTAAGTCATGTTACTTGGTCTGATGGTGTTGATGCGAGAGAACTGTGCTGTGTTTGCTGTATTGAACATTGAAGCTTCGATTCGCCGCATCGCTTATTCGTGCAATCAACCACCACTTTACGCCGCCCACGATTCCTTGACGCCTCCTTTCATGATTGTCGGGGGCACATTGGTGTACTTTGGTATATCTGCCCTGATCTCAGGTCCCACCTCCTTCATGGCCGTCTCAAAGGCCTGGACCGAGGGCCATCGCGTGATGCACATGGCAAAGTACGGCGAGTCCTCGCTCCCTTCCATGACGTCCCAAGATTTGAGTCCGTGGCTTGTCCATTTCTCGTTGCAGAGGGGCATGTGGTGCGAGAAGTAGTAGTCGTAGTCGAACTTGAGCTCCGGCGACCGGGCGTATGCAATAATGACAATGGCCGACATGTTGCTGGTGAGAGGTGAAGTTATGGTATAGGATAATTTCGATGTATTGTAACTTATTCTGCAGGTCAAGGAACTGAAGGGTCACCGATGGTTCCTGATCTTATAGTATCAAATGCTGTGCGTAATTTAGTAGGAGTCAGCACAGTAGGCTGGCAGCTAGTGATGAAGACGGAAGCAGATGTGCGCCGAGACCATGACGCTTTGGCGGTAATATGCCTCATCTCTCTATTCTTGACTATGGCTTCTGTCATTAAGCAATCTATGCAATAAGTCGAGTCTATGCAAGAAGTCCTGGACTGCAAGAACTGCAGTGCATGGTGTCAAAGTGTCAATGATACCGTAAGTTATGTTCTCCAAGACCAGCAGTCGATAACCGAGATAAACCCCAACACCTCCTCGACCCGATGCATGGCGACTCTCATTTGCTAGCATCTACGAGGTAGGCTTGCGCGTTCTCGGCGGTCATGCGGCCTATACCCAAGTCGGCCAAGAAGGAATGACGTCGCGTGAATAGCTCCATCCAGTTCCCAGCATTCCGGTGTTCTCAGGAACCAGACAGTTGAGCACAGCTCTGAACATGAACTAACTTACGTATTATTTCATACTAATCTATAGCTATACTTTGGAGTGGTACCGCAACCTCGGGCCCCGATTTCATCTCGGATTCACGATAACGTTCTGACCAGGCCTGGATCGGATCAGAATTATTTAAGCGGTCTCAATATTCTCTTTATGCACGGTCGGCGAGTTACAGCTGGTCTTGCAGCCGAGGATCCGCGTTCGAGAGCGCCCAGAACTGGCGACTTTCCTACACAGCTTATCGTTGAGGAGTCGATGAGTCGCCTCGGGTGCCAGACTGTCACGATCAAATCAACTAGACCGTGCCCTTTGACACATGACAATAGCATCCTAACCTATACTCATAATCTGGGCAAAGACACCATAGTCAAAAAGTGCCATCCCTTGGCGTAATTGGATTCATGTACAATCGAATGCCTAAGAATAAAAACCCAAGACTAATCGTAACAGTGCATTCATGCAAAAGTCGAAATCGCTCTTGAACCGGGCCTCGTGTTCCGAGGCCCCTTGGCATATCATCATGCTCTCTCGCGAGCAGCGTCGTATAAACTCTGGATATCCTTCTGCCACTGCTGCACGTCCGGGCGCAGGATGCGCCGGTCATACGTGTACAAGCCGTTGACCTCGCCCTCGACGTCCGTCGTCTGCGTGTACACGGCTCCGCTGCAGGCGTAGAGCTTGACCTGGTCGCGGAGCTCTCCAAAGAGGACGGCGGAGCGGTAGTTGTAGGCTGGTAGGTCCTTGGCCAGCTCGTACGTCTGATCGATCTGGTCGATTGCCTGCTTGACCTTCCAAAGACTAGAATGTGCGTCAGTCGACTGAAGTTGTACTACACAGTAAAACAGCGAGCGATATAACTTACTGCTCGGCAGAGACGTTGTGACCCAGGCCGCCGTATTCACCCTGGAAGCCGATGCGCCTGGGATCATACGGAGATGAGGCACGAGAGAACCACGGCGTTCCGCATTGTGGGTTTGCGTAGTGGTGGTTGTCCTGCGTGATGGCACGTTGGTTAGAAGCTGGTCTTATCCTTCTGTTCTAGACACCAGTCAAAGGATTACTCACGGAGAAGTCGCCATATCCATGGTCGAACCAGCCGGTAACAGCATTGATCAACCGCGATGGATCCAGGCGCCGCACAACGTCGGTCAGCTGAGCCTCGGGGAACGGGGCGTTACGCCGCTGACCCCAGCCTTCGTTGTAGATGACCTGTAGATGCCCATGTTAGTTACCTGCCGCTTTTCGTGTGCCAAGGTCTCTTCACTCACCCAGGTCACAATGGACGGGTAGCTCTTGTGTTCCTCAATCATGATCTCGAGTTGACGCTGGAACTCTGCCTGCTGGGCGTCGTTTGGCAGCCTGTTGACGTCGTCCGGCAGACTTGGCATATCCTGGACAACCATCAAGCCAATTTCATCGCAGGCCTGGTAGAACAGGTCGGGCTCGACTTTGATCTATGGCATGCATGTTAGTCCCAGTCCATCACAGAGAGATGCCGCGTCACTTACGTGTTTCCGCACCATATTGAAGCCGAGTTGCTTCAAGAGCTTAAGGTCGTAAATCATGGCCTCCCTGTTCGGGGGCGTGTACAGACCATCCGGCCAGAATCCCTGATCCAACGTGCCAAACATGAAGACGAATTGACCGTTCAGCAGCGGCCGTTGGATACCATTGACGACGCCCGTGGCGATTGTCCGGAAACCCGTGTAGCTATGCACCTCATCGTCGCCCATCGTGACGGTAATATTGTACAGGTTGGGCGTCGAGGGCGACCACAGCTTGGGAGAGTCGACAGACATCTTCATCTGCTTATCCGCCTCGCCGCGCTGCTTGGCGATGACGGTGCCATCTGCGCCAATAACTGATAACTCAAAGGAGCTTCCCTTTCGTTGGGCGCTATGGGCAGTTACGGTGACTGGGGCGACAAATCAGTTGCCAATTCCGGATGTTTTGAGGGTATTCTTTTCTCAAGCTTACCAACGCCGTCCATGGCAGCCGCCACGTCCAGTTGGGTGATGTGGTCTTGCGGGACGCTCTCCACCCAGACCTGTTGCCAGATGCCCGAGCAGGGTCGATACCAGATGTGCCTCGGGTTCAGGGTCTGCTTGCCTACGGGGATGACTTCCGAGTCGGTAGGGTCGCGGACAAACACCAACCTTTTCTCGAGGTTAGACGGGCTCAACATCGCAACGGTTTCTTCACTTACAGCTGGTTGTCCTGGTCAAACTTGACTTGTCGGCTCACGTCGATGGTGAAGCGCGAATATCCGCCAACGTGGTTCGCAAACTTGACTCCATTGATGTAGACGGTGGCCTCGTAGTCGACAGATTCGAAATGCAAGAGGACCGACTTGCCTTCCCATTCCCGTGGAACCTTGAAGGTCTTGGCGAACCACATGTTCATGACATTGAGCTGCTGGATGCCCGAGAGGCCACTCTCAATGCACGACGGCACCATGACCTCGCGCTCCAGCTGGCCGCTGGGTGGTCGGTCTACATCGGAACGATCTTTGGCGGCCGAATAGGTCCAGATGCCATTGAGGCTCTGCCACTCGTCTCTGCGAAGCTGAGGCCGGGGGTGCTCCCGCCACGGGTCGGTGCCGACCTTGTAGGTCCAGTCGGTATCGAGCGGCGGCGTCTGGACCTTGTACGGCTGGGGATCTCGGCGGACAAGAGGATATTCGGCGGCCGTGGCGATGACTTGGCCGAGGAGACAGCTCCACGCTGCCCCTATGAGGATCTGCATGGCGTCGAAGGTGTGAATGACGGATCAGCAACCCTCAAGACCAACGGGAGGACACGAAGCTCGGGAAAAAGGAGACTGCCGTCCCAGAAGTGAGGGACACAGCCTGGGTTTTGAGAAGCCGTTCCAATGTTTTTGTTCGCGATGGTCCAAGAGAGACTCCTGGAATGGGAGGGGCAGAACGCCCTTCCGAGACAAGGGAGATTCCACGCATCTTATTATAGTTGTCGATCCAAGGCAAGTGCCAACGTCTGGGAGTGGAAGAGTTAGGCTCTCGGCCCGCAGTGCTATGTCATGGTCATGGTCATGGTCATGTTGCCCGTCAGACCGGCAGTGAGTACCAGACAGTGAGTATGTACAATGCTGTTGGCGCAAGGCAAAGCGGCCCGCCACACACTAACTTACATGTACCAGACGTTATGATCTTGAGCGCGTTCCCGGTGTCATGTCGGCGGGCTCGTAACGGAGGTAGCTGTTCGTCCGACGCAAGTGCCGTGTCTTGTCTGCTGCTTCTTCTTCTGCTCCTGCTTTGCCAAGAGACCATTTGGACAAGGCAGAGCCAGGCTAAGGCAGAGCCGGGTCCTCATTCCACCCCCTGCACGAAGGCGCGTGTCTTGGACTTGGGTAACGTCTGTGTAATCCTCTCGGTCCCGTTGGTCACAAAGGCCAACGAGACGCGTCGGTCTGCTCCTTGAGATTCATCACCTGGACCCGTCTGCCGAACCCCTGCGCGCCGCCGCCGATCACCCGCCAGCTGCAGATGGCCGGCCTTGTATTTTCATACGCACACACACTCAGATTGACACACACACACTGACACACACACTTGTCCTTTGTCTCCTTGTGTAGGGCTGGCTGTCTTTGCGGGGTTCACGTTGCTACTGCAAGTTAAAGGCCGGGCCTGGATCTGGGCATCTTTGGATCATCTGATGGCTTTTTACTACTACCAACATGGCAAATGTCTTGTGGTCTCCCGCAGCTGTCCATTGTTCATACAGTTCTTACACTATAATATTGCTCCGTCTGCCGGATAGCTCGTCCGTTCTGTTTGACCGCGGTCCGCACCGCCAAGCTTGGCCACCGGGGGGGTCGGCTGATGATCGCCGCCCTCCTCACCTTCTGCATCTGGACGAGGGGACTTGCATTCATTCGACGCGCCGATTAAGCTTATTTCGCGAACCCTCTTCTCCTGAGAGTCCCTGTGGGAGCACAGCGGCGGACTTGTCACCATGCCATGCTCCGGTATACCAGGCAGAGAACGAACGAGTCGAGCTTTAATCACGATCCCTCGCCGGTCCTGTGCTGTGGCATGTTTCCCCGACCTGGGGGAGAGAGTCGTGTCACCATCGTATTCTCACTAAACACTCCCTCCCCTGACGATGATCTGCAGAGCCCTGTGGAGAGGCTGACCACATTTCGTGGCGCGCATGTTTGCTTTCGCCAAGGAAAGCATCAGCATCAAAAGCAAAAAAACGGTCGCGCTTGGGGCCCTCGGTGGTGACGCCACGCTTTCTTGGCATTCAGACGTGGCTTTTCGCGCTGTCGCAGTGTCATGTCGAGCAATTCCGGTCTTGCATTTACCAGTAGTAATACTCGGATGAGCCGTATGCAGTGTACAAGGGCATCGGCCCATCGTGATGAATCGTCTCTCCGAGACTGTCTTTCGCCCTCGTGAGGGGTTTCGACTCCCATGTCTACCTACACGTTCCCTGGCTTTGACTGGGGTTCAGAGCATCATCAGCATGAGATCATCCCTCTACCGAAACCAACGTAAGTTACGAAGTACTTGTCACTGTAAGCTCCAAGATTATCACTTGTAAAGTCGAGCTTGAGCTTTTCGAAACAACATGGATGGTCACTCACATCCGTACACGTGGGGCGGGTTCACATACTTTACATCAGTATGAAGACCCTTAAAATGGATCCAGCAAAGCTTATGTATTCGTATCAAATGCTGTATGAGGCGTTTTTTGTCTTGTTAAATATTCGATTTCGCGCTTCCCCCTTGGCTTTTTGTCTCTGTCCTCACCCTCTTGAATCAAGTCACTTAGCATCCCTTCTTGTTTTCTCCCGCCGTGATAATCAACGGCTACCCTGCACCGCATTGGGTCTCTGAAGTTTGAAATACCTGCTCTCTCTGGCAGAAAACGATAGAGAACTTTTATAATCTGGTGTTACCGAGAGCTATGACTTGGGGCCAGGGCCATGGAACAGTACAAAGAGGGCGGACAGCGGGAGCAGTGAGTTAGTGAAGTGGGCAGTAAGGCTTACATTCACATCTTCATGGCAACACGTAGTGAGTTTTACGGTGAGGGTCAAATTTTCATTCATGTGTGACATTCTATGCTGACTTTTCGGTAAAAATTCCACCTCCTCGACCTTGATCAAGCCTCGATGATTGATTGTTTTTGGTAAAGAAAACTCCAAGAACCACCCCAAGCGCCTTGCTATCTGTTGATAGAATATGCCACGTTAAAAAGCAAAAGCCATATTCGATACCATGTTCATTGTCGTACGTTTCTCATCAATAGAAATCGCTGCAAGCGGTAGCAGTCTGGGGCCCGTCATAGCTTCGTGCCCTTCCAACCATCCGTGATTGGACGAGTGGTTGAATGACGTGACCCGCGAGAGCGTCAATCCTCGCGACTGTCTTCTTGGACGCGCTTAACGCGCTGGACCAACTGAGGGAAGATCTTCTCCGACGATCGAATGCCACAGACGGACTCGACAACCTCCTCAGGTGACTTCTCCGACATGATTTGAGCGAGCTCCTTGGATTCTTCATCTTCTTCGACATTTTGGAATCGGAAACACATCTCAATGGCGTCGAGCAAGTACTTGATGGGCTGGTCCTTCTCAGCAAGTTCGGCAGCAGGTCCGATGAATCGCTCCTTGCGAGAGAGCTTGCGCATGGGAGCGCGGCCGACACGCTCGACAGCGTCCTCCAGGTGGGGGTTACTAATTCGCTTGATGATCTTTTCCATGTACGCGGTCTGCTCGTCCTCCGGGATACCGTGTTTGGTAACAATGAGGTTCTTGGTCTCCGTCAGAGCACCGCGCACCTCGGCCATGATGTCCTTGTCCTGAAGAGCATCGTAGACAGTGCGCTTCTTGCGGTTGTAACCGTGGTAGGCAGCAGTGGCGTGGCCAGTGTTGACGGTGAAGAGCTTACGCTCAATGAAGGGACCGAGGTCGCTGACCCAGTTGACGCCCTTGATGGGAGGGATGCCAACATCCTCAAACGGAGTCTTGTCGACGACCCACTCGAAGAACTTCTCGAGCTTCACATCCAGGCCGGCGTTAGGGTCCTGAGCAGGCACGATTCTGTCAATTGCAGAGTTGGCGTAGCGAGCACGAAGGTGGTGAGTGTCGAGACGATCGGGCGATGTGTTCTTGGGGTCCTTGATATGCTGAGCAAGAGTGTCGGTGGCGCCAATGGCGTTTTCGCAAGCAATGACGTGCAGGGGAGTGGCATCGTCCGAACGGCGGTCGATGGCCTTTGCAAGAACGGGCGCAATGAACTTGAGGATATTGGGACCAACAGAGCAAGTCGCGATGTCGGCGGTGCGTAGCTCCTCGATCAACTCCTCCTCGTGCGTCTTAGAGTTGATGGCGCGGTAGTTCTTGATTGTTTGCTCCTCGGTGGCTTCTACACCGACCTCGATGACCTTGTACTCGGGTGTGGCGTTGATTCGGTCAATAAGGGAGTCGACAACATCGGCGAAGATGACGTCGTAGCCAGAGTTGTGAAGGAAACAGGCGACAAATCCACGGCCTATTGAGCGATGTGTTAGTGAGTTGTTTAAACGCAAGAGAGTGGATTTGTTGTCATTGCCAGGACGCCCTGCACCAATTGCAAGTCGTGAGGTGGGTTCAAGATGGAGCGGCGACTTGGGGGCGAAATGACAGAATTCTGGCGAGAGCCAGGCGAAAGGGACCACCTTGAACAAGGCGTGGGGGAACATGACGTACCGATATTGCCAGCGCCGAAATGAACTGCCTTTTTGCCCATTTTGAAAGGCGTAGACTTGCTTGGCTGAAGGACAGAATGTCTTGAGGGATAAATATCCGGAGTGGTGTTTCGACCAGCACTCAATCAGACGCTGCTGGTGTAGGAAGCAGCAGGTAGAAGCAGAGTTGACGAGTTGTGATGGATGGATTTGTCAAGAGAAAGGGTTGAAGGCGAGAAACTAAAGCGGAGATGGGAAACAAGTGGGCGAGGCGATGAGTTTATATAAACCAAGGGGAAAAGCCGCATCTCACGACAAGAGAGAAAGAGTCAGGCACAGGCACAGGCACCGGACACCCGAAGCCCAGGCAAGCAAGGCATCCTTGGGAAGGGGCCCCCGGGACGGAACGGTGACGACAGTACTGTACGAATCGATACCTGGGAGGGGTAAAGTTGGGATTTGGGTGACCGAGTCTCGGCGGGGTCGTGGCTGAGTAGAGCTACCGGGGCCATCGCAGCTGTCGCGGTGCGCCAGAAGTCTCTGGAACTTGCTGCGCCGCCATGTGCGTGAAAGTGGGGCTTGATGCATGGCCCCATCCCCATGGCCGTGTTGGCTCTGCTGTCCAATCTGCAGAAGGCTGTTGTAGAAAAGGGCAGGTGGGGTCAGCATGTCTCTATACCAAGATGGTCCCTCTCCGGCGTCCATTGTTTCCCCTGGAATTGTACGAGCTCAAGGTTCTCGGTACCTGTCCTCTGCCCCCACTCGCACTTGCTTCAGGCCGCACGATGCCGAGCCGGTGAATGAGAAAGTCAGAGAAGTCAACCAGGATTCAACATTTTTTCCCTCGTTGCCTGAGGAAAAGAAGTCTCCAAGGTATAGTGCCGGTCACCGCTGCTTCGTCGGCCTCAAAGTCTTGCAATGCTGCGTCCACTCCTCTTTCAGCCACGACCCATCTCAAGAGGGCGGCCCTGACTGCAACATGCCACAATTGGGGAACATCGCCAAGAGTTGAAATCGCAGGGACCCCCACATCACGTCTCCCCTCTGACGTTGTTATGGCCCCGCTTCCAAGAGGAAAAAGTGGTCTCTCTCGGTTCATGCGACTGTCAAGCCAATCCGATGCCACCCTCTGAGCACCTGATGATGACGATGCCTTCCTTTTCCCTTGCCTTGGAGGGTCAGCAACTATCTGCTCGACGTGCCGCCAAACTCTGAACCGGTTCCCGGATGCCCAACGCTAGCCAGCAATCAGGACGCGCACAACATGTCGCCCTGCTGCACCATTTCCTGCCTTGCAGCGCAGGGTCCTCGTTCCGCCTCAGACGAACCCGTGGATGCCTCGAGAGCCGACATATAGTACAGTACGTACGTTCTGTGCAGTAACTCCAATGCAGCACTCATCTGGCTTGATGGGCGCCTGACGGACTGTTTCCTGACACCAACAAAGGCTATTGCCTCAACACGATCCGGCGCGCTTCATTGTGCCCTTTTCGTGGGCCCGTGGCTCAGGCAGACCCATTCAGCGCACTACCGCCAGTCTTTTTTTGTCTCAAAGAGCGCCAACAATCGAGTGGAGATGGCATTCTAGTTTCCCGCCAGGGGCTGAGGCTTTCCGGCTCCTCCAGGCTCGGGCAACATCGGATCGCCCCTTGCCAGTCCTCTCGTCATGAGAAGAGCGATAAACGGTCCGATCTCATCGACCTGGACGGCTCGTGCTCTTCGATCCCTCTTGGAGCCAAACAGTTGGACCTCGGAGCTTGTGCGCGTCAACGGCTGCAGCCAAAAGGGCTCATCTCCTGGCCTTGGTCGTGCTGCTTGAGGTGGCACTGCATCGTCACCTGTGGGTCAGCAACTCTGTGTCACAGGCGGACCGGAATCCGCACGCCCGTCTCCGTCATGAATGAACTGCCCGACGGACTGGAGAATATTGCCTCCGGAGACCTCATGCCTTGATCTGGGACTTGAATATTCCATCTTTGTCTGCTGGTGCAGATAAGAAAAGGCGGTCGGGTCAAGGCTCGACCGCTGCAGCTGCCGCCAGCCCTCCGGTGCGGCCTCTCGAGCGGTCCAGCCCGGCAAGCAGGGAGGGCGTCAAGGTTTGACACGAACCAGGGAACATCTGGGCCTCGATAACTCACCTACAGATTCCCTCCCTCCCTGCCCTTTACGACACCATTGCTGCCAACGACCGCTTTTTAGTAAGACATTGGACTCCGGGGGATAATGCCGGACAACGGCGAGTTGCCGCCCCATGCGTCTGCGCGGCACATGCACGCACTGCCTTCCCCCGGTTCTGCGCACAGTCGTGCTGTAGCTTGAGACGCCCACTCAACACGGATAGCGGGGTTTGCAGCAGGAGCAGGCCCTCTGATACGGTCTGCCATGCCATGGCTCGTGGTAAAGTGCCCTACATGCATGTCGACTTTATTGAACCAGAAGTCAATCCCCTTGTGTCGTCACTCGGCGGTAATAATTAACGAGCTGAGGGGCCGCATCCGCCTCGCTGCCAGAGACCGTCGTCGAGTCAGTTCCTCCTGTTCTGGAAATCGACGACGCAAGCGCAGGCCCAGCGGGTTTCAGGCTTGACTGGCCCTCACGATAGCCTCATTTTCTGACGCCCGAACCATTCAAGACTTGCCTCAGTCATTATTCCCTCAAATCCCCATCCGGACATCCGACGATGCGCTCTCGGATCATTTGCGGCCCATTGCCGTCCCCTCATTTCCTACCTGTTTGCGAAGTTACGACACCAACCTACGAATAACCGCCCAACCAATCCAATCGTCCCTTTATTGTATTTCGCGCAGCACCCGCGAGCGGTCAGCCACTGACGTGGCGTCAGGAGCAACTGCGCTACGATCCGAGAGGAGACCTGCTTACGAAGTACTCCCCGCGTGCTGATTGATTCGTTTTTGGCCCCTGTTTCAGTTGAGCGACTTAGCCATTCACCAATAGCAAGCGTCCAGTCGTCTTGTACAGATTCCATCTCTTCGAGGTCTCTGGGTGTAGAGTATTCTCATCATACTATTCTACTCATCTAACTCTAAGTCTTAATGAACTATGTGTATGAACGTCCTTTCTTCATGCAACTGATTTCCCACTTTCCTCAACATCCCTTATTCTCACTGCAATACACTTCAGTATTTGAGTGGTCTCGCAAATCATATAATCATCCTTTCAGCACCCAAGCAGGACAAGGAAATCAAGCGCCTGGGCCCTAATCGAGGACCAAACAGATTCAAGTCATCGAGTCATTCTCGGTGCTTATCGTGAAGCAATATACGCACTGGTCCCTCTCTCACCATATCGCCATCAGAATCTTTTTTCTACTGCGCCGCGACCTGCAGCATGTTGGGTTCGCCAGGCTTGTTTTGGATATATCGTGCATTGAACTTGACAACGCTTTTCAATGACTTGAACAGGTTGACATCGACGTAAACAGGCTTTGCGACGATGTTGAATAAGACCCCTTGGCTACACGGGGGCGTCGTCAACGAGCCTCCGTACTGGTAGACGGCAGATTGGGCAATGTGGTCTTGAAGCTTGGTAGGGTCGAGAGCGCTCGTCTGAACAGTATTGCCTTTGTTGGGGATCTGCCGGACGTGGCTCAGTGTGGCGGCGAGGTAGTCGGAAACGTTGTTGCAGCCGGCAGTCAACTCGACAAAGAGCGCGACGACGGCGAGAGAACCAGCTGTGTGTTCCAGTCAGTCCCGATCAAACCCTATCGAGTGTTGGGACGTCTACTTACTTTGACTCTTGCCGACGAAATGTACCTCGCTGGAGAAATGCTCGTCGTTGAAGTGGTGCTCGCTGGGTGTGTGGAAGTGGAACTGCGAGAACTGATACGTCTGGCCCTTGAGGACGACGGAGCCGTTGACGCCGACCTGCACCGTATGCCCGAGGTTCTCGAACTTGGCACCGCCGGGGCTTGGCTCGAGTCGGAACTGCAGCGATGCGCCTTTGAGTGAGGTCTGGTCGTCCTTGTGGACGTTGATGGGCGACTGCGTCTTGCCAGTGGCGCACATTGTGTTGTTGGGGCTCAGCTTGCTCCAGAGCAGCGGTCCGTTGACGTCTTGGTAGCCATATTCGCTGCCGTGGGTGTCCCGGACCAGGAGGGCCTCTTCGGCCGCGTACCAGTCGGTCGGGTTCGAGTGTGTGCTTGGGAACGCAGCCGCCGACGCCGCCAGGTAGGCAGAGAGCGTGGCGAGTTGCGGCCACATGCCAAGAGAGCGTGGCTGCTGTATACGATGATGAAGACGCTGCAAGGATATGCAGTATATGGTGAGTGAGTCCCCTTTTCGTGCTTGACTTGGAGCGTGATACTTTGTATGAGGAGCCTTGTACAAGAACGGTAATACTTGTAAAAGCCTCTTGTGATGAAGGCTACGTAAGCAAATCTCTCTGGGTATAAGTTCTTATATATCGTCAATGTGTATATCAAGTCCTAGTTTATACGGGGATCAGGAGCCCTGGATTATATATACCAATCTCACGACACCCCAAGGAAGCTTGCTGACCATGGCCTAGGACATTCGTTCCGTCGCTTCTAGCAACCAGATGACATTGATCCTTCCCGGTATCCGTTCAACGCCTACTGCCCACCCCCCGGCACCGAGTTGCCGTCGAGGTGAAGCGCGTGGTCGAGAGCTTGTTTTGTGTGGGCCAAGCCCCGACGACGAGAAGCAGACATTTTGAAGCAGCTTCCTATCCTAGGAGAACCTTTTGGACTGACGGGCAACCAGGAGGAAGCAGGGAAGGAAGGGGCAGGGGGCGGAGAGCATCCACTCGCGAAGAAAAGAGGAGGATCGCGGTGGCTAGCCTCGAGCTAAGAGTTTATGCATAGAGTCCACTTTGAGGATGATAGGTGCCGAGAGATCCTAGTGGGAGTATAGGCATTGTCATGGAGACGGTCGCTACGCCGGTTGAGGGTTTTTTTCGAGTATATTGCTTGCAGATTTCGATGGGAAAGGGATATCTACTTGACCAGTCATTTCGGTGTATGTGTGAGTTGGTGGGCTCATGGGACCCTCCAGCTCTGCACGATGCCATCATGATGGTTTTTAAGTTATGGACGACTTACACGATATTCTGCTATGTAGTACGATTTGTCCTCGGTAACACCCGGGTGTAAATGGTTCATGTTGCACGCGCGATTCGTCGACCCGACTCGTGAGCTCCCTCCGTTCAACGGCCAAGAGAACGGAAGCTGTGCCGCAGCCATACAGCCCGGTGACTTTTCTGACCTTCCGGGTGCGAGATCCTTAGATATCCACTCTTCTTCTTCTAGATCGAGCAAGGTATTCCAGATCCGCAATCATTGAGAAGATGACGTTCCCTGCTGACATGTAATCTCCAGAAGTCTACGGAGTGCTGTTACCAGGCACCAAATGGATAACTTGAAGCGCGTAGGATCTCTTCCTTATTTTCGTCTATGGTAGGTGTGCCTTGTATTGGGGTCTTTGTCCGTTGGAAGTATGAGTTTCATGTCCGTCCCTACTGTAGATAAGTCAAGTGTCCATCCAGACTCCGGCCTCACACGGGACGACTGGCTGTTGATCAACAGGGGATCCACAATTTCCACACGCACTTAGGTCGCAAGACGATTTGCATTGTCAGAATCATCGAGGGAAATTTGAGAGTTCCTAGGAAAATGGAGAGTGCTCTCATTTGCTCGAAACAGGCAGGCTCCGAATCACGTTTGTTCAACTCATACTCTCTGCCTATCATTCGACTCTCTCCTGGCAGCAGCTTCACATTGTCCCTCAAGTCAGACCACTCGAGCAGGCGACTTTCCTCAAAGAGCTCTTCGAAGAAAGGGTCAGTTACATAAAGTCCAAAAGATCTTTGGCGGGACACGACGGCCGGCGGTTCCCCGATTGGGAGAGGGGTCCTCTGGCGGCAAGCACGGCAACGCTCGGGGGTTTAGTGTCAAACGAGTTTTACAGCGGCGCTGGCTCTTCTAGGCCGATGCCTCCCGTTTCTCGTTGGGCTTTGGTCAAAAAGGGCATGAATCTCGTCGCAACCGAGGAACGTGGCTGCGCTGTCATAGTCAAACGCTTCCTAAACGCCGCCACTGCCATTGGCACACTTTGACGCTCAAATCGCTCTTAGTTCAGCCAGTTCACGACAAAGACGAGGAGGTATACAGTGCTCTGCATTCTCGGAACTCGGCTCGCTGGCATAACAGAGGTCTTCAGACCATGACCACGAAAGAAACATAGTAAAAGGTTGTATGAGTTTCAGGCGTACTTTCAGCTAGTTGGCTCAACTACGCAAGGCCTCGACTTTTCTCTCAACATCAGACTCTTTTGCTTTGCGCGTCAATCTCTTACGACGACGACAACAAGCTGCGACAATCGACCTTGACCATCTCCCGATCTCATACCCACTTAGCACATCATTAATCTGCCACCAAAGGCCACTGACATTCGATGCCCGCGATCCAGCCCCCTTTCGCGCGACGACAAGAGTCCAGTGCGCCCTCGGCAATCACGAGATATGCGAATAGCGGTGCGCAAACATGTTGAGCGCCTTGATGGTAAAGATGAACTTGTAGTTTGGATATGAAAAGGTGCATGTCCCATGGAAAGAGCCGGGAATCGCCTCGGAGAGCCATTCACCGGTGGCCTGTTGTCGGTCCATGAGGAAGCGTATGCCTCGCTGAAGCGGTTCGACTCGAGGGTACGAAGCGGCCATGAGACCGATGAGGGCCCACGCTGTCTGCACAACGAGCGAGCCGTCGGGATCCTCGTGGTACTCTTCCGTCTCGCAGCCCTTTTTGCCATTCAAAGTTAGCGAATCACGACTTCATCGTGAGATTGACAGCTATGCTCGATACTTACTTTCAAGCTCTCGGACCATCCACCGTCGTGTCTTTGCTTCGATAGGAGAAAGTTGCAGCCCATTCGACACTCGTTGCTCGTCAGGTAAGTCTCGCCAACGCTCCCTAGAGCCTCCAGGGCAAACATGGTTCCGTAGGTGAAGCAGATCCCCCAGCTACCGAGCCAGCTTCCGTCGGGACGCTGCTTCTGCCTTATCCATCGGAGACCTTTGTCAATGAAGGCAGCAACATCGTTGCTTCGATAGTCGCCCCAATACCTCCTGAAAAGCACCAAAGCCGTAACGCAAGACGATGTGCATTCCGTGTAGTCGTGGTCAACCATGGTCGACTTGAAAATCTCCGTCATGTTTAGTAGTTCCAGATACACGCTGCCGCGCCGTGCTTCAAACGCAGACACTCCACCCGTGTTGTTCTGATAGAGCAGTATGGTATCCACGGAATCAAAGATGCGCCGGTCGTCGAGCAGTCGCGGAAACGCGGCGCACCCGCTCTCCTGAAGGAGAACAACCGCCTTGAGCGCCTCGGCCGCGCAGTCGCTGACGACGTAGCCCTGCCAGCGGTTGCTAAACGTCCATCCGCCCTTGCGCTGCTGGCGGTAGCACTGATCCCCGTTCTCGCAATCTTCGCGGATCTGGTGTCTGTCCAGGTACGCCAAGGCCTTGTGAAGCATCGGTTGCCATCTTTCGTCGTGCTCGAGGCGACCCTCGCACACTGCCTGGATGAGGAACGCCGTGTCCCAGCACTGGCTTCCGTCGGTGCTGCTCATGACCATTCCGTTGTCCGTCATCCACAAAAAGCCCTTGAGACGCTCAATGTGCCGCTTGAATCCAGGTGAGTCGGGTCCGTCTCGGAAGTAGCAAATAACTGTGTTCATGGGTCCGTCTGTTGCTGCGATGCCGCCGCAGTCGGTGTTGGCGTCCTGCATGTCGATTAGTTGATCCAGTCGCGACTCAGCTTTCTGCTTCATTGAATCTGGTCGTAAATATGGTTCCCATATGTTAAAGTATGCCCAATTCGCCATGTTCATTATCCAAGAGCTAGGACTGACATTGTCCGCCTGATGGATGCATTTGCGATACCGCGACCAGTCAGTAATAGGCCCTACCAAGATCTCACCTCGGATGGCCGTTATAAGTTTCGTCTCCGCACCTCGCCATCTTTTCGAGTACAAGTAGCAGAGTGATTGCGAGGCGTTGCGTATCTCTGCGTAGAATCTCCAGGGCGCAAAGGGAGTCCAGTCCGGCAGCAGCCACAGCTCAGCTGGCAAAGGATTGACGGCATCCCAATCCACAACTCCTAACAGAGCGAGCCAAAACTTTGCCCAAACCGACCCGTACAAGGCGCCGCCTCGAGCATGGAGAAACCGTCGAGCCTTTGTGAGAATTGACTCTTGTGCGTCCACGCCCAGGATACGCAGGGCAGCGTAAATGAGTGATGTGGCGCAAACTGTGCTTTGTCCGGTAGAATGAAGACCCCAGCCGCCATCTGGGTTGACTTGAAGGAGTAAGAGGTTCTTGATCTCTGTTGCATGAGCGGTAGAGATTGGCCTTTCCGTGATGTACCAGGCAAAGACGACTGTGAGGCCGAGGAAAAGGGGACCACCACTTTCACACCCCCAATGTCCACCCTTGAGTTGAAGTTTCTCAAAGAAGGAGAGTCCGTTGCGTGCAGAGTCCGAAGCCGATTTTGGCTGGAGTAGCTTAGGTGCGTCCTGTGTATGTGTATATTTGTCGTTAGAACATCTCATGCCCGGTATCATTGAGGGAAGCCAAGAAACAGGAGCATTCATACCAGATGTAATCCCAGGAAATACTTCTCTGCAAAACTCAAAGGCCAGTCTTTGGCTTCTTCTTCACTGTGCAAGTACTGCCATTTGTGCCTGCTGTCGTCGTCATTAAGTCGCCAAAACTTGCGATCCAAAGTCGAAGATGCTTCAATGCCCTTTTCTGAGCATTCAGTCACCCCTGACTTCATGTTGGACGGCTTCAATGTTGTCTTCTGGCTCGATCGAGTCAGAATCGCAATAGATGCTCGCGCAAAGTATGCAACTTATCATCGACAGGTCCTTAACTTCGGGCTCTTTAAGTTCTTGCAGAGGTCGGCGATTCAATTGCATTTGACGGTTTCGCCTCTTTCACACCTCTCTCTGTGCAAAGGATTATCAAAAATGATGACTTGAGCTGAAAATGTATGCTTCATCACTCATGTCTGAGCTCACCCTGATCCAATCCTCATTCAGCTGATGCAGCTCGCTTCCGAGTTGGACAACTCTCTTAATGCGCGGTTGTGTCTCAGCAATTGCTATTGAGCCTACATTTGGAGTGATATGTGACGATGGCCGTACAAAGAACGCCCTCATCCACGCAAGAAACGTCGGGAACCACGACATTGAATGTGGTGTTTCATTGATAAAAGCCATTATTTTAAGCGATCCCGGGACTCGGGTCAAAAAAACCAGACTATATTTGCCCTTGAATTGCCATTGCCGACGGGCAGGACTTTTCCGTCTCAATCGAAATTCACTTCTCAAAGCTTTGACGAAAACCGCTACCTGAGAGGCCATCCTTCAGCGAGGTGAGCATCATTCTCAAACCTGGTGTCCAGATTCTTGACCACACGTGTATTCAAGTACGTCTCGGACCTCAATTCCCCTTTCCCCTATGCCCATCGAGTACACGTTCTATTTCTCCAGGTGCTAATCTTTCTACCTTTGAGTCAGGCCAATTCATCTCAACATCCTGTTGATACATGTGGTTAGGTCAACTTATTCAAGGAACTCTGCAGTAGAAATTACGGTTTTTTCGAATCGCACGATGAACTCAGGATACATGTATCGCATTTGTAAGGTCCTACTATCGCTGGCTCCGGCTGAATAGATCATCTGTTCCGGTGTCCTCACCTACTCCCAAGCCCTTTCATCCAAGTTCGAATGCTGCATTTGAGGGTCGAGTTTCCGTACCTTCATATGTCGTCCGAGGAGGTGGCCTGTATGGTGCCCTTTGTGGAAACGCGCCATTGTCCTTTACGCTGGCCACCTGCGCCATGTCCAGATTATAGTTACTCTGATCCCTTAGCTGCGTGATCTCGTGCTCCTTTCGCCGTCGATACTTGAAGAAGCCTAATATAGCTGCCAGAATCGCTATACCGACGACTCCTGCACCGATCCCTATGCCTATCTTGGCTCCGGCCGAGAGGGAGCCGCCGCTGGTATCCTCTGGCACCCTGTTTCCGGGCGCGTCGGTGGTCGTGTTGACGGCTGTAGGTGTACTCGGTCCGATTGTTCCTGTCGCTGTCGGGGTTGCAGTTGAAGCGCTCGAGGAACTTGAGGATTCTGGCTTGGGAGCCTCGGGCTTATCGGTGATGTTGAAGTACGCCGATGACATTTGGATCGGCCCCGAAGTGTTGCCCTGGGACGAAGGATTCCCTTCAAAGAGCCAGAAGAAGAAGATGTTCGAGGTTCGTAGATCCCAGTCGTACAACTGAACTAGCCAGTCGAAATCTGGTTGGGGGCCCTCGAGGGTCTCTAAGAATTGAGAAGCAAGATTTTGCTCGATTAGCTTCGATCCAGGCTTTCCTCGTGGTCTGGTAGGGACTGGAGATGGGAGTGGCCGTCACGTACGGAATACAATAGGCCCCAGGCTGGCACTTCCACCCTTGAGTGATTGTTGCCATATCGCAATAGTGTAAGCCTTGAGGTTTGTTCGATAGCGAATCTTTTGCACCTCGCCAACTCGCCACGTCAGTCTCGGGCCATTGCCTGGGTAAAGAAAGTCGCCCAAGGCAGCCGGAACGGCGCCGAGAAGGAAAAAAAGAGCGACAAGCATTCTTCACCGCGTTTCATTCGAAAAGATGATGTTCATTGTTAGAGGACAAGGTACGAAATGGTTTGATCCAGTCTTGGTGTATTGTCCCGTCCTCGATCTTAATATTCGCGTTCCCGAGCCGCCCAGCTCCTTTCGGGCTCCGCAAGAGCAAGTGATATCTTACACGCCTAACATGCGCCCATCTCGTCTTGGACGCCTGCCAACCTCCCCCCTCTTCATCGAGTCGTTGGCTGCACGGATTGAAACGCCTGGGGATAGGAATACGACGACCTGCTGCAGTCACTTGGCACGCACCAACAGCGTTTGTGGTGACGTGCCTACGCGAAGGATGTCGACCACCATATGTGGAAGCAAGTGCTGTGCCTCACGCTGCGCCTGGCAAGCCCGTCTTCAATGACACGTTGAGGAGACCTACAATTGCGCTGTGAGAACTTTGGGTCTTAAGCCGCATCATTCCGCGGATGCTTTCGTGATGATATACGTCCTCTTAGCCCAGGTATGAACATGCTGTCACATATCATCAACAACTCAGCATCTAGCTTCACCAAAGTTGAACCACGAAAGACGGCTGCAGCTACTGACGTGAGCCTTTACACCTGGAAACTCACTGTACTGTGATAGTGGGTAGCCTTTGAGAGCGCACAAAGACTTGACAGCCGTCACACCACCCTTTCCGGATCCCAGAATCCCTCAGCGCTTCGCGACTCAAGTTCAACCAACCACAACTCTCGGGTGTTTATCGACCCCCCGTCTGGACGAATGGCCATCCCGTGGGTGTCGCGCCAACTATAAGTGTCCCCGTCAATATGACGGCGGAGTTGCATGCCTAAAGTAGTTGCAGTCTCCGCAAAAGTTCCCCGGCTTTCGTTGGTCCTTGCCGCCCAGGCTGCCTTCAAAGGTCGACAACATGCGGGATGAAGTTTTCGACTGGTTACTCCAGGGGGGGGGGGGGGGGCGGGAGAGGCAGGATTGCAGCCTGGGCGGCTTCAGGCTATTTTCGTCCCGTCGGTTCCCTTCTGACTTGTCAAGTTCGGCTGTGAGTAATCTCGGCCGACTTCCCTTTCAAGAACTCTTCTACTTGGTAGGCGCCCTAATACAATGCCTGCGGCCTTTGGCTCTGGCTGCGTGTACGCTTTGTGATTGCACCTTTCATCATCGCCATCAAACAAAACCTATCGTCACCGGGATCAATCCTAGGGGTGAAGCCCGTCGCGTGTCGCTGGAAAGCGCACGGAGTCGTAACCCTCATAATGATTCAAGCAGGTTTTCCGAAGCGCGTCGTCGTCGCCATCGGTGTTATCTTCGTCTTCTGTACCGTCCTGCTGCTACGGCAGAGCTCTCCCTCGGTTACTCACGCCCGACGGTGGACTCGAGCAGAAAGTTCATCTCTCGACGACATTGGCAACGCAACTCTCGGGGTAAGTTAATTTGGCAATGGTTTCCAATATTTGGAACACAACTCCAAATCCCAAGACTTACCAACTGGCTTTATCGTTGTATAGTTTGAAAAGGTTTTGGTGGTCGGCCTACCTTCAAGAACCGATCGCAGAGATGGCATCGTCCTTCAAGCATCTCTCACCAACATCGACGTCGAGTTCGTCGACGGCGTAACCGACTCGGCGATTCCCGAAAAGGCGGTTCCCAAGGCCCAGAACGGCGAACACATTCGCGGTCCCGGTCTGGGCTCCTGGCGCGGACACCTCAACGCCATTCAGCAAATCGTCCGGCAGAACCTATCGTCGGCCCTGATCCTCGAGGACGACGTGGACTGGGACATTCGGTTGAAGAGCCAGCTGCGAGACTTCGCGCTTTCGGCACACACCCTGCTTCAGCCTCTGCAATCACAGCCTTCGCGCTTCGCCGATCCAACGTATCCGAGATTACCGGACGGCGGGCAGTCCGCAACGCTCGAGTTTCCGTTTGACCAGCTCCCGCGAACAGTGCCACCGACAACATCGCCTTACGGAGACGGCTGGGACGTGCTCTGGATCGGTCACTGCGGCATGCATTTCCCCTTTGAAGATGGACCGATACCAAAAGGGCGCGTAATCCACCGCGACGACACAACCGTCCCCAAGCGCGATCATTTATGGACTCTGAATATCCCCTTTACTCTAAAGGAACGATATCCCGACCATACGCGGGCTACGCACCACGTGCAAGAAGGAGTCTGTACTTTGGGCTACGCCGTCAGTCGCAGCGGCGCTCGCAAGATCCTCAAGCACATTGCCCTGCGCGAGGCTTCCGACGCCTACGACATTCTCCTCCGCTTCTTCTGCGAGGGTGCAGGCGGGCGTCCGCAGGCTAACTGCATCACGCTCCAGCCCGCGCTGTTTCATCACCATAGACCCGTCGGCCCTCACAAGGAGGCGAGCGACATTGGCAATCATGGAGATGGGTTCCGAGCCAAGGCCGAGACCGACATGGTCAGGCTGAGTACTCGACTAAACGCCGACGTGCTTTTGCGCGGTGGCAATGATTACATTGATCAGTTTCCGTTGTGATTTTGGCTATTTTTTCATGTTGCCATGTTGTGTCTTTTGCATGGTCCTGGCGTTGAGGGAAAGCGGGCGTACTTGGTGATTGTAACCTACAGGATGATGTATGGGGAAGGTGTCCAAAGTTGTATTTTCTGTCATGGCCTTATTCGAGTCAACGTCGAGTGATCTCTTGATGTTATGTCAATGTTTCCAAGTTCGCGCCGCTGCTGTATCGAAGTGAGTCGCTCCTCTCCGTGTTTTCATAAAGAATCACGCAGAGACTGTGAGTTTCAGATCATCCTCCGTCCCCGTTCTCTCAGGTCATCGTCTCACGATACCTGGGCTATATGCTGTGCAGTGTTTGATGTCATGCGTCAACGCCGCCCGTCACTCCTGCACTGTGATGTGGGCAAGAGCCGACCCTCGCGGACTCGGACGTTGCATTCCGTATTCGTACACGCACACATGTACGGTTACACATGATCCTGGCAAGGATCTTCGCGAATGCGAGAGATGTGAGGTGCATGGAGACGCCACGCGCCGTGACGACCTTGACTTACTTGCCATGCGAGTATACAACGCAGGACCATTCGATGACGGTTGTTCAGGCGCCGTGTTGTTTCAGTGTCTGCAATAGCAGAGTATTTAATTGCTAGAAGAATGAAAGTGTTGTCGAGTCGGATTTGACATGTGAGTTTTCCGGCTTGGCCTGCGTACAAATCAAGCACATAGATGAAGCCGGTAATTCGTACACATACTCGAATTATAACTGATGAGAGCGGACGTTTAGATCCGAGCTTGTTAGCCTCGGCATTTGTAACGCAAAATTTCCCGCGAGAGCCGGCAGTTTAATTACAACTTGTTTGGCTTGTCGCGCAGTTAATTGCTCGACTTGTCCCAGCCAAACACAGGCTCGTCTTTTCACCACTGCAGACTGTACTGTAACTCGGTCTATCAGGTTCATGGCCGATACCGGCGAGAGAACCGATCGTTGAATGACCCTGATGCCCAATTCTCTCGGCTCCGTACGAATAGTCTCGATCCTACGGCCGTGATCCAAGAAGGGTATCGTGTCTCGTGGGTCGGTTGTCGGCGCCCAGCGGAGATTGGACTACTTTTGGGGTCTCGCGAGGCAGCTCTATCTCGTTCATCTATCGCGTTAGGTAACAAGACAGGAGTTGCGAGTCATTACCGTCCATTGAAAGCAGAGAGAAATAACGTGTAATTATTGCTCTTCTCGAATCCTCGCAAATGCTAAGCCTCACGCTCCGCCTCGAGAACGATACGAACCCTGTCTACGAATACTCTGTGCTTTGAGTAAGGTATGCATAACCTCGGCGCTCAAGATAGCACTTAAACTTTCCAACATCATCCAGAAGAGTCTTGATGTGACGTGACATCAATGATAGCCGGGGAAAGATTCGGGAGATTTCAACTCGAGCGTGCAAAAACGTAATGCTACCTCCGCGCAGTCCGGGTCGTCTTCTGTATTCGTAATCTAAAGTCAAAACCAAGGACGAAGAAGGGACTGGACTGTCAAAGGGAGACACTTCTCTCCCCAGGCTCACGGGAGCGAGAGCCGGGCCGATTGCATCATTTAGTTGGACTCCACATAGTCGGTCCAAGAGCTGGGGTTTATGCATTCTCGATTGTGGATTTCAACTTGGCTTTTTTTTCGAGGGATTCGATAGATCCATCCATCAAGTCAGTCACTGATAACATGACCGCGGCGCCGGCAGCAATGGCGGCACTGCAGCCTGGCCCTGAGGGTTCTGGACCTAAGTAAGTTATCTGCTCCTCTGACCCATGACAAACCAAAAGAAGCAGAATCCCCAATAAAGCAAGTCGGGAGGGGAAAAAAGGCCGCATTAACTCCCGCAAACTTATGTGTTTCTCCACTACGTTATCGCGAGTTCAATGTTTTCTTCCCACGCCCTCGTGGGTGCCATGCCCGGATGGCACCCTGCGATGTCGGCCTTTTTTTGATACACCAATAGCTCGACCGGTTCAAGGCAGCGCCGAGATACGGGACTTATCATGGGGGGAAGAAAAGTAAGAAATCCGGGGTTGACCATGTAAAATTGCGACCCTCCATTCGACCAGTTGTTCGGACGGTAATTAGATGGTTTCTGGAGAAAATGGGGAAAGATCATGTGAGTGAGTGGGCGCCGGAAGGATCGAGATTCCCCCAAGATAAGAAGTGCCGCTTGTGGGCTGGGTCTCTCCATCGGTAGCATTCGTACTAGGACCTTGCCCAGTTTTGAACGAAGTGAATAGTAATGGTAACAGCGGCCAACGAAATCGGCTGCTCTATGATTGAGAGTTGCCGGGGTTCATAGCCTCCTTGGTGATCCTTTGCAGGTGACGTGATGATAACAAGGTGGATAATGTTCTCGTCTTGGACTATCTGTCCGATAATGAGAGCACTCTTGAGAGATATCGGCCTCGATACATAAGAATCGAGATGAAGCCGCACTCTTCAAGTTTGTGCTTCAGAGTCTGAGTGCCTGAAGTGTTTCCGCCTCTGCGACCTCCCGTTTGCACGTGTGTCATAACTGCCAGCATAATTGAGAAGAACACCAGAAACGACAGCGACGATGCAGTCCCTCGCCATGCTGGTCATCGCCACACTGGCACTCATACTCACCATCGAGGCCGCTCCGGCAGTCGACGCCAACACACCCTTAAAGACAAAGCGACAAGCGTGGGCGACTGTAACCAACAACTCGCCGCAGACATGGTACAACGTCTCCCTCGTGCACAAGTACAGCACCGTCTACGTCAACAGGGGCGAACGGAGCACCATCGCAGCCGGCGAGAGTATTCGAGAGATCCTCAGGGCCGACTACCACACGGGCGCCACGCCCGGCGCGGACTGGTGGCGGCTCGAGTTCTACAACCAAGACTCGTCCGTCATGTACTTTATCGATCCAAAGAACTTTGCCGGCCTGGTGGACACGGCAAACTACGTCGCGACACCGCTCATCGTCGGCGCCGCCACGGCCGTTCCCGCGGACAAGTACACGGGAGCGGCCT
Source organism: Hirsutella thompsonii MTCC6686 (assembly GCA_000472125.2). NCBI lineage: Eukaryota > Fungi > Ascomycota > Sordariomycetes > Hypocreales > Ophiocordycipitaceae > Hirsutella > Hirsutella thompsonii. The sequence continues at coordinate 291,342 of APKU01000011.1, read as the reverse complement.
CCCGGCTCTTCTCCTCGGCCAGACGCATCATCCTGAAGAAGCGCTTCCTGCAGCATCTGGGCAAGGGAGCGTCCAAGCTCTTCTCGTGGGTCTCGGGCAAGATCTGGAAGCCCGCCGCGCAGGCAACTCGGGCAGGGGACGATGCCGGCCGTGTCGTCGCTAATCAGGCGGGCCACGCCGGAGACGAGGCCGGCACCATCGCGGCGCAGGCTACGCGGGCAGAGACCGAGGCTGCCGAAGTCGCCGGCGGGCAAGCGGGCAAGACCAAGAGCTCAAAGCCCGACACCGACCGGGCGGGCATGCCGGACGTCGCTTCAGACCACCCCGAGGATTCGGGCGCAGACACCACGTCCAAGACACCAGCGGCCAAGGCCGGCGGCACCACTGGGGGCAGCAGCAAGTCGTGGCTCGTCAACACGGGCGTCATGACGGGCGTCTTCGTCGGCTCAAAGGCCGCCTCCGAGAGCGTCTTCGACAGCTCCGAGAAGATCAAGGGGTTCAAGCAGCACACCCTGACGGCCGCCGATGCCGACGAAGAGGTCGACTTCATCATCAACGCAAACTCGACGCTCACAATCATCTCCAAGTCCCTGTTCGCCAACGATATACCCATTTCGTCCTCGTCGACGCCGCGCTCGAGACCAAAGGCCCACGACAAGCAGTTTGTTCCGTTTCAAAATAGTAAGTAGATTGAAGTCCCGCCCACTGCTTGATGGGAAAAGTAGTCGATGATACGGACGGGTCGCTAACATGGTTGCAGCGACAATCAATGCTCAGAGACTGCGATATAGGTGATATGGACTTTGAATTGAGTGTCATGAACGTTTGGCGACGGCGTTAGCGATGTCTCTTTATTGTTATTGTCTTCTTTACATACCGTACATGAGCGCGCTAGGATCTTGTAACAAACTTGTACAGTATATACTCTGTCGTATTGAGGTGATGTCGCGCACCTCTTACCCTCTCGATCGCGACGAATCATTCAATCGGTGCTTTGTTCGTAGTAATGTACGTCTTTTACGATGTGTAAGTTAGAGTCCCAGCATCCCGGTTGTTGTATGTAAATCCGCCGATTCCCCATGCATCAGGGAGCCACTTCTGGATCCCATCCACTCACCAGTTTTACTAAAGACCTTTGGAATCCAACGTTCAAGCTTATATTCAACAGTAAGCATCAGAAAAGACCGAAAAAGCCTAAATCTGGTCACATTTTGCACCGTGGTTCATAATTCTGTCCGGCCAAGGCATCAACCTATTCACATGTTCAGGAGCTTTTACTAAAAGTTGACGCTACTCCGCAAACAAAGCGGCCACTTAAATCTTGGCATACTTCTTGAATGCCCCAATGAGCCCGCCCGTCGAGGCGTCGTGGCCCTCGCCGTTGCCTTCCTCATCCAGCTCCTTGAGGATCTTCTTGGCCAGGACCTTTCCGAGCTCAACGCCCCATTGGTCAAACGAGTTGACGTCCCAGATGGCGCCTTCGGTGAAGGTCAGGTGCTCGTAGTAGACGATGAGGGCACCGAGCTCCGCCGGGCCGATGGAGCCACCAACGAGAATGGACGTGGTTGGGCGGTTACCAAGGAAGCGCTTGTGGGGCACGAGGTCGGCAGCGGTGCCCTCGGCCTTCACCTGGTCGTCAGTCTTGCCAACCATGAGGGCCTCTGCCTGGGCAAAGTAGTTTGATGCCAGCATCTTTTGATGAAGGTTGTCTGTAATGGGGTTGTGAGACTTGGCAGCGAGGATGAAGTCGGTGGGAATCAGCTTGGTGCCCTGGTGCACGAGCTGGAAGAAGGAGTGTTGCGCATTGGTGCAGGGCTCGCCAAAGAGAATGGGGCCTATCAAGTCAGTTTTACTTGCCAACCAGGCAAATTCGAGAGCACTTACCGGTTGTGTACTTGACTGCAGACCCATCAGAGGCAATAGACTTGCCGTTAGACTCCATGGAGAGCTGCTGGAGATAGGCTGGGAAGCGGTGAAGGTACTGGTCGAAACTGCGAGCAAGCACTGTCAGTCAGCATTGACACTCGGTCTCATGAAGAAGGGTGACGTACGGAGCAACAAGATGAGTCTGAGCCTGGAAGAAGTCCGAGTACCAGACGCTGAGAAGGCCACCGAGGATGGGAATGTTGTCCTTGATTGGAGTCTTCCGGAAGTGCTGGTCCATGGCGTGGGCGCCGCTGAGGAACTTGTGGAAGTTATCGAAACCGACGTAGAGGGCGACGCTCAGGCCGATGGCGCTCCAGACCGAGTAGCGACCGCCGACCCAGCTCTCGAAGCCAAACATGTTCTTGGCATCGATGCCAAACTTGGTGACTTCGGCCTCATTTGTGGACAGGGCAACGAAGTGCTTGGCGATTTCGCCCTTATTGCCCGACTTCTCGAGGAACCACGTCTTGGCCGTGTTTGCGTTGGTCGTCGTCTCGGCGGTAGTGAAGGTCTTTGAGGCGACGAGGAAAAGTGTCGTCTCGGGATCGGAGTTCTTGAGGGCCTCGGCCATGTGGGTTCCGTCAATGTTGGAGACGAAGTGAAGGGTCATGTCATCAGCGCCATAGTGCTTGAGAGCTTCGGTAACCATGACAGGGCCGCTGCGGTATGTTAGTATTGTTGATGGCGAGAGATTACAGACAATGACTTACAGGTCGGAGCCACCGATACCAATGTTGATGATGGTGGTGAGCTTCTTGCCGGTGTAGCCCTTCCACTCTCCGCTGCGGATCTGCTCGGAAAACTCCTTCATGTGCTTGAGGACATCGTTGACGCCGCCGGGGCAGTTCATGACGTCCTGACCGTCGACCTTCATCTCCTCGCCTGAGACGTTGCGCAGGGCCGGATGGAAAACGGCACGGTTCTCGGTAAAGTTGATCTTGTCTCCGGCAAACATGGCATCGCGCTTGCGCTCGACACCGGCCTGCTCGGCGAGCTTGACGAGAAGGTCAAGGGTCTCCTCTGTCAGGAAGTTCTTGCTGAAGTCGAAGAGGATATCGTTCGAGACGCCGGCAGAGTTGAAGGTGCGGGAAAAGCGAGAGAATCGTTCGGAATCCGAGGCAAAGGCCTCCTTGAGGACAAAGTTCTTGCCGACATTGTCACGATGAGACTGGAGCTCGGCCCAGGCGGGCAGGGTATTGGCGGGAGCCATGCCGAGAGAAGAGGGAGCTGAGTAGGATCAAGATGAAGCTGAAGAATACAAAGCCAAGTTAGCAATGAATCGATTCTTGATCGGTGTGATGCCTCAAAGCTGCAAATGTTGAGCCGGCTTCTGCGGGAAAGGCCCCGCTCGTCAGCCACTCCAACAGCAGCTTTGTTGACGTTGACTAGATCAGAGGCGGAAGTGACAAGGAAGACTTGCCTGATGAAACGAGCGGGCGATGATTGAAGTTTAAGCTAAAAAGGACAACTGGGCTTCTGGTTATCTGGCAAAGCAGACCACGTTCAACAAGTGCTTCGACTCGAGCGGAATGGGGAAGCTGAGGATACTAACCACCAATCAATGTTGTCGGCAAACAGAGTAGGACGTGGATGGAGCTGAAATGGTAAAAGGGTCCGAACCTAGAGGAGCAGGATAGCAAAGATGCGGAGACGAGTCGACCTCTAGAGCTCGATGCTGCTGCTGTTGAAGAACACGGAGGATCAATTGAGGGGCACATCCATCAATCTGTCGTTGATGGTGGTGGGGGATGCTCCGTGCCCCGCTCCATCTGCAGCTTGCTGCTTGCTGCCCCTCCTGAGGTTCCGGTCCTGTCCCCGACTGCCCCTCTTTTCCATCTGCACTTCAATTATTTCCCTACAGTATTCCAACAATTTAATTCATCTCTGGGAACCAAAATATAAATGTAGAAAGGCATACTCATTCAACAGACTAGGCAAATCATACAAAGACAATCTTTTCATTTCCATCTTCATGTAGTCGTGATCATGACAAATAAATCATGCGAATGCCGGCTACCAAGGAGCTCACCCGCATCAATATCCGCCTGCATCGACGTCATGCTCATGTCAATCAATCAATTAATCAACCAATCCTCCCTCTCCCTCCCGCATCATCCGGTCTTTGCCGTCTCAATCAGAGGACACTCAAGACAGTCATACGTGCACACGACTGGCCTCATACATACGAATACACGCACTCACACATACGCGCACAACAAAAGAGAGAGAGAGTCACTGCGACACGCCTACTTTGTATGCAAAGCAGCTTGACCATTGCTGTCCAACAACGCATATGTTCCTCGTATCCATGTTGACCTGCCAAACGCCCTATACCAACGGTGCAGTCGTCCCGCTGTCTGCCAGTGTTACAGCGGCAATCCCTGCGGCCATTGCCAAATGCCATTGAACCAACCTGCGGCCCACCGGCCCCTAATTGTCTTTTGCCTCTAAGCCTTACACCCATCATCGCCGGGCCATCTAGACGTAGAAAGGAAAGCTCTTGTCCAGCCGGAAACATCGCGCTCGCTGCCACCTCATCGGTTGTCCTGGATGCTACCAACAAAGGATGGGTCCTTGACACTCCCTCCAGCATCTCCGAGACCCGCAATCGGCCGGTTATAGCTGAATCCCTGGAACTGGTTCTGCATCGTTTGCGACAGCATTGGCCCGTCCACGTACGAGTCCTGAGGCGCCTCGGACGTGAATTCGGGGTCAAAATTGGCAGTGTCCAGGGCGTCGGCCTACAATAAACGTCAGCAGTGCCCCGTGTCCTACCGAGCCTTTCATTACTCACCACGCTAGGCTTGAAAGTCGGCTCGTACTTGCGCTGTAGCAGCTTTCGCCAATCAATGGCATGGAAGAAGGGGTGCGCCTTTATCTCGGCCGAGCCGTTTGCACCCAACCGTTCCTCGGGGTTGCGGTTCAACAGCTTGGTCAAGAGATCCTTGGCCGCCGGCGGCACAACGTCGGAAAAGTGTAGGGGCTCCGACAGAATCTTGCGATACATTTCGTTGGTGTTCTCGTCATAGAATGGCGGCAGACCCGTCAACATCTCGTAGAGAAGTACGCCAAGCGTCCACCAATCCACCGTCTTGTTATACCCCTTACCCATGAGCAGTTCGGGGGCCAGGTACTCGGGTGTACCGCAAAAGGTATTGGTACGGTCTTCATCCTTCATGTCGAGCTTGCAGAGACCAAAATCACAGAGCGCAATGTGTCCCTGGTAATCTAGCAGAATGTTTTCGGGCTTGAGATCGCGATAGATGACGCTGAAACCGTGCAGACACTCCAAGGCGCAAAGGAGCTCTGCCGTGTAGAAGCGCGATCGGTTGACGTCGAACCGGTGCTCCTTTTGCAAGTGGTGAAAGAGTTCGCCCCCGTTGACAAATGCCAGCACAAAGTAGAGCTTCTCTGGTGACTGGAAGCTGAACTTGAGAGGCACAATGAAGGGGTTGTTGATTTGTGCCAGAACTGAGCGCTCGGCCAGTGTGTGAGCAACCTCGGATCGAGAGATGATGTGCGCTTTTCGAATCGTTTTGAGAGCGTAGATTCGGTTCGTATCTTTCTTTCGCACCTGCATGACCTTGCCAAAGCTACCCTTGCCCACGACCTTGAGCAGCTCAAAGTCCTCAATGCGCAACTTGCCGGCACGCGTTTCTACATACTCGACGCCGACCTTGATCTTGCCGCTGCCGTACTGCACATCGACCCAATCGACACCGCTGTGCCCGTCGCCCTTCTGTCGTTGGGCGTGCTCGGCTGCTGCTTTCTCCCGGTCCTTCTTGCTAGCCTTGGGATCTTCCACAAAATGCTGACGTTCTTCGAAGCGCGGGTTGATGCGAGCAACGCCAAGGAATATGTCTTGACTGCGCCCAGATCCGGGCGTGGCAGCTGGGTTTCGTAGGTAGAGATGAATGACGAGTTCGGTGACGCGGGAAACATCAAACTTGTACTGAGTGCTGCCGCCTGCCCAGAGGGGGTTCTCGGGGTTTCCGTCAACCGAGTTGACAAAGACCTGGACCTTGTCAAAGTCGAGCAGAGCGTAAGGCATGTATTTGCCAGAAATTCGACCATGATTCGTGGGAAGGCTACCGAAACCGCCGGCAGACGAATGTGGTCTATTTGATCCATTCATGTAGGAGCCAGCAACCCTTTGCGATGAAGATGGTCGCACAGAGCCAGCCATACTTGTGGCATTGCTTGAGGAGAGCGAACCCTGGTGCTGTGAAGTGAATGCATTCCGGTGTTGCTCAGGCAAAGAGAAGCCTTGGCCTTCGTGCAGGGTAACGACGAGGATACCAGGCTTGGGTGGCTTGACCACGGGTGCTTGGGTCATGGCTTCCGAAGCAGCTGTCATGTTGGGGCATCGGTCAGCGGTCATGTAGGTTCACGTGGGCCTCTTGGTATGGTGTCGACTTACCAATGGCGTTGTCGGCAGAAATGGATGCAGGCCCTGTGGGAGTTTGGGCCTTGTCGTCCTTGTCTGTAATAGTCGAAGTCGAGGGTGATCTGGAGAAGGCGCTCAAAGGCCCCAGATGAGTCTCTTTGAGCTCTGCAAGTACGTGGATGTCAGCAAGCACTGGGAAAGCAGCCAGACTTGGGCTCACCGCCCCACGAGCCGGTCGCTTGTCACGGTGACCGGGCCCATGGCAGGAGCGGGAGCGGGAATAGAAACAAGAGACAAGAGCATAGAAAAGGACATACTCTTGGTGAGTTTCCACGACATGGTGGCGGTATGCGAGGGGGCGGAGACGGCGGTGGAGGACAGGGACGACCGGTTGGTGCGAGTCGCAGCAGCAGAGCGGCAAGCGACGCGGGGCAGACGGGGATCTCGAGCGAAGGACGGTCAGAATGAGAGCAAGACGCCCGGCCGGCGCAGGGCAGAATGGCTGTCGATGATGCTAGTCGATGGTCCTCTAACGAGGCTCGGCCGAGGTGATGGAAGGAATCGAGGCAGCCGATGGAAGCTGACAGCCAGGATGTGGCAGTCGAGCAAGCGAAACGAGGGAGCGAAGAGATGGCGACGAGGTGTACGGGATGCTGACGACCTTCTGGCTGGCTAAGCAGGTAAATAGACGGGCGATGGTGCTTGACAGGACCAGAGGTGCGTCGTGTCGTCTGCTGGCGGCCGCGCTGATATTGCAACCCCGCAGACGCCCAAAAGCCTGCAGCTGCTGCGCGAAAACCGGCCTCGACCGAGAGATGGATGTGGTGAGGACAAGACCAGGACGAGGCTAATGTATGAGGTAGTAGAGGATGCAGATGGCTAATGTTTTTCGGAAAGACACTAGGAGTCGGAAGGGGGGAAGGAAAGTGAGGGTGGGAACTTGGAAGAGTAAGGTAGGCCTGAGAGGAGAGGAGAGCGGTTCGAGGGAGATGATGGCAGATCCAAGGGGGCGGGCGGCGATTTCAATGGCTCAAAGGTCGACCCAGTGGGGGACGAGGATGATAACAGGCCAACGTTTTAAACCTCAACGGTGCCCGATACGAGCGCGAGCCTGGCAAAGTGTTGATGGCAAACTTGGGAGAGGATGCGTCGACGACTGGAGTGCGAGGCGAAGAAAGGCGCGGTGGGCGGACTGGCTGGGTGGGTGACGGCAGCAACGAGGCGAAGTAGCCGTATCGACTTCGTTACCTCTTGCGGGTTGGCGAACTGAGCGATGCTGCTGGTGAGATGGAGCCTCGGGGTTAATTGGGGGGAGGGGTCACAAGCGGCGGAGAGGGATAAGGGGGCTCAAGGGGGTAAAGTACTGACTACTCTTTGTCAGGCGATCACCAAGGTTCATTTGGCATGACCTACAGTACTTTCGGGTACCAGAAATGGCCTCCCCCTTTCTGTAGACTATACATCTGGAACCCTGGATTATGAAATCATTCTTCCTTCCGCGCGGGGATGGTTTGGCCTTCATCAGCTCCACCTCTGAATCCAGATTGAACACTGTGTGCAACCAGCCGGCTACGCTGTCAGCGTCAATCAGTTCATTGTCGTATCCCAGGGCTGGCGCACGGTGTACGGGTGTCGCATCGTCGAAGGTGCGAACCATGGCACTGCGCCTTCGTCTTCCATCATTGTTGATCAGATCAAGTTCGCACAGGCGGCACATGTGCCAAGGCGTGATCTTGAATCTTGGCTTTGTGTCCTTGGTCCGGCAGCCAAGGTAACTTACCTTGGAGTCTGCACCATGTCTGGCGGCCTAAATAACATGCAGTTTGTCATCTCGAGTGCCTGCCCCCTTTTGCCGTGAATTGAGGTCATCGAAAAAAAGAAATAAGGCAAGATGCACACCCTCTCGTATCCGCCGCCAAGTCGTAAGGCCAGCTCTTGACGAGAGATACAGACAGCGGACATTGATCAAGTGCGCAAAGAGCATGCACCCCACGCTTTTGCTATGAAATCTCTGGTGGTTCAACTTGGGCAGTCAACTGTCGAGGGTCATTTTGATGTCGTCTTGAGCTGGCTTTACAATTGGAAAGATGGAGAGCTACAGCAAAAGACATCTCAGGCGATTAGGCAAGTCTCTGTGCAGGTAAGTGTGCAAGTGTGGATTGGCAATATGCCCCTGTTCGTGGTCTGGATACCACTAATCGCGAACAAAGTAGAGTTTATTCATGCACCATATAACAATGATAGAATAGCCCGAGTTGAAGAACATGATTCTCATCAAGATACATATCCAAATATCCTCCATTCCGTATCTTATAGTTGAGCGACTTTTTACAAATACAAAAGCGAGCCAAACCACAACTTCATCAGCTTTCTGCAGGGTAGGCGAAATGAAGCATTCGTCCCCAGGACGAATCCGGCGCCGTGATTGGACGCAGCGGCTCCAGCGAGGTTGAAATGGACACCTGACAATCCAGGCGCCTTGCCAGCCTGGCACAACCGACCTCTGCAGCAGAGAGGGCCCATGAGCGACTGGTGCTGCTGCCGATAACGCCAGCTCGTTGATACTGGCCTTTCCAACGAGCTCCCCCACGATTCATTCCGCAATAGTCGCTCCACGATTCCTCTCCCACGGGAACCACCGATAAGCCGTAATTCTCATTCATGCAGCAAGAGATTACATTGGGCATCGAAACCGAAGATTGCGGCCCTTTCTCGAGTCTTGTCGTATGCACACAGCCGGCATCTTCAGTCCTTCAACGAACCCCACCAAGCCGGTGACCGAGTTAACCCTTTCCAATCCGCCTCATCCATCTGGCTGCACTTCAGTCTACCCATAGAAGCATCGAATTGACACAAGGGGAGCTTGTTCCGCCACCATGAGACTGGACGTCAAGGTAAGGCTTGCGACAACAGCTCGACCAAGCTGGCCGAGAAGCCTCCCTCCTCGACACTCGCCTTGCGATCGCTATTATTCTGGACTTCACAGCTGACGGCTCTTTTCCTTGCAGCGCCAGCTCTTTGCCCGCAGCGAGCGGGTCAAGGGCATCGATTTCCATCCCCATGAGCCATGGATTCTAACCACTCTCTACAGCGGTGCGTGCTCCGAAGTCTCCCCCGTTTTGTCTTGCCAGTCGACCTTGATAGCTGATTCTAATGCCCGATTACCGCAGGCCATGCGAATATCTGGTCGTACGAGACGCAGTCGATTGTCAAAACATTCGAGCTCACCGATGTTCCCGTTCGCGCCGGCCGCTTCGTTTCCCGCAAAAACTGGATTGTCTGCGGCTCAGACGACTTCCAGCTGCGTGTCTATAATTATAACACGTCGGAAAAGATAACCTCGTTCGAGGCGCATCCCGACTACATTCGAGCCATCGCCGTGCATCCGACGTTGCCATTCATTCTCACTGCCTCTGATGACATGACCATCAAGTTATGGGATTGGGACAAGGGTTGGAAATGTGTCCAGATCTTCGAAGGCCACAGCCATTATGTCATGGGCCTCGCCATCAACCCCAAAGACACAAATACATTTGCCTCGGCTTGTCTTGATCGCACCGTCAAGATCTGGAGCCTCGGCTCAGGCACTGCCAACTTCACCCTCGAGGCGCACGAGACAAAGGGCGTCAATCATGTCGACTACTACCCTCATTCCGACAAGCCGTACCTTCTCACCACATCCGATGACCGCACCGTCAAAGTGTGGGACTACACCACCAAGTCCTTAATCGCGACGCTCGAAGGTCACACAAACAACGTCTCGTTTGCCTGCTATCACCCCGAGCTACCCGTCATCATCTCGGGCTCCGAGGACGGCACGATCCGCGTCTGGCACGCAAATACCTATCGTTTCGAGCAATCACTCAACTACAGCCTCGAGCGCGCGTGGTGCGTCGCCTATCAAAAGGGCCAGCAAGGTGTTGCAGTCGGTTTCGACGATGGTGCCGTCGTTATCAAGTTGGGTCGGGAGGAGCCGGCCGTGTCAATGGATGCTTCGGGCAAGCTCATCTGGGCAAGGCACAATGAGGTCGTCTCGTCCATTATCAAGGGGGGTGAGTTGTGATCAGCTAGCAAAGCCTCATTGCAGCGCTAACATTGTTCAGATGCCTCGATCAAGGACAGCGATCCCATCAGTCTACCAACCAAGGATTTGGGAACCTGTGAAGTCTACCCTCAAACCTTGATACATTCTCCCAATGGTCGCTTTGTCGCCGTCTGTGGTGATGGTGAATACATCATCTACACTGCTCTCGCATGGCGAAACAAGGCCTTTGGATCTGCTCTCGACTTCGTGTGGGCATCAAAAGAGAACAGCAACGACTTTGCCATTCGGGAATCTCCCATGAGCGTCAAGGTTTACAAGAACTTTGTGGAGAAGAGTGGTGGCTTGGATGTCGGCTTCCAAGCAGAGGGGCTCACAGGCGGTGTACTGCTCGGTGTCGTCGGCCAAGGCGGCGTCTCCTTCTTCGACTGGACAACGGGCGGTCTGGTCAGGAGAATCGAGGTCGAGCCGAAGCAGGTATGTGACTATGTACAATTGCGCCGCATCTATAGCTAACGAGTCGCAGGTCTATTGGTCCGACAGCGGTGAGCTATTGGCAATTGCGTGCGACGACACTTTCTACGTGCTACGATTCTCCCGCGAAAACTACGTCGAGGCGGTGCAGGCTGGTCAGGTTGACGAGGATGGCGTAGAGGCGGCATTCGAAGTCATCACTGACATTAGCGAGAGGTAAGCTGGCTCTACCACCTGTTAAGAGAGGATCCCGCTCATCATCACTACAGCGTACGTACCGGCGAGTGGGTGGGCGACTGCTTCATCTACACCAACAGCACGAACCGACTCAACTACCTGGTGGGTGACCAGACGTACACCGTCTCCCACTTCGACAAGCCCATGTACGTGCTGGGTTACATTCAGCGTGACTCTCGAATCTACCTTGCCGACAAGGATGTCAATGTCACGTCGTTTGGACTGTCGCTACCTGTTCTGGAGTATCAGACACTGGTTCTCCGCGATGACATGGAGACGGCTGCAGAGCTTCTGCCAACAATACCCTCAGATCAGCTTAACAAGATTGCGAGGTTCTTGGAGGGACAGGGCCACAAAGAGCTGGCTCTTGAGGTGGCAACTGACCCAGAGCACAAGTTTGACCTGTCGCTTGCCCTCAACCAGCTCGACATTGCGTTGGACTTGGCGCGCAAGGCAGACGCTGACCACAAGTGGAAGACGGTGGGAGATGCTGCTCTGGCCGGCTGGGATGTGGCTCTCGCCGCAGAGTGCTTTGCACATGCCAAAGACCTCGGCTCACTACTCTTGCTGCACTCATCAACGGGCGACCGTGAGGGTCTCGCTCGGTTGGCGGTCCAGGCGCAAGAGGGCAACGCACACAATGTTGCATTTTCCTGCTACTGGCTCCTGGGCGATATCGACAACTGCGTACAGACGCTGATCAAGACTGGCCGCCTTGCCGAGGCTGTACTCTTTGCGCAAACATACAAGCCGAGTCTCGCCACACCTATTGTCAAGGAGTGGAAGGAGAGTTTAGAAAAGGGCAAGAAAGGCCGCGTCGCAAAGCTGATAGGTGTTCCAGACGAAGATGCAGACTTGTTCCCTGAATGGGACTCATGGCTGAGGGCGGAAAGCGAGGGTGGCAGCGCACTGGTGGAATCGGCCGTCGAAGCAACGAATGGTGATGACGTCGCCGAGGTGCCGACTCCGGCCGAAGACGATGGCAACGAAGAGGAAGAAGAGGATGCTGAGGATGATGAGGAATGACGGGTTGTCACATTGTGTCTATTTGAATCTGCGAAAATAGATGGCGCGCGAAAAGCTCTGTCAATTACCCACAGTTCTGGGCCGATATTCGTCACTCGTGGAATGAATCTGTCGGCGATGGCTAATGGAGTTGACAGAGTCCAAATCACGTACTGATGATACTGATGATGGCTCACAGAGCGATGCCGGATGATGGCAGAAGACAACGGCACGTTTCCATATCTATCAAGGCCGGTGAGTAAAAAAAAGAACTTGGAGATTATTGAAAATTGATGCTCTGCTAAATGCCCTAGAAATCACGATTCGCTTCAATGTTATCTACTATGTCGTCCGGAAGGCTCTCAACTTGCCTATATCAAATGCACCATGCTCGCTCCCAAGTCTACCCTTGCAGGCCGGCAAGTCCGTAGCGAGGACGGTTATTAGCCCTGTCCACCGCGAAGACCTCGTCGGTTCTGGATGCCAAAGCAGTCGCTTCCAGCAACTTGTTGTCTGTCCTCTCTCTCTCTCTCTCTCTCCCCCAACGATCAGATGGCGGCAACAATGGCGGCGGCGGCGACGACAGCCGCAGCAGCCATTGCCCTATCGCCTCGGCCCGGAGCAGCATCGTTGGTGCGAGAGACACCGCTGGCGGGAGAAGAGCTGCCCGGCGTAGCGGCAGCGCCGGCCCCCCCGCTCTGCGTGGCCGAGACGACGCCCTTGTTGCAGGCCTGCAGGGCGCTGGCGGGCGCAAAGGCGGAGCAGACGCCAATCTTGTCCTGGTTGGCGCTGGCCCACGAGGCCAGCTGGGAGCTGTAGGAGCCGAACTGGCTGCTGAGGCTGGCGGGCGTGCTGTAGTTGCACGGGTCGACGGGCGGGTTCTTCTGCAGCTCCGACTGGATGGTGGGTGGCGGCGTCGGGAAGGTCGTCAGCAGGGAGAGGCATCCGCTGCCGCTGCCGCCGGCGGTGTCGGTCTGGCGGGGGAGGATTGCGGCGTCGCGCGCGGCGAGGACGGGCATGGCGGCCCAGACGTTGACTTCTGCCGAGGCGAGGGATGCCAGGGCGGCGGCGATGAAGAGCTTGGACTGCATTTTGGATATGAAGAGTGTTGATGATGGGCTGGGGTATCTTTAAGCAATACTGAACTGAGGCGAAGTGTCGATCAAGTTGTAAAGGCGATTCAGATTGCACAGGTCAAAGATTGGATCAAAGAGAGTGTCGAAGCCGAGGACCGGAATTCAGGGGAGACAAAGGGGGAAGGGGGGGGGGGGGATGATGGATCTTTGGAAGGTTATATACGTTACGAGTCACGAGACGACAAAACTTACTTGCGGGACGTACAGTATATGCCGCACCCGACGTCTTGTTTCGAATCTTGCTTGCTTCCCAGTCGCGACAAGGTAGGTAGTCCAGCCGGATAAAGAGGACGAGAGGCAGCGACACTAGTCAGCGTCGACTCTGGGCGGGAGGGGGGGACGTGGCGATGAATCTTCAAACCTCCCCTTCCACACCCTCCCCCTCCCCTGATGTGAAACTCGTCCGGCCGCACGGGGTGGGTAGGTTGGGCTTGCGCGGCAGCAGACCGGACAGTGGAAGGAAAGGGGAAGGGGGATGATTTCGGTCTTTTTACTGATGCTGGATCAGATCTTTTTGACCTTTAGGTCGCAAGCCGTCGACGCTCGTTTTTTGGTGGGCGGCAGACTTTTGGCTCCCATCGGCAACTTCATCCGTGGTCCGCTACCTAGAGTACTTTTTACGTCCGAGGGCTGGTGTAATTAATGAGAAAGATGGCAAAAGACAAGGTGAGAGGGGGAGGCAGATGCTGGATTTGCGAGGAAGTTGCGGAAGTCGGCAGCGCACGGATGAATCTGCTTGAGCGCCCCCCAAACTCTACTGTATACCAAAAGACCAAGAGTAAAAGGGATAATTGTGATTGACCATGTTTTGGGGGACGCGTAAACCGTCGTCTTCGGTGATGGAAGTCGAGTGTATTTTCTTCAGTGCTACGCAAGCTACGCACATAGGCCTACACGTACTGTAGTTCCGGCATCTGATCACCGGATCTCCGAGTCGTCGGATATCTGCCGGCACGACAGTGCAAGGATCTCGGGCAGAACATCTTCATGCCGTCCGGTGTACTGTATAGAAAGGAAGGATCGCGCGACGAGGACGAAAAATGGCCGTCCGCGGCTGTGATGTATACTTCTTTACTCTACTTTGATATTTTCACGTGGATTCGTTGCGCATCTTTGTCTGGAGGATTGAAACGACTTCTGCTCAGTTTTTACACATTGTAAATCTATTGAGTCAATTGGGACATGGAGAAGTAGCCCTGCTGGGATACAACGCACGGAAGAGTGACAATAGCATTCGGATACCCGGTCAAGGGGCTCGTCAGCCCAGGGCTCGCAGCGTCGCGCATTTGCTTGTCGAAAAGCCCATCCTTGAGTCCGACCATGGAAAATGGCAATGGAATTTTGACTTAGACGAGTTGTTAAAATCTTTGGCACGGGAGTTGAGCGCTGCTTCAAGTCATCCGCAAGTCAATGGTTGCGGAAAGGATGAAACGATGAAACCCGCCGAGTCAGGGGGAAGGGGGGTGGAGGGAAGGGGTGCCGTTTCATCAAAGCGCTGCTGCTCCCTTCTAGGAACACCCGACACATGCGCCTCGGAACAATTTCTATTGCTGCGCCTTTTCCGTACTCTGACGATTTGGAACTGAACGAGCAGGGTTGAGTTAGTTGATGTACAAGTCAAGAAACACACAGCCATGGGACATTAAACAAGTGTATTTGCCATGTCATTGAGCATCGTATTCTATATACAATCAATACATTATCGCGGATAAGATACCTTGGAATCGCAACTCGACGCCTCTCCAAATCTGCAAGCAAGTCCGTATCGTCATGACTGTAGTCATTATCATGATCATAATCATGGTCGTCATCGTCCAGGCAAAGTGGCCCTGCGTACCAAACATGCAGGACAGCTGGTCCTCTATATGCCGCCATAATCTGGAGTCTGAACAGGTATAAACATAAAGTTAAGGCGCACAATGTACAAGGAAAAGGGAAAGAGAAGAGAAAAATCTCATTTACCCCACGACAAGCCATTCAGTTCTTGCCGGCACATGTTCCAAACACTGCCTGGCAGCCTCTGCCGCAGTGCTCCGCCGTCGAGCCGCACCAGCCCTGCTGCGAACAGCACGTCATGCCGTCCGGCTCATCGCGGCACGTCTCGCCGCCGTATTCGCGACCGCAACGACGGTCTCTAGTCGGCACGATGGCGCTCGGCGGAGCGGCGGCGGCGGCGGCGGGAGGGGCTCGGCTCGCTGCTGAGGCAGTCGTCGAATTGGACAGTGACGGCGGGAGCCTGCGGTACCAGTTCTCGGAAGGGTCGTCGAGACATTCGCCGACGGTGATGGACCGGAAGCCGTTGCGCGTGAGCGACTTGAGCATGTGCTCCGTCAAGTTGTACACAGACTGATAGACGGGGTCGTGCTCGATCTGCAGCCACTTGGTCTTGCTCGGACTCTTGCCCTCGACCGCGGCGTCCCAAATGTTCTTGGACTGCTGAATCAGGGTCGGGCTGTCGTGCAGGTAGCCCTCGGTGTCGAGGTTGAAGTAGGTGATGTGGTAGCCCAGCTCGCCGAGCCAGCCGTCAACGCGGGCGTCCGTGGCCGAGTATGGCGGCCGCATGTAGGTGGGGAAGTAGCCGAGGATGTCGGCCAGGGCCACCTCGTTGTACACCATCTGCCGTCGGAGCTGATCCCTCGTGAGCTGCGTCAGCCGCTGGTGTGACCATGTGTGGCTCGCGACTTGGTGCCCTTCTCGGACCATTCGCTCGATCAGGGCACGCCATGGCTTGCTGCGATCGTTGATGGCGCCCTTGCCCAAGTTTCGGCCCGTCACGAAGAATGTCGCCTTGACCTTGTACTTCTGTTGCACAGCGCGAATGTTCTTTGTCAGTCTCTAATGTCGGACCAAGAGTATAGAGTCAAGCCGAGTTTCCACGCTCAGACACAGGTGGGGGAAGTCAACGTACGGCGAGTAAGTCGAGAAGGTGCTCGGTGTAATCGAATGGCCCATCGTCGTAGGTCAACGCGATAGCGCCGTACTGTTCGCAATGATAGATGGCCTCGCCATAAGGCACGGAGCCTAGATGAGGGCGAGGAACGCTCGTCGTGTCGCGGCCTTCGGGGCGAACGTTGGCATCGCAGCCGTCACTGTAGTTGATCTGACAGGCAGGGGACGAGCAGTAGTAGTATCCGCGACCGCACCAGCTGGATTTTTTTGTTCAGCTCAAGACATTGATCACGGATACCGCCTCTCTTGCTCGTAGGCTGGAGTCGGGCAGCAGCACGTCGGGTCTAACTAGACAGGTCATGCACCTACCCTTCTTTTGAGCAACACTCGCCCTTTTCACAAGAGGTTCCGAATTTGGCACCGCAGCGACCATTAGACGACGTTTGTCTCCTCGTCAGACGATGTGGTCTGGCGACAATCTGCAGGGCCTTTTGGCGAAGTCCGGGAACATTGACAGCATCCGACCGGACGGCGTCCGGAGCATCGCCGGTACTAAAGTGGGGCGGGCCGAAAGGGATGCCGTGGACGGCGGCATGAACTGCTGCCGTCGCCAGCAAAAGAAAGCACCATTGTAACGCCAGCATCTCTGGGGCCGAGCTGAGACGGAATGGGAAGCGACGCAAGAAAGATGAGTCGAGAAAGTGACAACCAACTTGGTCGCTTGCTGCAACTGTCTGTCTGGATGGCCGAGATCGATCGAGCCAAGTCTGCGAGTCTGTCGATACGTCTGGGCTCTCAGCGCTTTTATTGTCCCGATCAAAACATACAAAGGACTCTTCAAGAGTGTCCCGGTGCCCGAGCCAACATGAGCTCCAGCGAGGCGGCTGCCCTGACGAACGTCGGGCGTGCCCGTGCTGCATGCATTGGCCTTGCAAGGAGCAGTGGCACCAACGGACAGACGGCGATAGGTTCAAGGATAGCTGCGTCGGCACGCACGTCGTCTGAGACAGCCAATATACGAGGCGCGCAAGACGGGGGATGGCTCGTGACGATGCTGTTGCTTCATGCCGGAGCCATGCAGTGGCCTCAGCGCGCGGTCTCTTGTGGAGAGAGCGCAGCCAAGGTTGACGGGCAGCGTCGCCCTATCCCTTTGATGTGCTTTGGTGACACGAGACTTCGTATACACTATATCTCCCTACGAGCATCGCATCATGGACCACTGGCTGATTGTGTTGTTCGCGAGTTCGGCCTCTTTGTCCAGGGGAGATGAGGAGTTCAAAACGCTGGCCCGACCTGGCTCCCCCAGATAGCATGCCGACTCTGGATGGATGCATTCACCGCCAAGTAACAAGAGATTGCCGTACCGTCTGTCGACACAAGTGGCGTTGAGTGCCAAGCGAACGCATCCCGTCTTTGTGGTGCGTCGGGGGGATGGGAGGGAGATCGAACAGCTCATGTAGCAGACGATGTGCACATCAAGCGATTTACTTTTCGCCTGGCGCGCATGGCTTGCCAGGCTTGTCGAGAGTTGGCTGGGGGTTGGCCCGGGTGAGTTGCTCTGTTGGTGAGCCTGCATGAAGTGATATAACTTGGGGGAGAAGCGGCTCGGCCCTCGGGCTTCCCACAAACAAAAAAAGTTCCTCCTCGGATCGGGACGAAGCGTGTGATTCCGCGCAACGTGAAGCGGAGGAGTGCTGTTCTGATGGTGCGTCGCGCAAAGACACGGCAGGATAGCCCGGGCTCTTTTTCTTCGTCTTCTATTTTACTACATCAACGGCATCGTACGTACGACTGACCCGCGATCCGTCGAGGAAGAGGAGGCTTGCAGTGCCGAGTGATCATGGTCCTCTTTTGCAAGCGCTGCGACGAGACGGACGGCATGTGAGTAGCAGTGTCATTAACGGCGCGAGCTCGTCGCATGCAGCGGGCGATGCGCCTGCATCGAGGTTGCCGGGCTTCTTACTGGATGCCGATGAGGAATAGGAGGTATCGTTCTTGACTCTACCTCCCTCGAAACGATCCGATCTTTCTCAGAAGAAGCGCAAACTTGAATGTTTGCTTCTTTGGTCGAGGTTCATGGCGTAGAGTTGCAATTGTCGTCGTTGGCCGCGGCGCGTCACCCGTCAGGGTTGATGTCTGAGATCAGAAACATGCATGGCACCATCGAGGTCTGAATCCCCCCAGCAAGCCAAACCTTTTGCTTACGCTGCGTACGTATTCGTACTGTAACCGCACATGAACTTGTCTTGCCATGGGTGTTAAGCGCCACAGGCTCTGCCGCTGCCGATGAGTCGCAGCTATTGTCCCTGTGCCGTGGGAGCTGTTTGGTCATTTGAGTAATTCCGTAGACGAATGAAGTCTGTTCCTAGGGACCCATTGTAGTTTGAAGTTTATGCGAATTACTGCGTACGCAGAGGATAGAGGCGTAGGTAGCACGTGCGTGGAAAACATGACGCCTCCCGACTGAACACAGATACCGTAACTTATAAACTCGAGGAAGGTCTCGGATGAAACGTCCTTTTATCTCACTCGACTTCTGCCGTACTTGCAGAAGTCACCTACCCATTGCACCTACCCAGACAGGCTTCTGCTCACATGACCTGCAATGTCCCTTGAGAGTTGGAAAGAACGTAGGCTCAAGTAAGTTGTGGCAAGCGCGAGGCAAAATCTCTCACGGCGCCACGCTGCCTGATGCGGTCTAGTCGACCGAGGAGATGCTCTGCTTCCGGTCTAGCGAGTGGGCATTATGGCGCGATTATCAGATGCATCTGATAACAAAATTCTTCATTAAGCAGGCCCGATCCCTGAAATCGTCACCAAGTTTAAATTACCCAACACTGTGCTTTCCACCCAACACGAATTTGGTTCTCGACGACGACGGTCTCGACTCTACAGTACATAACTGTATATGTACTACCTCATCTATTCGTCGAATCAGGATCCTTGCACGATTACCCTCCTCGGCAAGTCGGTCCGTTGATGCTGCTGCACTCGCTTCGTCGCGCTTCGGCTCAAGCGGACCCCTCGCAGCAGGCACCCAATTGCACATTTGGCTGTGTGTGTCTTTTTTTTTGGCTCTTCCTTCGTACGAACAGCAAGTGCTGCTGAATTGTCACGTCCACGACCTGCCTCCTATTGCCCGACTGGACTTGCTCAATCGCCTGACTGCTTCGACTTCTGGAACCACCTCGATTGACCACACTTCGATTCAACCCCTCACCATCTCCGACTGCATCAATTGGCATCTACTCCCTGTTTCCAAAGAGCGAAAAGAAGGAGGGTAAAAAAAAGACATGCGGGACGACTAACAGGCCCACACCTCCATTAAACGTCGTCTCTGCATGTCGAAATTTCATCGGGCCTGAATAATATTAGATCAGATTGATAAGAAAGAGGACCGACCCTCTGCCGCCCACCTTCTTTATTCGCAAGTGTGCTTGGTCCTCCATCATCATCATCACCATCACCATCCTCATACTCATCGTCTTTACTTTGCGGCTGACACTTTAGCTGCGGCAGCTCGGTTCTTTCAATTGAGCACAAGTCAGCACCGCTGTTTTTTCTACTCCTCCTCCTCCTCCTTCGTCACACCTCCCTCTGCTCATCTCACTCATCGAGATTCCGACCACTTCTTGCCATGGCATCATCGCCATCCAACGAGACGAACCTCGACCCGTTGGCATCGGAAAAAGATGCCCGCGTTCACGATGTCCCGCATAATGATCTCGAAGGAAGCTCTCCGGCGACTTCACTCAAGGAAGCAACGTCGCCTGGAGTCACCCGAGTCGAGGCACTCGCAGCGACCTTGACCTTGGCAGATCGCATCTCCATCTTCGTCAGCGTCTTCCTCATCGCATACGCCTATGGTCTCGATGGCACCCTCAGATACGCCTATCAACCCTACGCCGCCGGTTCTTTCAATGCGCATTCCCTCTTGTCCACTATTGGTGTCGTTCGAGCTGTCATTGCCGCTGGCATGCAGCCCGTCTCGGCCAAGGTCGCCGACATCTTTGGT
Organism: Hirsutella thompsonii MTCC6686; assembly: GCA_000472125.2. Classification (NCBI taxonomy): domain Eukaryota; kingdom Fungi; phylum Ascomycota; class Sordariomycetes; order Hypocreales; family Ophiocordycipitaceae; genus Hirsutella; species Hirsutella thompsonii. The sequence goes on along the minus strand of APKU01000011.1, from coordinate 271,231 downwards.
CGAGTCGAGCTCCTTTGCGTCTCCGTCTTTCTCTATGTTCTCGGAACCATTGTCGAGTCCGTCTCCAATGGCGTCGGCGCTTTCGCTGTCGGTGCTGCCATATACCAGATTGGCTATACCATGGTCATTCTGCTCATTGAGGTCATCATTGCCGACATAACCTCGACGCGATCCCGTCTCATTCTTAGCTATATTCCGGCATTGCCGTTCATCATCAACGCCTGGGTCAGCGGAAACATATCCGCAGCCGTCCTTGGCGCGACCACTTGGCGTTGGGGCATCGCCATGTGGTCCATCATCTACCCCGTCTGCGCTCTACCTCTCATCTTCAATCTCTGGCGTGTCTCGCGCCGCGCCAAGAAGCAGGGTTTGCTCAACGATTACCGCTCTCCCTTCCAAACGCTTGGCTTCCGTGGATTGATCGTCAAGCTCTTCTGGCTACTCGACGTCATCGGACTCATCCTTGTGCTGGCCTTGTTTGCCCTCATCCTAGTGCCAATCACGCTCGCTGGTGGATTCAGGAACAACGTCGAGCAATTCAAGAGCCAATGGCAATCGGCTTCCGTCATAGCGCCTCTCGTCATTGGCGTTTTGTGCGTTCCTGCCTTCATTCTCTGGGAGCTCAGAGCTCCTCACCCGCTCGTGCCCTTTGCCTTGATGAAGGACCGGGGTGTCTGGGCTCCCGTCGGCATCGCCATCTTTCTCATGTTTGCTTTCACCATGCAGAACGACTATCTCTTCACGGTGTTGCAGGTGGCTTTTGGCTTCGACCTCATGACTGCGACCCGCATCACGTCCGTCTACTCTTTTGTGAGTGTCATCATCGGAGCCATCATTGGCGGTGTTGTCTTCTTTGTTCGCCGCCTCAAGATGTTCGTCGTCGCAGGTACGGCTCTCTACATGGTTGCATTCGGTCTTCTTATCCACTTCCGCGGCTCCCCTTCAGGAAGCTCTCGATCGGGTGTTATCGGAGCCCAGGTTCTCCTCGGAATTGCTGGCGGCTTATTCCCATATACCGCTCAAGCCTCGTTGCAGGTCGCACTCAAGCACGAGAACCTGGCTGTCATGACAGGTATCTACCTCGCTGTATACAACATTGGCTCCGCATTCGGCAACGCTGTCTCTGGTGCTCTTTGGACTCAGCTATTACCTTCCAAGTTAGAGCAGACGCTCGGAAACATCAACTCGACCTTGGTCGTGGCCGCGTACGAAAATCCGTTTGGAAACGTCATCCCGGTCTACCCGTTGGGCACCCCCGAGAGAACGGCCATCATCGAGGCCTATCAGTCAATCCAGCGCATCCTCTGCATTACCGGCATATGCCTATGCGTTCCCCTGATATTCTTTGCTATTATGCTGCGTAACCCCAAGTTGAACGACAAGCAGACCTTGGCGGGACAGTCGAAGCAGTCTAGGTAGTCGCAACTCTACGAATGTTCTGTCTTTCGATGCGCTATGCGAAGATGCTCTTACTGGGCGAAAGCCAGACCAGTCGGCGTGACGGAAAGAGTCCTCCTGTATATAATGACCATGCCCTCCGTCACCAAACGTCCTCTAATAGATTGCTCAGTTGATTGCAACTAAAATCTTGTCTCCTGGCCCCCAGCGTATCATTAGCCCCGCTCTGCTATGCCTTTTCTTCATTCGATACACTCTATATCATGAATTCGTACATGTAGTAAATATGAAGCATAGCTTCATCGACATTATCTAAACATACCTCATGAGGTTGAGTGATTCGTAACCCAGGTGACACATGTAACTACATAGGGATGACCCACAAGACTACTCGCTGGTCGGACTAGTACCATCCAAACCCGCGCCTTGGCCGTGCAGGTATGGCACGCGGACAACTAGGGGCTCGGTTCTACTGAACCCTAAACTAAATGGAAAAAATAGAGTTATTACGGCCTCAAAAAAGCGAGTCTTTGAGTGGAATGTTTCTGTTATTGTTAGCTCGGCTCCCTAGACTTTGCGTATTAAATATCAGGTATTTTGTCAGCACGCACACGATGCCCTTGGCAGTCTTGGATTATGTATTCACGGCCTTGCGCGTTGCTGTGTATCTAGGTTCCCGTATTCTACACGCGTTCACAGTTCGGGGCAAAGCATCTGAGCCTGAGCATTTTCACAGCTGCAGCGTAGGCACCAGGCCTTCGGCGGCGGCAATATGGCAACCATCTATCCTCTTCACGTCCTTGACAACGCGAAACATAACCATGTTCTTCTATCTTGGATCATGCGCTTCAACGACCGCCTAGACGCTGACAAGTTGAGAGTTTCTCTCGTCGATCTGCTTGCCATGGGGGACTGGAAGAAGCTTGCTGGTCGTCTCCAATCTACAGTGCGTCAGGAGTTGACTTCAGCTCAAGTGCCCTTTTCAATGTCCCTCTGAGGTGCCCATGCTCATGCTAGAAATCAGCAGGAAACAGGAAAGCTTGAAGTTCACGTACCGCACAAATTCACGTCGGATACGCCAGCGATTCATTTCAGCTCGAATGAACTTGTTGACACATTCATCGAGGAGCATGACATAGGCCGTCGATTCCCCAAGCCTTCCGACGAGCCTTCCGTTCAACAAATCTCGGACATGAATTTCCGAGGGTTCCTTGCCTGTGACGATTACCCGCAAACGATGGCGGACATGGTTCGGCGCGGGTTTCCCCAGATTGCGCTCCATGTGACCTGCTTCAAAGACGCGACGCTCGTGGCCCTCGCTTGGCCGCATACTGCCATGGATGCCATTGGGTTTCAGGAGCTACTGCGCAACTGGTCACTTGTCCTTGCTGGACGCAGAACAGAAGTCTCTCCTTTCTCGGGCGCCCGCGACGACATCGTCCGAGAATGCGAGCGCATCGGGACCGAAAAGACGATTGAGCCGCTTGTCACTGAGCGGCACCGGCTGGGAGGGTTTGCTCGTCTGCTATTCTTTGCCAGGTATCTCTGGGATAAGTGGTCTAACCCGGCTCCGGAGTTGCGGGCGATATATCTCACCGCAGCCGCGGTGGCTCGACTCAAACAACAAGCTCAGCAACATCTCAACGATTGCGAAAAGCAGCTTAATGATGGCGAAAAGAGCGCGGGTTGCGACAGCTTCATCAGTGAGGGTGATGTCCTCACAGCCTGGGCGACGCAAACAATAGCGCAAACAACGTCGGCGTCGCGCCCGGCCACCCTGGTTAGCTTTGCCAATGCTCGTTACCGCTTTCCCAAGTTATTCCAGGACCGGAAAGGCGTTTACATCCAAAACATGGTCTTTTGTTGCTTCACCTTCTTATCGTCACATCTCGTCCAAAGTCCGATTGGACAGATTGCATTAGAGCATCGTCGCCAGTTGGTCGAGCAGACAACTCAGCAACAGGTTTCAGCTACTCTCACGCAAGCCAGGCACAACCTTGAGAACAATAAAGAGGCCTTGTCCTTGTGCGGCGAGCGGAATGCCATTCCAATACTTTTCAACAATCTCGCCAAAACTGATCTGATAAAGAGTACTGACTTTAGTCCGGCTGTCTTGTGTCAGGGAGAATCGGATGACTCGAGGTCGAATCCGCTCGGAACCATGATCATGAACTACAATCAGCCCATGGTCAAGCCTCCAGCAGGCCCGGTCCAGTTCTATATGCTAGGAAAGGATTACGCAGGCAACCAATGGTTGATGGGCGATCTCTTGCCGGTCACTTGGGCCAGGTTTGATCACGAAATAAAAGGGATTTGTTGACATACAGGACGACCGAGCTCGATATAACTCAACATGACCTCGCGTAGGTCGCGGACACATCTTTCGTCGCTGCTTTACGCATGTTTCCGAACCCTTTCTTACTTCAACGTGTTTGTCGCTGCTTCTCTGCCGCGGAGCATGCCTAAAAGAATGCCTGCCGTCGGATTAGTTGTACAGTATCTGCCGCGGCCTAATACACGATGCATCTCAAGTCGAAAAAAGCCTGGATCAGCAACAGCGTTTCCACCGTCGTCCCTCCCCTTGCAGCTCTGGCCTTTCCGGCCATTACCTCAATCGGCGTCGTCCGACCGAAGACTTTCCCCACGACAAGGCCCCTTGGGTGAGACGAGCTCACCCCACAGTATCCCTTGGTAGGCAAGAAAAGACGAGTCTATGTGTGTTGGTTCTTGGCCCTTCGAAAGTCTGGCGATGAGCACCATGGGCCTGGGCTAATCCAAAGGGTTCCGATTGCGCACGGAAAGGAGCTTTGTTGATTGAAGTTGGGAAGCGTTCAATATATGTATGTTCAAGTATGGATTTAGAGAGTTCATCCATCTCGACGACCTCAACGCGGCTGATTGGAAATTTCTAGGTTTGAGAATGTAAGGGATTATCTTTGATCGCAGAGTGGCGTCTCAAAACACAACGTGAACGGACTAGTGTAGAGCCTCCGAATTTGGAGTTGAGTTCTTTCCTAAGCTCCAAGTGTTGCACACCGAAAGGAACAAGTTGCATTTCCCTCTCTTTTCGAGTCGCAATCACATCGCGAATATGAATTTCACACTCCTGATTGTCGCCATTGGCCTCGGACCTATCGATGCCTTTACGGCTCGACATAAACCCGTCGTCGGACCCCTTCCGGAACCCGTAACGACAGTAGACGAGTACGGCAATGAATTCAAATATTGGCCTGGTGTAAGTGTACCTCGTCCTCGCGTTCTCATTCATGCATGTCTTGCACATTGCCTGTCCTACTCCTCTGACTACCTTTTCCTACAGGAATGCGAGGAAGATACGCAGGTGTGCGTCTACAAGACGCAAGCTAGACGCACGTCGAGGGGTAAGTTTCTGGGCATGGGGGTACAGGAATTTAGATCCAGGTGTCAACTTTACGTGAGTATTTCCCATTAGCTCAAGCGCCTTGCTTACCATGACATGACCTGCTGATGGAAGATTACTTGTTTTCCTACCAACAGTGTTCGGCAACCGGTAATGCTTGCAGCAAGAGCTTGGGAACGGACAAGGTTCTATGCACTTGACGAAGCCCAACGATGAGGCCTCCCAGCATGGGTTCTCAGAGTGGCCACCGGGGCTGTGTGCTTTCCATATAATAGTAAAGTTCGAGTTGTATAGACCACGGGGGTTTGATAAGATGTTCAAAGTACGACGCGCCTTGCTGGTGACTGATGTATGCCAGTTGACGGTTGAGAAACTTCATGTTATGCCAGGTAGTTGTAATGCTCGTAAAGTAACAGTACATGAGCTCGCATGATCAGCTCGCGTCCGAGAGACGATTACAAGGCGTCGTTGCATCATATATGTAGCACTCGAACAACCAATTGGGGGCGATGCGCGATGCGCAGTTGGGCAAGGCAACTTGATCCGCGCTGATACCTGTGTAGGCTGTCCACTACGATACCATTATAAGAACCTTGTCGTCCTCCTAACAGCGCTGAGCTTGTGTCCGGACCGTTCCACACTCCTGTCCACTTCAATTTCACGTATCAGAACCACGGTAATCATCGTGACATGGAATATTGTGCTCGAAACCCCATCTCATCATGACTGTGGGTATGACTGGGGCATCGTCCTACAGTATCATATCTGAGCAACTAAGATCCCACATTGACCAAGTTGCTTCGAGGAGCAATGAAGAAGGTGTTCTCGACTTCACCCTAGAGTCTAACATCTCGGCCATCACGACTCGTTTCGCCAACAGGAAAGTATCTTTGCCGCTGATTGAAGCCGAGCTGCATGACATATGGTACCTGTGCATCCAGGCAGCCAAGCACATGCACTGCAGCGACTCCAAGCACGACACATTCGTTCGTCACATAGTCAGCATGAAGACCATGGGCCACTTGAAGCGACCAAAAGCTGCTCCCGGCGACTCTGGTAATGATGATGACGGCGAACTCATCTATCTTAGCGATGGATCCAGGTTCTGGGCCGACCTGCCATTCTTTGGCGGCGACCTTGTACAAGAATATACGGATCGCTTCTACAGCTATGAACAATACAGTGAAGACCAACGAGCTTCTCTTTCGTCTTTTGTGGGACGACTACTGTCTGTTGGAATACATCAAGGCCCGGCGACGTGTCTGCTGTCGCTGCTCAAAGAAACGCTCGAGGAACCCCGATCACTGCTGTCGCCTACGACGGCTGAGGATGCCGGCGACCGGATAGAAAGGTTGCTCGACATGAATGATCTCATGTGTGCCCTCCAACAGTTACTGCACTATTCCGGAGGTGGCATTTTCTTGCTGCGATATCATTCCTCCTTGGACTATATCCAATCTTCAAACCCGGGTGACTTGGCAATTCAAGCAGGGATCTCAAGCTCTGGGGGATACAGTCCGCAGCGATGGGAGTTCTGGATCAAGAGGCTCTTTGAGCTGGCTCAATGTGACTTGGAGCATGTAGCGGAGCTCGCGGAGTCATGTTTGCTTCAGATGAACTGTCCCGTCGATGGCAAGGTCTCCCTGTTTCGTGGCATTATTCACGATGTTTGACATGGGCGAATATCGCTGCGACATAGAGTGCTGGATTGTGGAATTTTCGAGAGAGATACGTTGATGATCCGAAAGGCGTGTCTGCAGCAATATTGATTGTGTGAGAATTGATGGAGCTTAAAGTCTGCACTGCGGCGAATACCTCAATTAAAGATGCAATGGTCAGTTCAATATCTTAAGCCAGCAACCGCATGTTTCCGAGACGTGCGGACCTTGTGTCCGAGAGGGAGACCACGCATGTAAACGACAAGTTAATTCATTTAAACTCGTGATTGAATCTTCTGAACGTGCAGGACAACTCTGTCTTCCTCCCTCTTCGCCCCCGTCCATAGCATCTCTTTCGGGGCCACGCTCTTGCTACACAGCAGCCTGTAACAATCAAGTCTCCCGAGGCGCTGTTTCATACGGAGGTTATTGGACTTCGGGCGATGCCATTTCTAGCATTGGGCGAGTCGCTGCGACGCAGCAGCCTCCTGGGCCGGCGTACAGATGGGTCTGCCGCCCGCTCGTCCGTCCGGCCGCGGCAGCCAGTCCGGCCGGACTCTACTCTGCCAACATCGACAAGTTCGCATCTTGAGAGAACAGAAAAGGCGGAGTTGAGACGGTCGTCGTGATATAAATGGGCCGCCTCTCGACGTCTGTTATGAGTTCGAATCAATTCATTCATCACAAACTCTTCAACAGTGCCTCTCTTAACACATCTTCCAACGCCCATTCGCCAATCAAGTCGCCTTAACTTCTTAATTTAAAACACAAAAGCTCGTTCAAATCAGTCAATTGCCAGTATGAAGGCTTTCGGTATCATCTTGCTTGCTGCCTTGGCCGCTGCGACTCCGCTCACGGCCAATGGCGCCCCGGACAAATCGCTGAAGACGCCTGACAGTGCTGCCGGACTTGCTGGTAAACACAAAGAGCCCGGCAACTCAGGTGAGCCATTCCTGAAGCTGTTCCAAAAGTCTGTTGTCTCGGCGGCCCTCTAACATCGCGTACAGTCGCTCCCAACAAAAACGGTGCGGGTGCTGCTGGCGAACAACACAACCAGAACAAGATCAAACCCAAGGGCAACCGACCTAAAGAACAGAAGCCCCAGAAGCTTGATACAGCAGCTGAGATACGAATTCTCGAGGAGATGATTGCGGAGCGAAAGAAGGGGGCTAAACAGCACCCAGGGTCGTCTCAACAGCGAAAAGGGTCGTCTCGACGGCGACGTGGAAAGAAGCATGGACCAAAGAAGCATGGCTCAAACAAGCATGGATTGAAGAACGCTCCAGGAACCAAGCCGGCTTCCCATGCTGAAGGAAACAAGCCGCCTCACAAGGAGTAGCGTCCCGCGGACGCTCCGGCTGTTTAGGCGCAGATGAGGAGTATCGACGACCTCCATTGAGCTGCAGCACGAGCTTTGATGGTGACAGCTATAGGTCGGATATTGATGTTTTCAGTGTCTGGTCCCAACGATGAGATGGGATGAGAGCGAGGGCTACGTGTAGTATGATCTTGGTTTGAAGTTAAATAGAGGATGCGCCATTGTATTATCGTAGAGCCACAGAGTTCCATTTGTCACAGATGTCTGCATGTGGTGTTGACCTGTAGTGTTCTTACACCAGAAGGCGGCGGGCGCCGCATCGTTTTCAAGTTCGCCTACATTCCTGCGGTCCATGATTTTCTCATGACAATTGTATGCTCATCCTCTTCGATTGTCTATAAAGACTCCTTGTTCAAGACGCAGTGCTCGCAGATAGGCCCGTAATCGCTTTCTCTGGAGAGGACCCTGACGAGCCGGATCCTCATTTTAGGTCTACCACACTTTGGACCCTCGGGGAAAATACTGGGCGGAAAGTAATCATGGCTAGATTCAACCGAGAGCGTCGAGTTGTTCCGCAGCTCTTCCGCTTTGCAGCTGCTCTCGAGGTGGCCCTTGGATCCTTGCAAATGGAACAACTCTCTCACACAGGGATTGTCTGCGAAGAGGATCCTACATCGAGCAAAGTCCTCGTCACCTTCACTTTCCGCCCAGATTGGTGCGTGTCCAGGAGGTGGTGCGACAGCCGCTCCTTTCGATTCGTCGGCGCGTTCTTGGAAGCTGACTGCAGGAGAGCATTTCCATACATCCTCGCCAGGCGTCTTTCCTACTTCGACTGTTCCAGAGCATCCATTGGCTCGAAGTTCTCTGAAAGAGTACTCACGTCTTGTTTGTCTGCGGTCGTTGTCGATGTTTGCTTGCCAGTCACTATAGGGAGGCAATATAAACGCAGGATCATCATCCCTAAGCGGCCTCGTCACCTCACAGCCGTCAATCAGCCCGAAATAGGCCGGACTAGACGATTGCATACCCGAAGAGCTCTGCAAGCAATTCGGATTGTCAATACCGACACATTTGAATACATTGGAGGTGCTGTAATTGGGGTCGGTAGTCGAATCGTCGATCCAGATCTCGGGACTTGTGTGCGAGTATCCCAGACTCCTGTACGGGAAGAACCCAACCGTATCAGAACCGCGCGTGATGCGATAAGTAGTGCCGTTCACGCCGGCCGAGGCAAAGTTGGCAAACGCAGAGTTGCCGACTCGTGGCGATCCGTACGCGTATGCCGTCGCTGACACGCCGTGATGGCGCAAATGAGCTGCAGCGAGCGTTGCGTAGGCGCCACCGAGGGCGTGTCTAGTGACGATGACAGGATATCTGAATTGCCCAGTTAAGTGCTTGACCATGTCTGTGACATTTTGTGATATTTGCATCCAGGCTTTTGCAAAACCTGTGTAAACCCTGCATCCGGGCGTGTAGTCGCATTCATCCATGTTCGTCCACGATTTGGATCCCCAGTCAGGAGCAGTACGTGTTCCGCTAAAGGCCAAGACAATTTCTTTACGCTGTTCGTCAAGGACTAGGTGATAGGTAAGGTTATTGGTTCTATGGTGCGCGTTAGTTGAGAGTTGCCCGAGGACCTTTAGCGGCTAACTCACGCAAAAGTATGACGGATATTGAATGCGGGTGGCTGGACGTTGGGACAATTCGATGAACATTGTATCGGTAGATGGGGTGATCTACTTGACTTGCAATACCCAGCTGCGGCGTAAAGAGAGTAGTAAGTCAGGTCCTTTATCACACGGTCAAGTTTTGCATCCTAACGTTCAACGTCAGACTATAATCCTTCACAGACAGCTGCCCAGAGACGCTGGCACTTACTGTGTCTAAAGTCGTCCGAGCATCCGGTTGAGAGCAAAGCTTTTGAGATTCATCGTGACGGGGCTGGTCGAATCTTCTCAACACCGTCAGCTTGGCGGGAGCATCATCCTGAAGTATTCGAAGAAGTTGCGAGATTGGCTTTCTGCGGTTGCAGGGCAATCTGATGCGACACTGATTAGCGCAATAGCCAAAGTCATCTCGCTCAGTCTGACAGCCAATTCCTGTCTTTGTCCAATCGATATCTTCATCGGCGCAAGGCATTCCGATGTGGCAAGAAATATTGTGGCTGCGATTGTCCGCAGGGAACGACGTGAACTTCAAGTTGCAGCCCACCGGAAGTGTCCAACCCAAAGACTTGCCATTGCCGGAAACGAAATGGACTAAAGACTGAAGATGCGCCAGTCAGCAACGGGTACTTCATGAACTGCATGTCGTTTCAAACTTGCGTGGCCGAGTTGAGGGGAGCCTGTTGAGAAATACTCATCAACGTAATTGCTCAACCTTGATGCGGAAACCTGGGCATGATGGAGCATCAGACATATCACCAGAACGAAGCAGAATCTCTCAAAGTAGAAAGCCAGCATGTTGAGCGATTGTTCCCTTCCAGCGAAGAGTAGACATTTGGTAGTCCCGAAGGCGCATTTGCTAGCTTATAAGTCTCAGAAGCACGCATCTGAGCATTTTGCCTAGCAAATCAAGTATGGCGATGAGCGAATTAAAGCGATTGCAGTCCATGACAATTTGCTAACCGTAGATACGAGTCACGCCAAGAAGATGGAGATAGGCTGGGCACAGGCAGGGAATAGCCGCCTTTGACGAATACGAACGATGAATATCTCGATCGTTCGAAGAAATCTCTGGTAAGATCAATCACACAGTCTTGCTCCCATGCGACGAAAGCATTACTTGAAGCTATAATCATGGATCCGGGCAGTTCGTTGCAAGATGAGTGTGTCTCCACCGTCCTTGAGAAGTCTTGGCTTCTTGGAAGTTGGGTCGAGGTGGTCGTTGCTCTTTTGACTTGTGATTGAAGAAAAGAAGCGACGGGTAAAAACCACTGTCTCGAGCTCTGCCTTCTCAATCTCCCGACTGGTGCACGGTTTTCGAAACTGAAAGACGTTTGCTTCATCGAAGTTGACCCCAAGAGCCCGACCCTATGTCGAAACCGAAGTACAGGGCCTTCTATAGAGCCGCCATTCAATCCCATGTTTGTCGACTCATATCGGGCAAAAGGGAGACCAACAGCCCGATATGTAGTGGCTTCACGCGAGTGAGACTCTGTATGTGAGGAGAGCAGTGCTCAATATTAATGAGATCTCGACTTCTTCAATGTTCTTTCTTGCTCTCGATCCCGAAACATAATGTTCGCATCTTGAGTGTGAACGAGGCGGCGTGCTGACAGGCGAGACTCATGTCATATTGAGTGAAGCCATCAGAAGCATCTCTCAAACAAGTCCATTTGTTCATTGTAGCACGCGAAGGTCGAACTGTTGCCGAAACTCCAGGGAACATGACATTTCGATTACCATGCCAGCTACCGGTGGAAGTCAATGTCGGATGAGCCATGTAGCACGTGTCGCAATAGGTGAACTACCTAGGTAAAACAGCCATGGGCGGGGGAGTTTCGTTAGCTTTATGAGAATAAATCTTGCAGAACGACACGGCTATATGCGCGTATGAGGTGAGCCTGCATACGATTACATGAAAAATACGAGGCCGCAGTACATCCAACGGGCAATCAGTCTGTATATCGACTTTGTAGTCCAAGAGTCCGCAATTGCGTGCTTCAAGTCCTGATACACATCACAGGTGTGGCGTCATCTGCACTACCATCGCGTCAACGGCTGCTGATCTGACGTGGCCTGCGCTATCATCACCAGCGATTCCCCCTTGCGTGGGGAAGCAGTCTAATAATGCGTCAAGACACTCTCGTCGGCCTGTAGTTACAGCCAATTGAACCACGGCAGCATGTATACATGCATTCGCTATTCATCAACAAGTATGTATCATTACGGCATCTGAATCCATCTTTGCAGCAAGGAGGGGGCTTAAGAGCTGGTCTGGCAAGTATGCTTGACTTGCGTGCTATCTACAGTCGATCTACATATAACTTGCTCAGTCCCCTGCTACTCGGCGTCCAGTCTCTGACAAGGAATCATTTACCCTACCATTTTCATGTATGTAGGCTGGACTTGATCAGGATGTCTCCCTCCATCTCTAGTACGGCAACCGAGGCCCCGGCACCAGTCACTTATAGACTGAACCTCGGTCAATACAAAGAAACCGACGAGTTCTCCATCGATAGAGACGTTGAAACCGGTAAAAGCGGCAATAATGCAGCCAAGGTGAGGTTTCCTCTCAGTACACCTTGATTGTGCTACATGATATGCCTGTTTTGGTCGGTTCAATGTGTTGACGAAGACTCAAAGTATCCGCACTATCTGCCTACCTGGAACCCTATTGAGAAATACCCTCCCCTTGAACCCTTTGAACATTATGAACACGGCAAAGACGCCGACACATCCTTTCCGAATCTTCTGCCGTCTGGGGCATCCGTTACACACCTAACTCCGGTGATTGGCTCTGAAGTCAAAGGCATCCAACTCTCTTCACTTACAGATGCCGGCAAGGACGAGCTTGCGCTCTACGTCGCTCAGCGCAAAGTCGTGGCCTTCCGCGATCAAGACTTTGCAGACTTGCCGATTGCCGATGCTCTGAAATACGGCTCTTACTTTGGACGACATCACATCCATCCAACGTCGGGAACTCCGGAAGGCTACCCCGAGATTCAGCTAGTACACCGCGGCGAGGGCGACAAGGGTCACCTTGAACTCTTTCAACATCGGACAAGCTCTGTCGCGTGGCATTCCGATGTATCTTACGAGCAGCAGCCGCCAGGAACGACTTTTCTGTATATACTCAACAAGCCGGATACCGGAGGCGACACACTATTTGTAGACGCTGTGCAAGCATATAAACGACTCAGTCCGCTATTTCAGGAACGTCTGCACGGGCTGGTTGCCACACATTCGGGCATTGAGCAAGTCAACGCAGCCGCAGCGAAAGCAAGCATCAAGAGGCGAGAGCCAGTCATCAATCAGCATCCTATCGTCCGAACGCATCCAGCAACTGGCGAGAAAGCGCTCTTTGTAAACCCGCAGTGTAAGTCGAGACCTTCAAGCAGTGTTGACAGCAGCATTGAAAGCAGCATTGAAAGCAATGCGCACCTTGCTGACATCTCTGGCAGTCACTCGCGAGATAGTGGGAATGAAAAAGGAAGAATCAGACGCCATCCTTCAGTTCTTATACAACCATATTGCTCTGGGAGCCGACTTCCAGGCTAGAATTAAATGGGAGGAGGGGACTGTCGTCGTTTGGGATAACCGCGTCACGCTGCACAGCGCCTTGGTTGATTGGGAGAACGGCCAACGGCGTCACTTGGCTCGCATCACGCCGCAGGCCGAGCAACCATACCAAACACCTTTCGGGATATAGGAACAAGGGCTCGAACTGCATGTAAAAGAGTAGGTAGCTTAACAAAAATAGAGTTGATCTACATCCGCCGCAAGCATGGCCGAGTTGGGAACCAAGCTAATGAAGAAGTGAGAGTTGGAGACTCCGGAGTGCCATGATTCTCTAAAACCGCCTGTCACAGTCTTTTGAATGGCGCACACCCAATGTTCTTGAGTAACTCGTAAAGAGGTTTCCCTTTCTAGTGCGGACCACGACGGCGAGAGCCATGAATCGCTGTCGGACAGCACGCTCACCAAGGGTCCTGATATCAAGCTTGCTCTGGATCAACTTTGCCCAGGCCCAGCTGCGCGTAGGCGAGATTGACGGCCCAGATGCGGATAATAATGTAATGTCACGAGTTTTATACAGATATTGTAGCTTATTAATAAACCCTCGGCTTTGCTGGTGCCGAGAACCTTGACTCATACTATCAATACATACTGATGCTATTGTGACTTTTTCCAAGGGCGTGCTTTTTTTTAAATCACAGACTGCCCGAGGGAAGTATTTCATCTCATCTGTCTTCCGGCAATAGGGGACTCTGGCCCTTGCATTTCCACCGCATGCGTCGTTTGCGGCTCTGGGTATGCCGGAGACTTGACGCCCGTCGTTGCGTGGAAATCCGGGCTATCGGTGCCGAGCTCCTGCGGAGGCGCCGACGGCACCCAGCCCGGTGATGGACTCCATTGCGAAGATGGCACGTACGAATCATGATGATTCTGGCTGTAGTAGCTATCGTGTAGGTTTTGCATTCCGGGAGACTGGGGAGGCGATCCGTAGTAGGCGGTGCTGCCCGCATGGCTGACTGCAGGTGCGTGTACGTCGTTGTCCGGCTTGCCTGGTCTTCGACGTCGAAACACGCAAATGGCGATTGCTAGCAACACTACAGCGGCAGAACCGATGCTGATTCCTGCAATGGCACCTGCGGACAGCCCGGCAGACGACGACGAGTTGCTGGCCGGGGTAGATGTCGTTCCCGCTGTTGCTGAAGGCGGCAACGACAGTGATTCAGTGGTAGTTGGGACCGCCGATTTGAGACCATATTGCTGAATATTCGTATAAGCGTCGCACTGCGCGTTTGGAGCCGCCAAGGGGCACGTTTTCGCAAGGCAGATGGAGTAGAGTTCGCCGTTTTGCGGCGGCGAGCATCGCGTGTTGTATCGCCCATTCATAAAGGTAGAAAGCGTCTGCGCATCTGCGTCGGAGAAGCCGAATCGCTTGCTGGCAACAATAAGCTGCTCGATGAAGTAACTAATGTGTGTTTGGTTCAGGTCCATGTATTTGTGCACGTAGGCCGGAGTCGGCGGGACAAAGCTCTTGTCCACGAAGCGGGCAACTTGACTGCATGCGTATATTTTGCCAAAGGTGAAGTACCAGCGGTTGAACATTTTCCTTGTCACAGCAAGAGTCAGTCAGTCAACAGCGCTGTGTTTCCGTAATGATGGCGGGAGCGATTCCAACTCACTCTTGATTTGATCCTGGCTTAATCTCTGCCGTTTCGGTAGAGCCGTTCAAAAAGGCTATAAGCGGCGCAGTCCCCCCTCCGTCTAACCAGTCAACGGCAAAAGCCTCGCCATTGAGATTCGTGACCGTTTCTGTGTCGATGCTGTTAGATGATATCAAGTTGAGACATTACAACCTGCCGGGCTGGCTCACTCGACCCATCAAACCACGATCGAAGGTATACGTCCTGGCCGTTAAATTGACCTTTATTAAATATTCCCGCACTCGCACTGCCGTTGCTATCAGATTCCAATGCGCTTCCGCCGGCGTAAGCGTACGCGACGATGCCCTGCATCAGTAGCAGCTGCGTCGTGCTGTTACTCTCGCCATAGCGCTGTGAGGCGTAGAAATCGCAAATCGACTGTTCGCCCGGTCGCTCGGCGGCAAGCGCAGACTTCGAGGTCAGTAAGAGAGGCAGAAGATGGAAGACGAGCAGCCATGCCATGCTGGGCGGCGTTGTTGGAGGCTGAGGGATCTGGTTCCGGACGGCATGGGCGGCGGAGTAACTTGCCGAGTCAAGTTCAATCGTCAACGGCGCAGCGACACCGCTATTATAAGGCACACTCCATTAAGTCAGAGGTGCAGCGAGCCGCTGGGCAACCTCTTCAGAGTTACGTACCTAACAGGAGGGTTCCAGGGAAGCCAGGCAATATGTCCGATGACACTGCATAACAACATGTCGGGAGACAAGGCTACGTACATGCAGTAACTTACACACGATAGCATGCAGCTGAAGCCGAGAATTGGAGCAAACGCCACTCCGCTACTAGTCTGCTTTCCCCATGCAATGAATTACTCTTTCGAGCGTTTGTACAAAGGCTGCGTTGTTTCCACGAGAGGTGGCGGGGGTCTGGGTCTTCTTGTCAACAGACCTTAGACTGAGTGAACTTGACAGACTTGTGCCTGCCTAACACGTTGGCTGCTGGACCCTCGATGCAATTTCGGTGATTGTCTCTTTCTCTAGAGGTCGGGGCTGGGGCAGTCACATGGTCCCTCAAAAGTCCAGCCATACTGTACACATCCTTTAAAGGCCTCTATAAGCAACCAACGACGTAACACCAAGTGCTAACAGGAAGCGGAGTCAAGTGTGGTGTCGCATTGGCTGACCAGAGTGCCGAGGACTCAAGAAAAACCGCAGATGAGATCTGGCAGACACAATAGCGAGGGTCCTCGAGCACCCGAACCATGACGGAGCAACTTGAAAGACCATCACACGAGCCCAGATCGAAGGAGGTGATTGCGCCGAGACTCCGGCTTATATACCCCGTAACTACCTGACTACCCTCAGGCATCGTGACTACATATTTGTTAGCAGTTCACAGCAGTTGGTGGATGATCGATAGTTGCTTTTGTCTAAATATTTCTACCCCCTCAGCCCATCAGCCATCATGGGGGGAGTGGCATCGAGTGGTGTGTTGTACGGTCCAGCCCTGCCACTGGCCATCCCTTTGATTGGGCACAAGTCCGCTCTCGAACCAACGAACTGGGTCGTAGGTTTACGGATCTGCATGGCTTGCTGCAGTCAGCCTCGGGAGGCCTGACGGATGTCATGTTGGACGTGCCATCCGCAGGTCGTCCCAAAGTCCGAATAGTCGTGTTCTTCGTACTGAATTGCCCCTGCACCGTCCACCTGGGGGCCATCTGCTTCTTTCGGAAAGGTCCGGGTGGCCTGTTGCTAAATTCCACTTGTTCCCGCGAATCTTGGGGGCTGAGCCGGTGCTGGTAGCTCGGCTGCCCCGATCGCGGACTTCTTAAATCGTAAGATCACCGCCAAAGAACGAAAGTCGAGTTAGGGTAAGATAATGGTGGTTGCTGTCAGCTGCCCGACTATTTACAACGAGACCGATCCATATTCCCAATTAGACCGGCCAAGGTTTTCTCGAAGCCTCCAGTCGTTGGCTAGTTGCGTCACCAACTTGCTACCACTCAAGGCCTCGAGACGATGCGACTATAAGTTACCCAGACTAGCTTGCACGGCAGATGTGCCCATGGAACAAATAAAGACGCGCTCTGACATTGCCCTATACAGAAGTGCTTCTATATGCTAAGGTGCCTTCATCGCCAAGTAGGCGTCATGTAGAGTCTGCGGATCTGTCCTAGCTCCAAATTTTTCTCGCAAGAGCGTTAGAGCCGTAAGTCCTAAACGCTCGACTGTTCCAGTCCTAAGAATCTCGATAACAGTGATTTCGACTCCAAGTGTCCGGCGCCACCAGTTGCGGACTTCAATGCAAACCAGCGAATCGACACCCATGGAGCTGAGGTCCATCGTTACGTCTAGATCATCCACTGGAAGCATTATGAATCCACAGATTGTCCGACCGATCTCTCCCGTAATCGTGACCAGGGCTTGCGGGTCGTTGAGAACGTCTGGGTCTGAACCAGCCGAACTGAGCAAGCTGCGGAGGCGACCGTCGCTAGATTCGCAAGCGTCATCTTCCATTGAAGACTAGCCATGCGCAGGTCACGCTTCCAGATGGTCCGGTTCGTGGGATCTGATAGCGGCTTCGAAGATCTCAGCCCAATGACTAGCTGACTATGGTTGCAATACTCCTGTTGCTTCGCTTGTGATGGATCAGGGAGAGATTGGTGGATAGAGACTTCAATAGCATCGAAGAGATCCTGTTCCTGAAGTGTGTATATCGACAAGGCATGTGCTTGCTTCAGCACTGCAGCATTCCGACTCACGTAACCGACACCCTCCATGAAGCCGACTCCCACTACGGAGCAGGGCAAATTGTTATGATGACGATACTGGACAAACGACTCGAGGAAAGAGTTAGCGGCGGCATAGTTTGCCTGACCCGGTTGACCAAAAACTGCCGATAGGGAGCTGAACAGGATGAAGAAGTCCAGCTTTGTCGCGTGCAAAGCCCTATGTAGGTTCCATGTGCCCTGAACTTTGGGACCGAGAACGGCGTTCCAGTCATCAAACTGTATCTCAGTGAGAGGAAGATCCTGTTTTCAAGTCAGCCTGGGGTTTCAAGCAGGGAGTCCCTTGCATTCGCTGCCGGGGATTCAAGATCGAGGCCTACCCGCAAAACCATGGACATTTGGATAACGCCAACAAGGGGCGCTGAAGCAGCCTTGACCGCGCGTTCGACATCAGAGAACTCTACCACAGAGCCCGCCACGGTTACGACCTGGCATCCCTGTGACTCAAGTTCTTGGACAAACGCCTTGTCTTCGTCCGAGCTGCCGGCGGACCGTGACAGGAAGACAAAGTATCGCGCCCCATGCTCTACCATCCAGGTGGTGAGCGCCTTGCCGAGACCTCCGAGCCCTCCAACTAGTAAGTAAGAGCCATGCGAGGATAGCGTCGTTGTCCATTGTGGTCCCACGGCGGAAAGAGATTCAGAACCGTTCTCGGGCATGGAAATCACAATTTTCCCCAGGTGAACGCCTTTTTGCATACAGCGAAAGGCATCTGCCACATGAGAAGCTTGGAAGACTTGGTAAGGACGTATTGGTTTGATATATCCAGCGTCGTAATAGCTTATGCATTGCTGCATCAATCTACAAGGGCTGTTAGTTAGCAGTGGTTTCCCTTGAATCTCTAGAGACAATCATCGTGAGCAGTTTCCAACATACCTTCGGATCTCTTGTGGTCGATCGTCCCGGAATTCTGCAAGATCTATCCCGTAAAATGTCCGATTATTTTAGAAGGGATCCAGCATGAGCTGACCTCGACCCATAAAGTCACGTTTGCCGATTTCCATCATCTTACCGAACCTAGCGACGCATTGCCAAGAAGCGTGCAGCAACTCTCCTGATAGCGAGTTGAGTACCATGTCAACACCTCGGCCGTTTGTTGACTTCATCACGTCCGCCAAGAATGACGTATTCCGCGAGTGGTATATCCTGCTTCGTGGGATCCCATGTGTTTCCACCAGGTACTTGACTTTTTCTTCGTTTCCAACGGTGACATGTATCTTTGAACAGAGATTCAATAATCAGCAACGGTTCTTACCAACTCCTCATGTCGGGACCGCGGGCAACTTACGTCGGCGCCAATCATTTTGCAGATTTGCAAAGCAGCTAATCCCACGCCGCCACAGGCTGATTGAATAAGTATTGACTTTGTAGGTTCGTCCAAAGTTAGTCTTCGACCAAATTCTTGTCATCGTTTTCTTACCTGTCCCATGGAAAGTTGCCCCAAGTTGATCACACAGTGGATGACAGTAGCGTAGACAGCCGGCATAGTCGCCGCCTCCTCAAACGTCAGGCTATCCGGTATACGGACGACGAGCTGACCGGAGACAATCTTTCGTGTCGCAAATGCGCCCCCTTGCATCGTCATGACACGATCGCCAGGCTGTAGATGTCTGACAGATGATCCCACACGAGTGACGATGCCGGAAGCTTCAAGGCCGAGACCGTCTTTGGGGCTGTCCACAATACCCATAGCAACGAGAACGTCCTGATACTCAGTCAATCCTCATGGCCCTCAAGATAGCGAGTGCTGAATCTTACCCTGAAATTAAGCCCCACGCATCGAATGTCCATTTCCACTTGGTCAGTGCCTAGCATGTCGTTTTCTTCGTGCACCCATTGCAGTGAATCAAGTAGGCCAGTTCTGCCAATGACTAGGTGACTTGGAGTGCCCTCGGATATTTTACATTGAAGCTCACTCGTCGTTGGGGTCCAGTGATAGCGCCCAATCATGACCACGCCTTCGAGGACTGCGAATTCGGCCTCAACGTTGTATTCTCCTGAAAAACGACGGTTTCGAAACTTGCTCAGGATTTTTGCAGTAGCATCAACCGAGACCTCGTCTAGGTGTTGCAACTCGACGGTAGAAAAATCGAGCGAAAGCTCAGACCGTGCGGTACGGGCGAAGCCAGTTGTGACGCCGTAACGAGGATCGACGCAGCGCACCTGGGCGGATCGAGTGAGCCAAAGAATGCCACTTCGTGACTTGGATAGAAACTTCATGAGGTCGTCATGCTCCGTGGCCGAGATATCGTGCAGGAATGGTTTCTCCAGATCCATAGTTGCCACAACGTCTTGACCCTGGAACCGATCGCCTTGACCAACTTGTGTCCAATGAACCTGGATACCAGATTCGCCTAGTCGCTCTGCTAAGCGGCAGGCAAAATCGTTCTTGTTGGTGTTATACAGGAAGATGACTTGGTTCTCAGATGTTACTGACTCGACTGGCTCGATAGCCGTGGAGACAATGTTGGCATTCACGGGGTAAGGGAGCTCATCGTCCAAGTAGGCGCTGTCTGCCCCCGAGAAGCCCGCATGCCGAAGCTCTTGATCCCATCGTTCAATCGATATAATTGGTTCTTCTGGGAGGCCATCATCAACCCCTGCCCACCAGCCGGGTAAAACTCCCTAGGGCACGGTTAGGAACCGAATGATTGGGTCTCGATCAGAAAAACTTACCGTGATGAAAGGGACGCATCGCCAAGAGAGCGCTGTTCTCCGTCTTTAGCAGTCGTAAGGTGAGTTCTGGGAGGGCATGCTTACGATTCGACAGCTCTTGCAGAAAGAGGCGGCCTCCGCTGCGTAGTAGACAACGCACATGTCGAAGCGTCTGACCGATAGACGGAGTAGCGTGGAGAACCTGAAAAGGCTGTTGTTAACTCCTCATCCTGCGGTGCTCATGAATCTAGCCTCGCTCTTGACTCACATTGGAGGCCACGACCAAGTCATATGAGCCGAGCTCGAAACCTTGTTCCACCGGGTCTTTGCTGATATCAAGCACACGATAATCGATGCCGGAATATTCCTTGAATCGATCCTTTGCGGCGGCGAAGAAGCCCGACGAGATATCTGTGAACGTGTACTGGGAATACATACGCGTGCCCTCCTTGGCGACGAGCGCGTCAAGAATCTCTCTCGTAGTCCCACCGGTCCCGGCTCCAATCTCCAAGACCCTCAGAGATGGTTGCGAGTGGCCGCAGAGAGAGAAGAAATCGTCAGAGTTGATCATGCCGTTGTAGAAGTTGTACATGTGTGTTAGACCGTCTTCTTCGAGAAGCAATTGGACGGGATTCAAGTCGCCAAGGAATATCTTGCGAATATTATCACTGTTGGACAGTCTCTGGGCCATCTTCGCAAATGCCAGCGCATCGACGTCACCCAACTCTTCAAGTTGCTTATTGAGCGACGCAAGGATTGCGCCCCAACGGTCCGGCAGTAAGTCTACCCATTCTTGTGCTTCCGGGACTATTGAAGACTGATGTCCATTGAGCATCTCTTCTTTTTGCTTTCCGAGCCACGAGGTGTAATTGCCAAGGTGTCCCTGAGGCACACTCAGGTCCTTGAGTGTTTCAAGTACCTGAAGGATGCACAAGGATGAGACCTTTTCAATCAGGAACTTGGCTTCACGCTTGGAGAGCGCTCGCTTCATCAGTTGACCCGCGTCCTGAAAGTCGATATCCGGTCGCCACTCCAGACGGGCCGCGGCGGCGAGGTCAGTGGCAGCGTCGTAGTTATCTTGTTCCAGCGGATGAAAGGCACCGTTTTGTATCAGAACGGCGACGTTATCTTGCTCGTCTGTGGCCACAGCACTTCCCTTGATAACGCCTCTCGGACTTGCTTCAGCTGACGCTTCAGCTACCAGGCGCGAACCACAAGGCCTGATGCAAACAGAACCCATGGCCGCAGGAATGGCGAGGGTTGACAGCCGCCGAGCCACTCCGTTTGTAACAGCGACGGTGAAGAGCTGGAGGCAATAGTCAAGGGTGGTCGGATGCACGGCATACCTTGCTCCAGAACCCGTCATGTTGCTGATGGTGGCCGTTGCTTTGTTATCGCCAGTGTGCGCCGATATTTGCGTGAGACCTTGAAAATACGGTCCATAATTCAGGCCCAGACGCTTCAGACGCTCATACCAGAACCCCTCAGTCAATCGGCGAGGGTGCTTGGTGATCTTTCTTGGCAGAGGCATTGCGTCTTGGTCAAGGGCCTTGGCCTGGGCCACGCAGTGCTGTGTCCATTTCGTTCCGTCAAAAGCCGTAATGGAGAACTCAAACCACGACGCATTGGCGCTGTCAGTCAGTCGTAGCGACCTCATAGTTGTTATTACTTCCACGGCCTCGGCTTCTTGTAATACCAACGCTGCCTTGATCACCATGTTGCGCATCATGTATGCGTCTGACCCGGTCTCCTGTTTTATGGCTTCGCCGATCATGGCGATATAAGCCGCACAGGGTAACACTATATCATCGCCTACCTTGTGGTCGCGAAGCCAAGCAGTGTCGGAGCACATGATATTGTTTCTCCAAGCAGGCTCCAGTGTGGTGCTCTCGAGACACTTAGATCCTAACAGCTCGTGGTGTGCATGTTCTTTGTGCCTCCATGCCACAGATAACCGCCCTTCTCTCCAGTATTCGGCGCTATGGTCCCAGGGGTAATTGGGAAGATCAGTCAAGACGGGCGCTCGAGGGACCAGAAAGGAGAATGCGACGTTGCAGCCATGGAGCCATGCTCGTCCGATGGCTTCCAAGATGGATTTAATGGAATCATGTCCCTTGACTAAAGTCGGTACGTACGAGGGTGAAGCCTTGCCAGGGCTTTGTCGCAGAATCTGGCGAACTGGCCCACGTAGAGCGGAGTGTGGACCTACTTCTATGATTATGCTTGTTTCTTGCTTAAAGTCTTCAAGCAGTGCTTGCATCGCGGTATTGAAGAGAACGGGCGACTCGAGGTTAGCTCTCCAGTACGCCGCGTCAAGGCGAGCCCAAGACTCAAGGCAGCGACCTGTCACGCTTGAGTAGAAGGGAACTTTGGCCTTGCCTCCCACCACGATGGGGCTCATGGACTCTTGATATGCCTGCCCTACCTCTCGCATGTGATCTATATGATTCTTGAGGTTATTTATCGGCCGCGTAGATATATACGTCAAGAAGGTGATCTTACGAGAGTGATATGCCATGTCTACGGCCAACTTCCGCGTAAAAGTCGATGGTTCTTTGGCCTTGATCGCCGCGAGAGTCTGTTCGACAGCATCCTCGTCGCCGGAGAGTGTGATACTGCTGTTGCTGTTCTCACACGCGATCACGGCACCGCTAGCCAGTAACGGCTCGATGGAATCCCTTCCAAGGCCGACGGCTGCCATGATACCCTTTTTTGCTTGAACCTTCGTTGCTTATCCTCGATGGTAAGCACATATAATAGCCTCATCTCTGCTGATTGCCCCAGCGGTATATGCGGCGGCTATTTCGCCACTCGAATGCCCGACGACGGCATCCGGACTTATGCCACTTTTGGCGAGAAAGTTGGCCAGGGCGATCTGCACTGCCGTACATACAGGCTGTGCAAATTCAGCTTTGCTCAAAAGGTTCACTGGTGCTTTACAGCATAAGATGTCTTGAAACATTTTGATACGTTAGTATATCTGTAAGTTTACACGGCATGGCGCGCCGAGCTTCCAGTCCGCTCGCTCCCTTACCTTCAAGTGTGCATGGTAAGCTTCCGGCATGTCGCTTGAGAACTTGATCCATGTCCCGAATGTCCTGGATAAAAGATGGCGACTGATGCATGAGCTGTACGCCCATCTCGGCCCACTGAGCGCCTTGACCAGTAAAGACAAAGATGACTCGAGGAGCTTCAGTCGGCGCCTTCTGAGAACTCTCGAAAATCAAGTCTTCCACACTTTCGTCTGCGATGCAGAAGGTTCTTTGAACAAGATGATCTCGACGCGATCCGAGAGTATAAGCGATGCTATCAACCGAACTCGTCCGCTTTTTGATGTAATCACCCACTTTTCGCACACGAGCTTCCAAGGAATGGGAGCTGCTCGCAGAGACTGGGATGATGCGTGCTCCCTGAATAACGATGCCTTCGCCCTCAATAGGTTGTTTGGAAGTCGCCGCATTGTAGGATGTGCCAGAAGAATTGCTGTTCGACTTGTTGATAGCTGACCCGCCATTGCTATTGCTGTTGTTAGCGGCATTCATCTGGCCGTCATGACGGCCGTTGGTGCAAGCGTTACTATTCCCATTGGTGTGTCCGTTGGCGTAGCCGTTACTATGTCCATTAATGTGTCCGTTGGCGTAGCCGTTGCTATGTCCATTCATGTGGCCATTGGCGTAGCCGTCGCTGTGTCCATTCATGCGGCCGTTGCTCAGGCAGTTGCTCAGTTCAACACTGTACTCATCTTTATGGCCATTGATACGTTCACTGTTAGTATGGATAGTAGTGTGGCCGTTCCCATTGCCATTGCTCAACACGTTTCTCGTTGTCTTCTCAGTGGACTCTGAGGACACGCCGAACGATGCTGCTGAGTCCAACACAACCTAAAGCATTCGTGAGCAGTCGCTTCGTGCTGCAAACAAAACGTAGCTTACGTGGGCATTTGCGCCGCCAATGCCAAATGAGTTGACACTAACTCTGGGCCATCTGCCTTCCGGCCACGGGGTCGCTTCCAATGGAACAGTCAGCTTCCCCTTTGCGAAGGGAACTACAAAGCAGATGTCAGTATGACGGGAGAACTGTAGGACCAAAGCAACTTACTCTTAGGATTTGGGTTCGAGAAATTGATATTAGGAGGAATCGTATTGTTTTCTAAAGCCAATACGGCCTTGATGAGACTCGACACGCCAGAAGCGCCTTCGGAATGACCAATATTGGGTTTCACCTGGAAAAAAGGGGGGGATGATTGTTAGCAAAGTAAATTTAACGTCAAAGGTTAAGATATTACAAGAAACTTACTGAGCCAATGTATACGCCGCGCTCGCCAAAGACGTTTGCCACTGCAGTTGCCTCGAGGGGGTCTCCAATCTGAGTGCCTGTTCCGTGACACTCGACATATGCGGTTTGAGATAGATCGTCAATGCCAGCAACAGCGTAAGCCTTTCGCATCATGGATTCGTGGCTTTCGGCACTTGGACAAGCCATGCCTGGTGTTTTCCCGTCGCAATTCGCGGCTGTCGAGCGGATTACAGCTCGAATAGGGTCACCATCTCGTATGGCAGCATGAAGAGACTTGATGAAGATGGCGTTGATAGCTTCACCGCGTGCAAATCCATCAGCTGCCGCATCAAAGCTCTTGCAAGAGCCGGTAGGAGACAAAACCCCCTGCTCCGTCATAGCAAGCGTCATGGAGGGGCTCATGATCAAGCTTGTACCAGCGACGATGGCCGAGTCGCAACTTCCACTGTGCAAAGCTTGACAAGCCTCATGAAGAGACGTTAGTGTCGAAGAACATGCAGTGCGAATGGTCATGCTAGCGAGAGCATTTGATGTTAGCAGTGACTTGCAGGATACATGTATGGTTGTCGGGGCTCACCTCGGTCCTTTAAGATTGTATTCGTACGAAATTCGATTAGAGACGGCAAAGTCGCCATTACCACTAACGCGGAATAGCCCAGAGGATTGCGTGTCCATGGTCATCAAGTCGTGCCAGTCCTCGCCAAAAACACCGACGAAACATCCTATGTTTTCTCCTCGCCAATTTGTCTGCCCTGCGTTCTCCATACATTCCCAAACAACTGCAAGTAGCAGACGTTGCTGAGGATCGAGGATCTCAACCTCGGTCCGATTCATGGAGAAGAAGGAAGTGTCGAACGCCTTCAAACTCTCATTCTCCAAAAAGTAGCCGTATTCTGAAGCAACAGCTTTCTTACCACAATCATTGCCATGGAAAGCGTCGACGTTATAACGGTTTTTGGGGACTCGGCACTTGCCATCTCGTTTATTGATCAGCAGATCCCAGAATTCTTTAGTCGTTGATACATCGCCTGGAAGTCTCAGCCCTATACCGACAACAGCGATGGGGTGAGGTGCGTCTTGGTTTGGTCCCATGTTGGAAGCTTGAGTTGTTCGAGAAGATGAAAGGCGGACGAGATGATAAAGGTGAGAGAAGAAGGGGCAAGGCAAGATTCGACTGCGCGCATAGGACTCCTGTGCTTATAAGTGTCAATACAAGATCCCTTCATTAAGGGATTCTGCATAGAGGGGGTTTGCCAACACGCCCACTAGACAGAACCTGGATAGTTACTCATTGCAGCATCTAACCACCCATACAGGAGCCGCACACGGCTCGTTGTCTTGAAGTCGTCTCATGTACACATTAGATCCCCTCAAAGGCCTGAATGACTAGATGAGATGGCGTTGCGCAAGAAATGTGAATGCTTGACTTACCGTAGGCTACAACGCTACTTCAGAGTTGGCGAGTCTTAGCCTGCCGCTCAACGATGCCAATATATGTACCGATCATTGCGCCGTCTCTTGCACTGGAAATCTCGACCCAATGCTGCCCGCTCGACATGAGTTCCAACGCGCCTCAGAGACTTGATTGCAGTCCTACGGGAGATCCCGGAGCTGATGCAAACTCGCAATGGAAACCCGGGAAGGCGGAATATTTAGTTATTTTTACTCTTTGTATGCTTTCACTTGTCGTAGCATTGGACGCGACCATTCTCGTCCCAGCACTGCCAGTAAGTGTCCTTCACTAGCTGCTCTTTAGGCTTGCCTTGAAATAACATTGAATAGACAATCACATCTGACCTGAAGGGCAGTACTACCCACGCCTTCTGGACGGGCTCGTCATACCTCCTCGCAAGTGCTCTCTTCCAGCCGGTCATTGTTTCCTTTTCCGACGACTTCGGCCGGCGTCCTCTTCTATTGTTCTCCGTCCTGTCATTTACGGTGGGCACAGTGTTGTGTTGCATCGCTCATAACTTCACGATTTTGCTTCTCGGAAGAACGATTCAAGGAGTCGGCGGCGGAGGAATTTTATCGCTCAACAACGTCATCTTGACCGATCTGGTGCCCCTACGTCAGCGCCCTCTTTACATTGCCATCACGGGTCTTGCTTGGGCGATCGGCTCTGTACTAGGTCCTCTAATCGGTGGACTTTTTGTTGAGCACACGACGTGGCGCTGGGTTTTCTACATCAACTTTCCATTCTGTGCCATCGGACTCGTTTTTGTTCCACTGAGTGTTAAACTTACCGCCGAGGTCCCCAGCCTGAAGACAAGGCTATTACGGTTCGACTGGATAGGAATGATCGTACTGACTGCAAGCGCCACCAGTACTTTGGTGGCCATTACATGGGGCGGGATCCAGTTTCCTTGGGACAGCTGGCAGACGTTGTTTCCCCTCATCATCGGCATCGTTGGCTTGGTTTTGGCAGGTGTATGGGAGGTTCGCTTCGCTGCCCTACCATTTTTACGGGTCTCGCTGTTGAACAGCAGCTCTCGCATTGCGGCATATACCTGTGCCCTGCTCCAGGGAGTCATGGTAAGTAGCGGATAAAGCCCCATGTAATCTTCATCCATATAGTTATGCTGATCTTGCTCTTGCGCTACAGCTCTTCTGCACCTTGTATTATCTGCCTATTTACTTCCAAGGCGTAAAGAAGTACACTCCGGTCGCTGCAGGGTTAGGTCTAATGCCTATCACTGGCTCTCTTCTGCCATTTGGAATTATTGTCGGTTTCATCATACGAAAGACCGGACATTTTCGATGGGCGGTATGGTCTGGTTGGATTATATCCATCCTTTCGTCAGGCCTCCTGATGTTGCTGGACTCTGACAGTCGCCTTTATGCTTGGATCTTGATATTCATTGTTGTTGGCCTGGGTCACGGTCTGCTCCTGATCGCACTAAACATCTGCACCCAGGCTTTAGTTCACGCATCGAGCGTTGTCCATGCGGCCGTTATGTTCACTTTTGCTCGAAGTATCGGGATGTGCATTGGCGTGTCTATTAGTGGCACACTTTTCCAAAGCACATTGCGGTCCCATCTCGCCAGTCAAGGGCTCCCTACGGCACTCGCTCATGACATCGAGTCTCTTCTCAGCCAATCTACAACGCCCGCGATCCAGAACTCCTTCAAGATTGCGATCACTAGCAGCTGTCAGAACATATCTCAGCTTTTACTTGGTGTCGCTGCTGGTGGATGTGTTATATCGCTACTTATCAGGAGCGGCACAGTGGAGAAGGACTTCAACCCACACTACAAACTTCAAAAACTCGCTGTTAAAGATCAAAACTTGAACCGAGGTGCTACTAGCAGTGGAGAATCAGGGGTTTCCACGAGTTAAGCAGGCGGCATAGTGACTTCAGGATCGTCATGGACGTTACCATATACTTTGCAGCGTAAACAGCGCCCGTATAGACTACATGTATGTGGCCTGAATTCCCACATCTGATTAACATTACCAATATGGGAGTAATCAACAGGACCTTGAAGGTTTCTTTTCCTTTTTCTTTCCGGAATATTGCTCCTGTTCAAGATGTTGTTGACTTTCACAGGTAGTTCAGTCCTTTACAACATTAGAGGTTTGTGCATGATAACTTACTCGATGAGACCTTATCGCCGAATCCCAAGAACGGCGCCCCAATATGCGTATCGGATGAAGTTGAGGGGCCAAAGCCAGCCCCCTGAAATGGAGAATAGCAATGCTACGATTACAGACACCCTTGGTGCATGCATGTTTTTCCAAAATCACATACACTTTCGGGCTCATGATATGGGCTAAAGCAGGTTACAGAATAGTCTATATCGGAACTACCCGTCGAGTCATCGGGAAGTGCCTGACTGCTGGGTTGCTTCGTACTCTAAATATTCGCAATCTCAAGAATGCCCTCGCGGCGGACGTAATACAGGTAAAGCTGCGAATGTCCAAGGCTGGTGCTTTTGCTGAGACTTGTCTGGCATTCTGTGCCCCAGGTTTAGGCTCGCATGCTTGAGTAAATCTCGAATTTCGACATCGAATTGAAGTCTGTCATGTTAATCCGAGGTCTTTTCTTTGCTGTACCTGTCTTAATCGTCGACCCTAACAGCAGCCATACTCAAGTGCTCCTATAAGTATTAAATAGTTTTTGACTACTCTTAGATCTTTTGAATGTGTTGGGATTTAACATACTAGCGAAGCCCAATATTTTACCTTGCGGCTTCCGAAAGAGAGAAGTAGGAATTCCTAAATCCACCACTGAGCCGCCCAACTCAGGGAAACAGGAGTACTTTCTCGTTCTGCCGGGGCTGCGACAATGGAGATGACGTAACTATATGACTGGCGTTTTGCGCGCAAGACAAGAGAGGTTGTAGATGCCTTGATTTTGATCTTGGCTCGCGGAACTGTCTTGTTGAGTGCCAAAGACAAGACTTCAGGTGGTTTCTAGGCACCTAAGATTATATGCAGCAGCTTGGATGGAGTAGCTTCGAATTTAGCAGCCTTTTAGAAAGTGGCTGAACAGATATGAGCCCCCGTCTCTGCGATGTAGGAGCAAAGATGTTGCAGACAGCTTCAGTTGTGTCAGCCACG
This sequence comes from Hirsutella thompsonii MTCC6686, assembly GCA_000472125.2. Lineage (NCBI taxonomy): Eukaryota > Fungi > Ascomycota > Sordariomycetes > Hypocreales > Ophiocordycipitaceae > Hirsutella > Hirsutella thompsonii. The sequence goes on along the minus strand of APKU01000011.1, from coordinate 242,360 downwards.
TCACATAAGTTACCTCTCATCGCCAGGGAAAAGTCTGGAGACTATTTGTAGCATCCTTACGAAAATGGCAATTTGACGAGCCACGTTTTCACCAAGAAAGGAAGAGTTTCAAATAAGTAGCCACGGTCTGACTTGAGCCCAGCATTGAGATTCGTCCCAGTTGAGTCCAATTAGGTCTGACGTGGGAACTGGTATGCCAGCCACACGTGACGTTAATCCAGTTACCCAAGCCACGTCTAAGTTGGCATTCACTCATCAAGACTTCAGTCAGCTGGTACAGTTGCTTAATCGTCGTTCTTGTTTGGTGTGCTTTGATCGTTGTGCGGCGCGTGATACATGTAAGTGGTTGCGGTTGATACACCTTTCGACCAGAGTGTGTGTCTTGGTCTGATCACATACCTGATGTTCCCGATAGTCGATGTGCTCGACAGCTTGTTCGTAGGTGCTAGATAATAGACTATTAATATCGCCTCGAGACTGCCTAGGAAATTTGATATCTCTCATCTCACAGTTACAAGATTATTTGCCAACAAGATCTCCCCGTTCCGACCAAACTCGTCCGACACTCGCAGCAAAACATCCGCCAAAATGCAGGCTATCCTCATGACACTTGCTGCAATCACTGGACTGGCTTTGGCGAGTCCCGTGATGACCTCGCAAGCGGCGTCGCAACAAGAGGACTCGATTGTACGCATTCGCAGGAACTCCATACCGGTGATAGACGCAGCGTGCTAATAGCCCTGGCAAATCTAGTATCGCCATAGCCCTATTTTCCTGCTCTCAGATTATTATCATCGTCGTCCTGCCCTTGACCTCGACCTTGATCTTTTCGACTATTAGAATCATAACTTCTTCAGCGTCCCTGCACGTACGTTTTGTTGGGTACCGAAACTCAGGCTTAGCCCGTTGTCGTACCAGACTCTATTGTCGGCATTTCTCTACACACGGCGAAGCTTCGAGATCAGCCTGACCCTCGGGGGAAAGCTTCTAGCCGTTGTATGGAGTTCTCTACTGGAGTTTAAGCTCGGCCGGCTACTAGCAGAATTTTCAACCGGTCTGTTCTGTCATCGATATGAAGGGAAACCAGGGCCTACGATATCGCGACTCGGCGGTGTAACGTATGGCAAGCGACAGAATAGGATCTTTCACTCTCTAATACTCAACTGAGAAATTATCTTCGCATCTTCGGCGCTTGCAAACTCTCATATTTTTCAAAGCATTGATATGTGAGCACGAAAATGTGAATGGTCCTATATAAAATTACATCACAGGCTCAGCTGTTGAGAAGAAAACCGTATGTTCGAGAAAAGGAGACATCTTATCTATGATGGTTAAAACCGTAGTATATGTTCCAGACGTCCTCGTGGAGAGCCGCTTATGCAAGAACCTCGGCGACCATCTTAGTATGGCGAAGCCGAGTAAGACGGCGGCGTGTACGAAGGAGGGGCATATGAGGAGGGTGCTGGTGCCTGAGGAGAAGCAGGAGAAGGAGCCGAGCCCGAAGTGCAGTTGCAGTCGAAGGTGCCGAGAAGACCATTGAGCAGACCGCCGATGAGGCACAGCAGGTTCTTTACCACGACTGTAACAACAGCCTTGGCTTGGTTGACGACTAGTATGATGTCTGGTAAGACGCAAAGTCCGACAAGCCCCTGCAAATGCGCGCCAAGGTCGACACCAACACCAATGTCGATGTAGTTCTTGCATCCCTTGGTGCAGTAGGAGACGCAGTCGAAATTGCACCGGCCCAAACCAAGGCCACACAAGAGGTTGGAGACGGTACCGAGCAAGTTCAGGTTGATTCCGGCAGCGACGTCAGCACCGACGACTCCGTGATTGAAAGCGTCCGTGTTGAAGAGAACGACGGCATCAGTGACCTTTTCGACGTAGAGACCGGCCAAGCCGGCGCAAAGCGACTTGAGCTCAGCGCTGATCTTGGTACCGACGTCGATATCGACACCGATGTAGGCACCGAGCTCGACGGCAACGTCCAGGCTAGCGACGAAAGCAATGTTGTTGAGGCTTGCCTGGCAGTATTCATGTCTGGCGTCATACTTGACGATGCGGTAGGGAGACGCAGCGCAGTAGGTGCCCAGCTTGGCGCCCCCTGCCGAGTATGGCTCGACGCTGGGCTCCGGCCAAGCGCCGGAGACGGCCTGACCGCTGCACGTCTTGGACCCCAAGTCATACTTCATGCCAGGGGAGCAGGAGCACGACTTGGTCCAGGGGCAGTACGACATTTGGTCCGGGCACTTGAACTCCTCGGCCTTGCGACGACAGCTTTCGAGGTCGACATTGGGGTTGGCAGCGACGTTGGCCTCTGTGTTGACCTTGGGGTTGAGACCAAGGTCCAGGCCCAGCAAGGGAGATCTCGGAGCGAGGTTGTCGACAGCGGCGGGAACAGCTGCAATGCCCGCGTTGGCCAGGATGGCTGTCAAGACAAGTGAACGAAGCATGTTGGCGGTGAAGGCAAATCAAAGAGTGAATGACGGCTGAAGAAGAATCAGATACGAGTCAAGAAGACGAGGTTGAACGAGTGACTGTGGCCGTGACGAGGAAAGAATGAGCAATCCGAGGAACACGACCACCATCTTTATACAGATGATCACCGAACAAACTTTTCGAGAAAGCAGATTGCATCTTGGTTGTCTGGCCTGAAGCCAACTCAAGGTGGCACATTGTCGCACGGCCGTTCCAACTCCGACTGAAGAAGATCTGTATTTGCCTTTGTCGGTAGTTGTCGAAGCCGTTTTGCGCGTATTTCTCAATCTCCTAGATCAACAGGGCAGTGCAGCGCCTACGTGTAGCTCGAGAACGCAATGAGAAAGAGCCATGTGCGAGCGACGATCATCAAGCTTGCGGAGATGAGTTTTTTAGACTGTGGGCCCGTGAGTTGACAGGCTTGATATATCTCGGCCTGGTATTGAGAGCCGTGTCCCACCGTTTGTGCGGTGCAGACGCACCAGCGGCGGCAAGTCAAGCAAGCGTTGCACGGACTTTGCGCATTGCCAAGACGGGGAGTGGCTCGGATCAAGAAACTGGAAATTAGAGCAAGGTGACCAGAGCAGAGTATTGACTGCTAGCCAAAGTGAAAAAAGAATTTGCCTGCTCTTGTCGCGGAAGAGCGCGGCAGTCAATATCGGCTTGAATTATGGATGATTCAAGGATGGCAGGACTGGCGGCAAGTACGATTGAGAGGACCTGACGCCGCCGGTTTCCCTTCTTAATAAAGCGAAGGCAAAGCTGACTTGGCTACGAAACATCCAGGTAAAGTCCCGCAGGTGAGATCACTTCAGAGTTTCACGCATTAGTTATCCGGACTCTTGTCGTAGTTTTCATGACGAGCTTGGGGTTTACGCTGTTGAGGGCTATGCGATTAAGTTGTGACAGAAAGGCATTTTGTAGAAATGTGAATGATTGAACTGTGAAGTTTAGGAGCATTCAACGTAAGCTTAGAGTGTTCAATGGCCGAAGGTCCGTTTTGCTTTCTCATGATGTGTTGACAACATTAGTTGAAGCAGACAATTCTTCGCTAAGTCGCTTTAATTCTGGATGCTCTGAAAGTTATCATCGAGTCGAGTCTCTGAACAACAGTCTTGTTGCTGAGTGCCAAACTTTCAACTCGACAATCGTAGGGTAGGTAGCCATCCGGGTCCCCGCCGCCCGCCAACCAATGGCATGTGATGTCCGGGGTACAAATCCAGTGCTGTGGTACGTATTGGTACTTTCACCGATTTATCGGGAAAGGGAAATGAACATGATGACCTCATCGGCCCGGCTGGCCTTGATGCCCATGTCCGGCAGCGGAGCCGAGTGGGTGATCTGATTGGCTCTCGGCATCTGTTTTCTTTCAGCTGAGCTGCGCCAACAAAACTCGAGAAGGAGTGATCGTCAATGAAGGAAAGAGCTGCTGATTTTGCACTTCACTTTTCTCGATTTATCTATTGCTTCATGTTCTTAGATTCGTACAACACCATACAAGGAGCTGCTACAGTACAGTATATACAATACAGTATTCAGTTGCGCAAACACCATTTATACATTGATACCGCTGAGCGTTGCACGCCAAGACCGGCTGGTTTGATTGTCCCACCAGCAGTCCGCCCTCTCGATTGGTCAAAACCGCTGCGAGATCCCCATCAACAACAACAAAAAAAACCCACAAACTGAGACAACTCTGCATTCCTACGGCATCGTTCTTGCGCAGCGTCCCCAGTGGATAAGCTGACCCTCTTCGTCATCCGCCCTCGCTGTCATCTACACCAGGGATCGCGAGGTATTGATCCTTCCTCGTCGCAACTCAAGTCGTCAACCTCGTCATGGGAGAGGCCGACAGATACTACCAAGGAGGCGCTCCTCCGCCGCCTCAACAGCAATCATACTCTCATCAGCCTCAGTACGAGCAGCAGCCATGGGGAAACCAGCCTCCCGCCGGTCATGACGGCTACCAGTATTCTCAGCCGACGTACGGCGCGCCGCCCCCGTATAGCTTCAATCCGCCTCAGCCCAACGACTCCAAATACTCCTTTGACGAGGCCTTTAAACTCGAGAAGCCAAAGTACAATGACATCTGGGCCGGTATTCTTGTACGTTGAAGAAAAAAAAGCTCCTTTCTTCTTGTCTCGTGTCCATGATAAAAACTAACACCTTGTCAGTTCCTGCTCGTCTTTGCCGGCTATGTCGTAGTCTCGGCCATATCCATCCGCGGATACTCTTCTGGTGGCATCCCCGGCAAAGGCATCTACGGCGGCAACAACTTCTCCCTTAACAGCAACACCATTATCCTCTTCGCATGCGTCCTCCTCATCGCCTTCGTCTTCTCGTACGTTTACGTCTGGCTCGCCCGCCTCTTCCCCAAGCAGTTCATATGGATCACGGGCATCCTCAACCTCGTCTGGGCCTTTGGTACAGCAATCTACTACCTCTACAAGAAGTACTGGTCGGCAGGAATCGTCTTCCTCATTTTTGCCGTCTTCCTCGTCTTTGCATTTTACACCTGGATAAGCCGTATCCCGTTTTCGTCTCTCATGCTCAAGACCAGCATCAACGTCAGCAAGCGCTACGGCCACGTCTACCTCGTCAGCCTGCTCGGCGGGCTCCTGGGCATCGCCTTTGCCGCATGGTTCTCCGTCACCCTGGTTGCGATATACGTCAAGTACGAGCCGTCAGCCAATAACCCCCACTGCAGTCCAGGAGGTTCCGGCTGCAGCAAGGGCAAGGTCATTGGCCTCATTGTCTTCATCACCTTTGCCATGTACTGGATCTCCGAGTGGCTCAAGAACACCATTCACACCACCATCTCGGGCGTCTACGGCTCGTGGTACTTTTGCCCAAACAACTTTCCCCGCGGCGCCACCCGAGGTGCCCTAAAGCGCGCTCTCACCTACAGCTTCGGGTCCATCAGCCTGGGCAGCTTGCTCATCGCCATTGTCCAATTCCTCCGTCAATTATGCTCCGTCGCTCGTCAGCAGGCCTTTGATGACGGCGGCATCGGCGGAATCGCTCTCTCCGTCGTTTTCTGTATACTTGGCTGCCTCCTCAGCCTTCTCGAGTGGGCCGTCGAGTTCCTCAACCGATATGCCTTTTCTCATATCGCGCTCTACGGAAAGGCATACTTCCCGGCTGCCAAGGATACCTGGCGCATGATTAAAGATCGAGGCATTGATGCGCTTGTCAACGTGAGTTACCTTGACGTCGTCACATTTCGGTTGAGCTTTACTGACAACAGTCGCAGGAATGTCTCATCGGGCCGGTCCTGTCGTTCGGCGCCCTCTTCATTGGTTACGCCTGCGCCCTGTTTGCCTACTTGTATCTCCTCTTGACAAACCCGGCGTACAACTCCAATGGTGCCTATACGCCCGTCGTCGTGGCTTTTGCCTTCCTCATCGGCTTTCAGACCGCCCACGTCTTTACGACGCCAATCTCCAGCGGCATCGACACCATCTTTGTCGCATCGGGCTGGGACCCACAGGTCATGATCAACGAGCACCCGGAGCTGTATCACGAGATGGTACGCGTCTATCCCCAGGTGCAGCAGGCCATTCAGGTCCGTTGAGAGTGAGCTCTGGGGGCTCGGAGACGCCTCGGGTATTCACGCGCGCACAAATTCTTAAATCATTTCGCGTTCCTACATCATTTTAATTCTGTTTGGGCTTTATTGCCGACTTTATACCACGGGTGGCATGCAGGATGCATGATTGACGACGCCAGTTTTGGCGGATGGGGAGCAATGGGATCACAACGATTAATGTCGAAAAGTATGAATTACCTTTCTTGTTCGGGTACATAGATATGGTTACCTGACGTAATTACTTTTTGCTACGATCAAGCCACTGCCTGAAATGTGCAATGTTTCTAATTGGGCCGTTTGATGTCTAATCGGGAAACGCTCGCTGTGAATACATAACGTGGGCACCCGGCTAGTCGACCACACCCCCAAACCGACCAAGTTTTCCACTAAAACTCTAGATTTCTAGATCCCTGCTTTAGAGCCCTATTTATAATAAAAAATAGCTAGAACTTTTTATACTTATATTTTAATAGTAAGAGCGCTTATATTACTATTTATAGCTATATTAATATAATATATAGCTATAAATAGGGGTTAGAAGATAGAGGTATCTTTATTAGTAATTTATATAAGAAAGTACTTAATTAATATATCTTAAATAGAAAACTATATAAAATAGGGAATATTCTTATAAAATTATTTTTATATAGACTAAGCTTTTAAAATAATAAAATAATTTTCTTTATAATATTACCTATCTTATTTAGTATATAACTATATAAAGTAATTTTATGCTAAGAAAAAATTAGCCTAAAGTATTTATAAAGCTATTATAAGGGTAAGAAATAATAAAAAATAAACTTTAGCTTTATTATCTTTAAAAACGCTAAGGAATATTTTTTATAATATTATTTTATTTTTATTCGATTTATAATCTAAAGAATACTATTAAGTATTTTCCCTTATAAATTATTAGAAAAGATACTTATAGAAATTTATCTATCTTTAATAATTATTTAATATATCTTATATAAGTTAAAAAAAATCTCTACTCTAAACTTAAGCTATTCTACTATTAAAATATATATCTATAGAATCTTAGAGATATTTACCTAAGATAGGGCGTTTTAGCAAGGATCTAAAAATCTAGAATTTTGGTGGAAAACTAGGTCGGTTTGGGGGTGTGGTCGACTAGCCGGGTGCCCACGTTAGTTTCCCAGTCGTGAAAATCATCTTCTCTCCAACTATTAGCCATATGTCTGTCTCTTTCCTAGCGTCGTAACGCAGGGAGAGGTTCGACGGCCCTCGTCGAGATTAAGGGAAAAGTCGCAGATGCTCAGCGGACCCTCCCCTATGGGGAGCCCTATGGGCGCAGACTGCTGTATGGATAACATTCCGCCGTGAAGCGTTTGCGCTGCTGGGGGGCACGGCTAGGCCAGGCCATTGACGTTAATCCCCCTCTGAGTGCCTACAAAGGCACACCGGTAAACTGGCTTTTCATTCTATCTGAAAAGTCCCGTTAAGCCGTAATGTAGACCGGCTGACTCTCGGAGCCAAGCCCTTGCGCGACAGACGAAAGGGATACGTCCAAGACGTGGTTCTCGGCGACGCGAAGGACGATGCCGCCCGTGCGGCTCGTCATGCGACGTGCCTCGACGAGCAGCAGCGCCAGGACGATGAGGATGCCGGCGAGGATTAGCGAGGTGGCGAGACGTGTGATGCGGTCGAGCGTGTTGTTGGCAGCCGACATGCTTTTCTGAACTGCGGGTTGTATAGATTCGTGGTTGCCCTCTTGAGCGTTATTGGTTTTTTTTTTTTTTTTCGTTCGTTCAATGTATGACGATGACTTGTGACTTTGAACAAGGACAGATTGACTTGCTCGTTTTTCGTCTGGCGAGGGACTCGCAGGTAAGAGGCCATCTATATATTTCGGGGACCCGGGCTGTAGTGGCGCCGATTCGGACGAGTTCCTATGAGATTGACTTTGCACCATCGAGTAGTTCGGCCGTGATAATGTGGAGAGCGCAACTCCGCCGCCGCGGATGACTGAGGCGATGAGGAGGAGGGCCCGGGTCTCTGGAAGCTGCCCCGATGCCCTTTTTTAGTATAGGGAAAGGATCAGCGGAGTTTCCGGGTCGCGACCTCGGCCGTCCCGAGAAACTCCAGCGGCGATGAACTTGAACGGGTGGCTCATCGTCTCGACCGGCCCGGCTTCGCCCCTATCGCCGACTTGTCAACGCAAATGCCGGACTGAGTCCTTGACTGGATGAAAGGAGATTACATCATTGACTAAACGAAAGCAGATCCAAATTATTCGCTAAAATCCTGGCTATCCATGAACAACCGTAAAGTGATACAAATACCCATCAAGAATTACTCCGAACCTCTGGCGCCGGACCCATGACGCTGGAAATGAACAAAAGATTTGATAGTCAGACTTAGCCACGTCCTGGCTTTTCAGTTGTGCTCGTCGTCAGGCTCGCGACACCGCCATCATCGTCGTCGTCATCCATCTGAACGACTTTCCATTTTCGTGCCGAACCTTGGACTCCCGCCCAGAGATCGGTGGGAAGAAACTCGCCAACGTCGTGGCGAAAGGAGTCGCGCGCGGCATGGTCAGCCTCGAGCAGCTTATCGACACTCTCCTGGGCCTTGCGCCAACAGGTTTCAATTTGCCGGTCGACTGAGCGACGTCGCTCCATCTCGAGTACCAAGCTCCCGTAGGCGCTGCCGTATCCCTCGTAAAAGTTGCGCATGTCCCGCATCTCCTGCAGCCGGCCAAAGACGGACTCTTTCTCGAGATCCCAACGCTCTCGAAAGTCCTCCTCAGCGGCAAGGTAATCGGCCAACCGATCGCCAATGTCGCCAAGCAGAGCGAATGCTTCGGTCATGCAGGCATGCGTCTTGCGAACCTCTTGCGCTTGTTCGTTGAGGGCGTCAGACTCTTTCTGCATGGCCGCCAGACGTTCTTGTATCTCTTGCACCACGTCATCGACTTCCTCGGCATCCTGCATCACGACCTTGAGCATCTCGGACCGGTCTTGGGCCGTCTTGGGCTCCAGGTCCGACATGTGCGACTCCTGCTCGGCAATGACGCCGGAGATGGAGACGCCGTCGCTTCCTTGGGATTGTGTCACCTCGGCGGCCTTGCGGCGGGCTAGTGCAGCGGCACCCTCTGTCGTCCGTATCGCCGTCACACACATGTCAAAGTGCTTGGTGAGAGATGTCAGTAGATGGGCCATTGTGGAAGAATGCTCGTCCATGCTCAAGAGCAGTTCCACCATGGGGGGTTTGCTTGTGGCAGCATTCAAGCTTAGCGGGGCGAGCTCCGTCATGATTTTCTTTAGGTTACGGATCTCGGTTTCGAATCGCAGCAAGTCTCCGTCAAAAGACTGTTGGATACCCTATGTTTTGTTTTGAGTGAGATGAGCTTGAGTCGCACAAGAACGGGTCAGTCTGAGGTCGATGTTACCTGGAATTCCTCAATGCTCTTCTTCATGGCCTCCCGCATAGCATGTACGGCCGTCTCATCTACGAAATCGAGCAGGTTGCGCCTCTCTCCTTCTACTGGACGAAGTTCTTGTTGCACTTGAGTCTCGCGTAGCATCTTCATGGTCGCGCCAAGCTGCCCGTCCACATCATCCATGGCTCTGATGAGCTTTTTGAAGTCCCTCTTGCCCCATTCGTAGGTGGCGTGGAGACTGCGGCGGACACGCACTAGAATAGCAACCTGATCGACAATCGACGTTCGTAGGAATTGATCCTGAGCGGCCAACACCAGATTGTCTTCGTGAGTGTTGCGAGCGGCTGTGGCAATCTCATTGGCTTGCAAGACCAGGTTCATGGATGACAAGGAGCGTTTCGCAACAAGGAGGTGGTTGACGAGGGTATCGACGGGAATGATTGGGGATGGAGGCGACTGTTCGGCCGAGCGTTTCAAGGACGCGGCCGACGAGGCTGGGCTCCGGCGAGACGAAGCCGTGGGCGACGAGGCGGCCATGGTTGAATTGGATGGATTGGATGGATTGGAGCTGGGGGCGAAGAGCGCGGAACACGGTTTTGGCTGCCGCAGCTGGCGTTACATGATGAAGAGCCGCCTGGTGGGTGACGAGCGGCAGTAAGTCCTGGGCATTGGCTGTGCAACAAAGACCTTGAAAGATTGATAAAAGTGGCGATGGCTGTGATGAGGATGCTTCTCTCGTCTTGCGGCTGCGCTCTCGCTGCCTACCCAAGGTACAGTACCTTTGGCCGATAAGATAAGCCTCGACATGGCGTAACTCATACTCTCGCGAGTGACCGATGCCGGCCGGAGCGTGAACTTACGTCACGCGATCACAGCGGCAAATCACGTGGTCAAAGTCTCTCTCTCTCTGTACGAATAAGCATCTTGAAACACGCTTGTCACTCCGGAACAATACTGTATCTACGAATACCCCACCAACTTTCGACTCTTCATTCGCTCACTCACGCACCTGGAGTGTAGGAGCATGGTCGTGAACGGGTTCTCTCATTGATTTCGCTCCAGCAACGCATCTCCGTGATCTCAGATATTTCCCGTCTTCGGAATCGCTACTTTGTAGGGGTTGCTTATCTGTACACAGGATACAAAGACTCGACCCAAGATCCGGGCTCTAGACTGGACTCAACAGCATGCCAAGTCACGCGATTGTGCTGGCTGAAGCCCACCCTCACTGAATCATGTCGTTTCGTGTCTCCACTGGTCACTTCGCCCTCACCGTGGACCAAGGGTTCCCCCACCGGACACGGCTCTGATGGTATCCACCAGACTGTATCCCCGATGGATCTCAACTTCCGACTATTGGGGCCTTCCGGAGATGGATTCCTTGAAGCCGGAATGCGAAGACCGTAACGTACGATATCAAGACGTTCAAGTACGAAATATTAATGCGCCTATAGCTCAGCTCCGCGTAATCATGTACATTGAACATTTTCCGTCGCTTTGCCGTTATTCCTTTAAGCCAGACGTCTTCCTATATTAAGTCTCCTCGCTGCGCACACAAGGTAAGACTGGTAAGTTAACTTACATGTATGCGGCTCAACGTTACTACAGTATGCTTGCATGCTGGCGGTTACATCATCGAGGCGGTCCTGGTTGTGGACACAAAGGTCAACATTTCGCCGCCAACTTCAGCAATATACCAATATTTGTGATGGCGTGCAATGTGTGAGCTAGAACTGAACCCGATGCACAGGGTTCAGTGGAAGAATGATTTTTTGCACGACTCATTGGTAGCTTCTCTCAGCTCCAGATTGTCGCTGGCCATAGCTACCATGTCGGCGACAAACTGCCGTATTTGAAGTGATCCACTCATTAGCTCAGGGCTCCGCTGAATCGCATCCTCAGCTCTTGACGGGTCTACTCGGCTTGTTCTTGACAGGGTCTGCGAGAGAAACTAGAAAATTGGGCTACTCATGCCGGCAGCTTAAGAAAACAAAACTGACGTCGATTAACCACGTTAACTGACAAGAACGAATCCCTCCCTAAGCCACATCACCTCGTGACGACGAACTGCACGAGTCAACATGAACTACTGTACGGCACTCACCTCCGAGCGAGCAAAGTCGGTACTTGCCGATCAAGTGAATCAACTGGCTTGTTCGCTGTATACCTGCCATGCCTGATGGAGGGATGCCACGGCAAACAAGGGGGAAGGTGCCTATGGGCGGCCCCGCTCTTGAGACCTCGAGCATCTTGAAGATCCGTGAAGCGATAGAGGCAGCTTGATGACGACGTAGTCCGCGGTCCGGTAGCAAAGCAAAGGCTCGAGTCGTCGTTTCGACAGACTATATCATCGACTCATACCAGTATCCGTATAGACTGTATCGCGCACTTTGCAAGATTATAAGATCCGGTGGATGCCTTTTTTCGAATCACCGCCAATACGGCATTCCGAGTCTCGGTTTTTGCACTCATATTGTTCATCCTAACATCCTCACCTCACCTTCTCCCGTTCTCCCCTCACATACCAAGAGACCAAAATAGCGGTGATCAGCATGTCTCTTCCTTCAGTTCGAATGGCTCTGCTGGCCGCCACCTCAGTCGCTGCGCAAGCCATCCAAACCGCACCCGTCATATCCGGCAATCCTCTCGGAGTGACTTATCAGGCGACTCTTCCAGAGGTCCCCTTCTTCACTGGCGGTTCCTTGGATGGCAATGTCAGGGGTTCAATCAGAGCCCAAACTCCACCTGACGGCGTTGGGGTTTTGTTCTCCGTCAGGTTCGAAAACGTTCCTAAGCAAACCGATTCAGACTTTTTCAGTACGTCGCAATGATTATTCCAATCCATCTGATGACTCAAAAACAATTGCTAACGTATAATATCACAGCATATCATATTCACACGACGCCAGTTGGGGCCGATGGCAACTGCACCAGCGCTCTCGCCCATTTGGATCCCACAAGTCGGGGAGAGAACCCCATCTGTGATTCAGCGGCTCCTCAGTCTTGTCAGGTTGGCGACTTGAGCGGGAAGTACGGCGCCGTGACAAACACAGCACTGCAAGCCGATTATGTCGACCCGTTCTCCTCACTCAAGGCAGACGACGCGAGCTTTATCGGGAACCGATCTATTGTTTTCCACTTTAGCAACAAGACCCGAATCACCTGCGCAAACTTTGTTCAGGTCAATGGCCAGACTCCAGTCAGCCTTTCAAGCAACTCTACCAGCACGAGCGTTCCCAGCCCGTTTATCAGCTCGGGATCATCAGTGCGCTCCCCGTTAGCGAAAACGAGTTCTGCCGTCTTGGCATCTCTTGTGGCTTTCGTCGTCCTGGCCTTGTAACGCTTCGATGTAGCTCCCGTTTACTCTGGACTATCGACTTTCTTCCACCGCGGACCACGTGCAGTGGATCAACGCTCCTTTATTAATCACACTCCTTTATTAATTAGAAAAGTCTTACGACAAGACTGGAGTATAACTTGCTCTCGGGAAGATAACGAGATATGAAACACCAATATACTATAGAATTATTACCTAGCCAGAATACATTATCAAGAACACATAAAGCAAAGACGTCCCAAAATCCATGTCGTGTGGTGATGTGTCCCTTGCTGTCATCTGCACGGTCAAGGTGAGATCGGGTCAGGACCGTAGGATTCAAATTACTGTCAAAAGCGTCAAAACAGATCGCATTAGCAACTTGAAAGATATGCGATAGGGCAGGGGTTGAATTGCCTACACTCAAAGAGGCACCTGATATCAGGCAGCGGAAGGCATCCCGCTAATCGCGACACGTCGTTCGCGGACTAGGCGTATCTCAATCAGTGCCGTTTCAACCAGGGTATAGCCTATCATGACTTTTTGTTTTTACTCATTATGCAATGTATAGTGCTTGAAAGGGCTACAGAATGGCTCTTTCGGTATATCAACTCGGCTTGAGAAGGCAAGCCGCGAGGTACGAAGTGAGTTGACCACACGCTGATCATCGACAAAGGGCACGCCAGAGTGGCGCACTTGTGGACTCTCTGTTTCGTTCGTTTCCAGAGATAAATCCCAGAAACACGGAGTTTCTCAAGAAACGCGGCCAGCTACTCGTGCTGGACCTTGCTAGCCGAATTGCCCCATACGCTTCCCGGCAGCCAGCGTCGGGGTTCAGTATCCGCAAGCCGAAGGCGGATTGCCCTACGAATAATGAGTAGCCTATTCTTCCCCAAGCCTCTATTTGTCGGTCCGGGAACTTTCATGTTCCTTGAGTATGTGCCTTACACATCCAGCCAATAATTTGTGCTGGAGAACGGCACGATAATATAAAGACTCTTTGCGTCAGTGAAGCAAGAGACACGTCCTCTCTATTCATGCAAAACTAATGCCTTGCTTCCCGAAGGGACCTCTTGATCATGGCTTGGTGTGCGGAACGCCGGGCTTAGGGGGCTAGCAATTAAGGCATACTAAGCTGGGCACTTACCGGACCGGCATAACCCTTCTAGAAGCCGTGGAGAAGGTTATTTGACGGGGACGGAGATTTTCTCGTACTGCTGCCGACGGGAGCGGAGGCAAAGCTAGCCCTACCGGCTACGGGGTTCAGCATGCGTTTCAAGCTCCGGCGTCATGCAGAATGGCCTTTCACCCGAATAGTCCTAGGGCTTTGCTGAGACAACAGTTTTCTTAGATCAATACGTATCCTGGTCATACAATGAAGCGCTATCACTGACTCTTATTGTGCCACGACCGGTAGAGACGCATGAATCAACGCCACTGGTGCGGCCTTCTGCCCGAGAACTCCCAAACGTTGACGTCTGGTAGCCAGTTTTCGAGGCGAAGCAGCAACCTTGCAGTCTCGGACGAAGTCAGCGTTGCACTCCTGTCATCGCTTCCATTTCCGCCTCAGCAGTCGGACCAAGTGTCAACGTATTACCCGCTATTTGGCTCCCGTCCGCGGACTCTGACTCGCCGAGATGCTCCAAATTGCTTGAGCCTTAAGTCACGCCTCCGACACGCGCTGAAATGTAAGGTATAAGAAGAATTGAGGTGCCGTCCTAAATCCATCATCTCATCATCACTACCATTGCATCTTCTATCTACACAAACAGGACCGGTTCCAGTTTACCTCATCGCACATCAACCAACTTCTCAACCTTTCACACCTTCAGTACTCTCGCACTTCTCACATCAACACCCTCAAAATGGTCCGCATCACCGCATCAGTCCTGGCTTGTATGTCTTCACATTTGTTACCGGATGATCGAGTACAAAGCAATGAGCTAACAAAGAAATAGTCGCCGTTACCTCTATGGCTGCTGCCGTCCATGTCAGGGCTCCCACTGCGGTCAGCGCGGGTTCTGGTTACAACGTCCCGCACGCCAGAGGCATTGCCGGCTTTGCCTTGGAGAGGAGACAGCAAAACAACTCAACCGGCTCAGGTGGTCAAAACAGCCAGGGTGACGCTCTCTTCAATGAGATCGAGCAGAAGATCAAGGAACTGGAGGACTCCAAGACTGCTGATCAGAAGGCCAAGGATAAGGAGATCGAAGATCTTATCCAGAAGGAGGAAACCAGTGGCCAGCAAGACAACAGCATCGATCAGAAGATCCAAGATGCTGATAACGCATTGACGCCTGACCAGAAGGCGAAGTCCGAAGAGATCGACAAGCTCATTGAGCAAGAGGAGAAGGCCAACGGTGGTGGGGAGGGTGGTCAGGGGGGTCAGGGTGGCCAGGGTGGCCAGGGTGGCCGGGGTGGTGAGCAAGATGGCCAGTCGAAGAGCGGCAACGGCAGCAGTGCAAGCAGTGGAAGCAAGGGAGGCAACAATAAGAGCTCCAACAACAGTGGCAGCAAGAGCGGCAGCAACGGAAAGAACAGCTCAGGTGGCAACAACAGCAAGGGCAGCAGCAACGGAAAGAACAGCTCAGGTGGCAACAACAGCAAGGGCAGCAGCAACAAGGGTGGAAGCAGCGGCAATGATCTCGAGGAATAAGAGGTTTCTCTGCAGGTTTAGATAGAGCAATAGACATAGAAGATACAGTACCCGATTCCGATACAGCTTGTCTTGTATTCATTGTCCTTACTGTGACTGGAACCTCAAGGATTGCATATGCTCCGGCGACTGGAGTGATAGCTCTCCCATCGCGTGAGGCATACGGCAGGAAGCAGTGAACCGGCCTAGCAACATCCCATTATAGAAACGGCCTTTGAGCTTAGTTGCTTGACTCGTGTGCGGGAATTCCGGCCGAGGCATTATTAGGGTTTAGAATATCGCTCCGAGAATCTGTTTCGACTCCAAGGCAATGATCCTAGCACCTCGTAAACATGAAGCAGGCCTCAAAGACTTCCACTTATAGAAAAGAAAACCCCAAGTCATGCACAGCCACAACCGTTCTTGGCAGTGGTCAGAAGCATTCAACTGCCATTCACGCAGCCATCAAATGGAGGCAGCCTGACGGAAAGAGAAGAAGCGCGACCTCTCGGTCCGAGAGTCTACTTTAACAAACGTCGTTGGATACAACCGTCGTGAGATCTGTGGCCATTGCTATCATCGGAATCAAATGTTCTCTGCTATATTTGATTCACAAATATGTGTTCGAGGTGGCTGGATTTGACATACATACGCACATCCTCATACACACACGCGCCCGGCCGAGGGGTTTGAGAACAACATAGCAGCATTCTAACAAGACGAACCGTAAGTTTCCATGAATAGAGTTACATCGCGTCCTAAGTCAATAAGAGTGCGAGGTACATCTGCAGCTATGGCAAGTCAGATGTGTATACACATATCCGCGGAGCGATATCTCGGTCATAAGACTCCGCTATACAAGGGACAAAGGGTTGGAGAAAGTGACTGACATCACTCAAGCAACTATAGGAAGAATCCCATTGGCCTTTGCCTGTTTTCTTGCACGAGTTCCCGTCCCGCGGAAACAACTTGGCATTCGTTTTCCGTCGCACGCAGTTCTCAGAGTGATGACTCGCCAAGAGTCATGCAGTATCACGAGCGCTAGAGAACACCACAGTCAGGCTAAACGCTAGTCGCACGTCTGATCGCCCGGCCGAATAAGTCACCCTCTTTCGAGTACGCACCGCCGAATGGTTTGCGTCGCAGCACTACAGTATTCAGCCGGAAGAGACAGGTCGTATTGACTGAACAAAGATGAGACGAGTCGTCCATTGTCTCGATAACGCACGACCGTCAAGCATGGTCACTCAGTCACTTATACGGCGTCTTCGAGTAAACTGGGGCAGCATTCACTGACGATAACTTACACTCTAGGTCATGTTCTATCAAAGCCCTCTATGCTTGCTTCCTACCAGGCTTATCCTTGGTATTTACGAAACAGAACCGTCTTTCAGTCGCTCGCTTGGCGCATAAACTGGCCTTGCCCATGGCACAACTCGGTAGGATGCCGCTGTCAGGTCCCTCTCGTACAGCGGGAACTAGTCTTTCCACCCTTGGGTCCTGCCTCGAAGCTATTGTATCCACAGTCAGTAGTGACACGGCCGTGCGTTTCAGCCAGTACTCGCAAATGTTTCCTCAGCTCCCGAGGACAGCACTTCTTTACGCGGAACAGAAAAGAAAGCGCGAGATCAATGGCAGAGGACCCGTCATTTCGTTTCACTCACGACAAGTTTACAAAGCGCCGCAATAGCGTGACCTTGCCCGAGCCCCATTGGTCTGAGTCGCCGCGCCACAATGCATAATGCACACTGGAGAATAGTCTTCTCTAAAGTCAGTATTTGTCCAGGATATGGATAGTTGATAACTCGTTTCCCCGCGTACAGGGCCCAAGATGGACTCGCGCGCAGTTGATATAAGAGCAGGACGCGGGCCCTGGTGAACCCTTTCCGTCATCATCACTCAAACTTGAGGAATTAAGTCCATACCGACTCCATCAAAGTCAAATCACCTTATAACGCCTCTTCCATCATCAGAAGAGTCGCCTTTTGAACACTTCAATCACAATTAACAATGTGTTCCCTTCTGAAACTTTCCAACAAGGCTTCCGGCGCCGCCAGCCGGGAATCACGATCCTCGGTATCCAAGAGCGCCGTTTCTAGGTTCAGGATTGCTACCTCTTCGAGAGGCAACCGCCGACGATCATCAGTCGACGTCATTCAGACAGCCTCCGCAGCCCTACAGACCAAGAGAAGCTCCATTTCCATGTCCTTTCAAGGCACATCCGAATTATTCGCCCCGACATTCTATCCAGTCGTCTACGCCAGCCCTCTCACCAAGGAGCAGCTGAGGCAACAAAAGAAGCGGGAAGCCAGGAAACCTGTTCTTGAGATGGTCCCGGATTCCAGCGATTTGTGGTGAAGCATGAGCTGCGAGCACAAACCACGCAAGAGTTCCGAAGACAAACGGGACATTACGATGTTATGAAAAACTTATAGATAGACACACATCACATGATGGGCCACACGTAACGAAGTCCAATGAACACAACAAACACTCTCATTAATGAACAAAATATACACTCCTTTCTCAAAACGCAACAGTTCAATCTTGCAAGATGACACGGTGAAGTGAGCGTATCTATCCGGACTCCCGGAGTAAGTGGTATGCCCGGATGCCGCACGGGACGACAACTTAGCTGCGTCTCTCCACATGTCACAACGTCTGGATTACAAGATGCATATAGAATCGAGGGTTGATAATATCTTAGCGTATGGCTTCGGAAGACCTCCGGGAGCACTACACAGTCACACGACAATGTAGGAACACTGGCGCGAGCGCGATAGTTGGTGGGGCGATAAGGGTTTTCCTTAGAGAAATTATTAGACAAAGGCGCGATTTTGTCTAATCTTGAAAGCGCGAAGACGCACTCGAAAGAAACGCCGGGTTCTACTTGACCGCAGCTCGGGTTTCCTCTATTCATGTCTCGTCCAACTAAGCACCCATCATGGGACTACTTCCACAGCAAACAGCAGCTGGTAAGCCCCTCCGAGGGCACCCGCCGCCTGTCATGGTCCCTGAATGGCCCTCTGTCTTCTTCCATCTTTGTCCTGCCGGGACGGCGGAATGTTGCTGGTCCCGGAGAACAGTACGCGGTCGAGACACGCGATGGCTATTCCATCTTTGTCTTGCTGGGACGGCGGAATGTTGCTGGTCCCGGTGAACAGTACTCGGTCGAAACACGCGATGGCTACGAGCTACATCCTGTGTCTCAAGAACCCTTGACGGAGCCAAAGATATCAAGCATCAGCGTCAAAGTACAGCAACTCCAAGACTGGATCATGGTATGGGAAGAGTGGCATGAACATGCCGACGATCCCGGTCCTGAGAGCGAATGCGAGTTCGTCGACGTGGAAGGGAACGACGAGCCGGTACTAGTCAGCTGCTGTGGTGAAAGAAGGCCGCCTGTCCATGTTCCTCTGACAGTCAGCGCGTCGAATGGGAAGTACATTACTGTCCACGACTACGTGTCCTGCGTTCACCCCTGGCTTCTAGGACTTCGCCAGGACTTGCTCGGTGCTCTCAACGTCTACGAGGGTGTGCCTTTGCCGTCAGACACGAAACTCAGAGTTGATGGGACGTTGCCATCCATGCGCGTTGAGCTGGAAAGACGAAGTCAAAATTGCCCATAAAGTACTCTTAGAGGTTATCTATGGGCACCATATTGATCACGCATCAACAAGCCGTGCGAACCGCTGGCTTTCATATTATGGCGAAAGACTCCAGCACGAAAGGTCTTGTTCGAATCGCAAAGGAAATTCGATATCAGGAGATTTTGTCCCTCTTGTGGAGATGCTACCAATTCTTCAAAATTTAAGTCGTCGGTCTAATTAGGGAAACGCCTTAATTGGTCGTAGTGATCCCGGGGGAAGATGCTGCTATAAACTCCTTTCCTCTATATCCATTCCTTGACTTCTAGTCTATCAGCAAATTCTTTCTATTTCCGTAGCCATCATAAATCACTCATTAAGACCGGCCACACTAGGCGATTGACAGGTTCTTGGCCTCAAGAACGATTGGCTCGATGGCATCCTTGGGCTCGTCAACGCGCATGCCAGCGGCATTCGCCTGAGCATTGTCCAGATCATCGCCGCCCTTTTCGCCCATTCCGCCCTCGAGCAGCTCTCCGCCCTCCATGAGGGTGCGAATTTGAAGGTCGGCGTCCTTGGAGTAGACGCGGATGCCGATGATGCACACGGCGTTCCAGGGATCCGGCATCTTCTCCTCCTCGGTATCATAGTCATCCCGGGGCTGCGGCTGCGGCTGAGGGGCGAGGCGCGGCTTGCGCGCGTAGTCGTCGCTGCTGTAGAGCTCCTCCCAGTCCTCGACGGGTGAGTCGGATGAGTCGCCGCCATCGTTGACAACAGGTGCCTTGGGGGCCTTGGACGAGCTTCGACTCTTGACCTTTTCTTCTTTTGGCTTGACCGGCAAAGGAGTCGTGGATCGAGGAGGGGGGGGAGGTCCGCCGATTGGCGGAACGTCCTGCTTCTTGATGCTGGAGACGACGACGATGGAGTCTTCTGTCTTGGGAGTATCGGTCGGGGAACTTGAGTTGGAACCATCCGCCCGTTCAGGCTTGGTCGCGTTGAACTCGACAGCATCTTCAGCGTCTTGGGATGCCGGCGTCGCGATCCCCGACATGTCCTTGTTCTGCTTGGACTCGTCCGTACTCTCATCATCCGAATCCGAGTCCTCGGCTTCTAGAGCTTTGCGTTCTCTTTCCCGTCGCTCCTGATTACGCTTCTTCTTCTCCTCGTTCTTCTTGCTCTGCTGCTTGGTAACTTGCCTGTTGAGATGACGCTTCTCCCAGAGCCGGCGTCTTTCCTTTTGCCGACAGGCCGAGGCCTTTTGCTGGTTGCGCTTGTTGCGCATGCTCGCCACCTTGTTCATGTGCTCCCAAGCCTTGCTGTGAGCTAGATCGTACGCAAGGCCAACCGAGGAGAGCTTGTCGTTCTCGTTGCGGTCCTTGCACTCTCGCTTGACGACTTGTTCCACTGATGGGACATCCCCATCACGCTGGCCCGTGACCTTGAGGTAGACGACGTAGTTGCCTGTGGGAAGATCGGGCAATTCGACCGCGACAGACCGCTTCATAAAGTAGTTGCCATGAGACCTGACAATGTAGTCCTCTGCTTCGGGTCTGTCCTTGTTGTGGAGTCGGAAGTGGATGCGGAAGGTGTATTGACCATGAAGACCCTTAAAATACCTGCCGTCTAATTGTGAGAGGGCAAGCACAACAGGCGAGTCCTTGGTTAGGCGAATCTCAAACTTTTCATGGTAATCGGGCTTCCACGGCACGTCGACGCCTATCCATCGCTGGCAGCATCTCCAGTCGGCTTCTCGGAAGAGACGAGTGCGGTCGAAGTGAGTATACTTGCGGAGCAGATCCTCGTACGGGATCCAGAATACGGAGTCGTTCCCAAACTTGTGTCCGAGTTCCTCTTGGGCCTCAATAGACCATTTGTTGCTGCCGTCACTCCAAGGGCCTTCCCACACGCCCTTTCGCAGCTTCCCCCATGGGTTGCGAAGCTTGACAAGACGCTCTCCAGATTTGAGAGTACGCGCCTCAAGGACTATGTAGGCGTGGCCCTCGCAAATGCCATTACGAGAGCCGTAGCCATGCTCCATCAGTCCTGTAGAGCATCCGAAGAGGAACTCTTGGTTGACTCTCGACATTTCGTTTTCCCAAAATTCATCAGTGTCGAGGATATCCGATGAGAGTAGTTCAGTCGTGACACCTCCGGATAGATCCTCGATTCCCTCACCAACGAAGCCGCCGCTAATAGAGGCGTAGTCACCATGCGCCTTGGCGAATGCCTTTTCAATCAGAGGAACCCAGGTCTCGTTTTCGTCGTCTTTGCAGGATGCAAAGAAGAGCGCCTTGGAGCCTGTCTGGTAAGTCTTGCGGTAGACTCGCTCCACCTCTTCGCGATCAATGTGACTCAATAAATCTCTCTGTATCGAGGGACAATCCCACGAAGGAGATCTAAGATAGAGCTTGTCGTCGATGATGGAATAGATCCATTCGCCGTCTCTGAAGAAGACGAATCCATAGATGCCGATCTCTAATACCTTGGTCAGCGCTGTCACTTTGGGAGTCGACATTTGGGTCAGACGCACTCGTATCATACGCCACGCAGGATCGCTTCAAGCCTTCTTCCACGTTTGCCATTGCCGTGAGGCCTGCCATGAACCAGCAGTCGCCGAGGCTGCCCTGCTTGACGTCGCCGCCGTTGACGGTGCCCATGAAGGTTGGCTTCTCAAAAATCTCGTGGACGCGCTTGACAGCCTTTGGGACGGAGGCGGTTGAGCTCAACAGGTTGGACTTTGTGAGCTCAAACTTTTGCGTGCCGAGACTATTAAGGCAGTTTCCTCGCTGATACTTGAGGTCGAAGTCCTGAAAATCGTGTAAGTCAAGATCCGGAACGCGCGCGCATTTCGATCAAAACCCACCAAATCCCAGCCAGGATCGCGATATCGCATATTGACTCTCCTGCATTCTTTCACAATCTTTTCGACCTTTCGTCGACATTCTTCGGCGGCTCGCTCGTAGCTCTCGCTCAGTAGCTCGTTCGGCCGATCCGATACGGCGGGAGCGACGGGATCGAAGGGAAGAATGCATAGTGCCTTGTGAAACTTGCGATTCGAGAACTTCTTCCAGATGGCGTTGATGGACTTTTGGGGAGGAACACGCCTCTTGCGCTTCTTCTTCTGGTTCTGGTTATTGTCGTTGGACGGCTGGACTCGAGGGCGACGCGGATCGTCGGACTCGTCTGACGAGCTGTAGCCGTGCATTGTGGTGTAAGTGGTATCGCAAGTTGCTAGACAAAAAGGAGAAGGATGGACGATGCGACGCTTGAAGCCAACGTCGGCCAATTCTCAGGGAAAGATAATCGCAGACCGCGGATGTAAGCAAGGCACTTTGAGCTGAAGGCACCGTTGATGTACGTGGATGATTAGGATTCGGCTGGTGCAACGACACAAGAACGCGAAATCTATAATCAAGATGCAAAAGACGAAAAGGCTAGAGAATGATAGAGAAGAAGAGAAGAAAAGTCCATGGGGACTGAGGTGAAACAGTAGGGCATGATAATAAACCTCGAGACCCCTTTGCACGCCCCCTTGTCCGTGGCCCCCGTCCTCGAGTCCAGTCTCGGACGCATGCACGTCCTCGTTCAGCATTAGAAGCATGCCCACTTGTACAATGGACGCCTTGTTACACTCGAGGTGCTGCCAGAGCCGCCGTCGCGGATACGCAGAGCACGGGGAGCAGGGTCACGGACGGTCGTGGCCCACACCGACAGGCGCAGAGATAAGAGTGGCATCAATTCTCACGGCATTCTCACTCATGGCCAGGGGGGGACATGAGAGAAGAGGGGGGGCGGATGGCGCTGGCTGAGCGCACAGATGCAAGTTGTTGCTGACCTCGGATGGACGGGGAACCAGAGCCGAGCCGTTGGCAATCTTTCGTTGTCTAACTCAGTAACTTAGGCATGTCCGATGCGCTAAGTGCAACTGGCTAGGAAGAAGGATCAGTAAACACACAGTAGCCGGCGGGAACGGCGGCGTCGGCTTGGTCGAGGACTGTACCGGTACAGTAAGTTAAGTTACAGAACGGGGTGCGCGAACTGGAGCCTTGCAGATGTACATAAGTTACATTGGATAACTTAGCCTACGTGTCGTGTCCGAGAAGTAAGGAGACCTTGTGCCTAGGACCCCAGGGGTCCAGTCGGCTGCCGGCGTGGCCTGGCCGCGTCTGGTATCGATCGTCGACGGCGGCCCACCTCTGAAGAAGTCTTGTCCGGCGAGCGGTCCCCCTTTTTTCTTGTCTGCCTCATGTCGTCTCCAGGAACCAAATGAGCGCTAGAGAGAGAAAGCGAGTCGACCTTTGTTTCGAAATGAGGCTCTGCGCCGCACGATTGTAATATGTGCCCAGGTCGCGTCCAAAGAGCAAAGACAAATGCAGACCTGGACTCAACCGACATGTTCCTCAACTGTTGGCGCTCATGCAGGATCCCGTCCGGTGGAGAGTCGCGTACAAGTACGAAGAATAAAAAGCACGGCGTTTGGCGTGGCAAACAGATTGACAGATTGATGTGATGCTCGGTCTGCCGTCAGCTCTGAGCGCCCGGGGTGGACTCAAGGCTCCCACGCCCCCCCTGGAATTGTTTCGAAACAATTCAAGTCAAGTGGAAAATTCGCCGTCGCGAAGCCCCCGGCTTCCTTTTTTAGCGTCCATGATGGGTCAGAGGGGGGGGCTTTTGCCATTCAGCCATTGCACGAAACCTTGGGCCTACTTGATGATGATGATGATCTTCGAAGGTTTCGGCACTCGAGGGAAATCACCTTTCCGACGCGCTGATTTTCCCCAAAGAATCATACGGCTGAGCAGAGATACAGTAGAGATTGGCGAGCGTCTGGGTGCTTCAGAGTGCCCATAAACTAATTACAATGTTCCCATGATCAATGCCGCTTTGTCCATCTCCCCCTGGAGTTCCCCAAGCCTCGGGCCCCCCTGAGTGGCGGCAGTGGGTCTCGGTGTCGACTGGGGTTTCCTCTTTTTAGGGGTCCAAAAGTCTCTCCAGTCTCGACCGGAGAGACGGACTGCCTGGCGAGCAGTGACATTGACAGCGGGGGCCCATGGACGATCTGTGTCCAATCACGCGAGCCTAGAGTGTCACCGATGAGACGATTTTTCGCACCCCTATGGCCCAACTTTGATGGGGTCATGTCACATGGCGACATTTTTTGAAGGGAAGAGGAAGTTGGACGAATGTCCCATCCCAGAGATGCTGACAGCCAGCAAATTCCAGTAATACGGACGTGAAAGCAGCGAGGTGGGCAATGGACAGCGTGCCAGGAATTGCCCTCCTACCAAATCTAGATACAAAAAGCCACGTTGCCGCCGCAAGCAGGGGGGAAGAAAGGATGAAGGATAAGGCGTGGGTGTAGGTATTGTAGTGCCGACGATGCTCTGCGGCGACTTCAATGTTGGCTTATGGTGGCGACGTGGCGGGCCTTAGGGGGTAACTTGCAGGAATAGGAGACGGCTCGAGGGAGAAGCAACAATGGATCAGAGTTTTCGCTTCTGCATCGTGACATGCTGATTCCCATCAGTATCAGGCCGAGACCACACTACAAACGCCAAAAGAAGACCATTGGGAAGTGGCACTGTTGCGATGTCGGAAACTGCACAATGGACTATTTCGTTTTGCCGGGAAATGTCAAGGACAAACATGGCCGTTCTGCTTTGCTTTTGGCGTCATATGCTTGCTTTATCCCTGGCCCGTTCCTTGCTGGAGATCCTACTGTTGCCAAGATCGGACGAATTCTTCTCGGACAAAGGTACTCTACGGGGTATTCGTATCGTACACGGTTGCGCGATATCAGGGCTTGGCAAGGGGTCGGTGTGTACGTTGTTGGCCGATTTTCTCTTGAGAGGTTCTGGACCACGTCAATGCATCAAACGCTTCAGGGCAATGCAGCCGAAGGTGGTCCGGCACCTGAACTGCAGCAGGAGGAGGAAGACTCAATATGTGCGGCAGATTTAAGCGATGGCAATGACAGCAGTAGCGACTTTGAGAGCGACGTGGACCAGGGGTCTCGAGTCAACGCTGTCCAACCGGCCGTATCTGCATCAGCACCACCAACAACAACAGAGCGACAGAGGAGTTCAAGGCGGACAAAATGGGTGATAGATTTCCGGCGGCGGTGTGCTCGTCCCATTTACCCCAACATCACCCTGGCCGATGGCGTTCCCAGGGGCAAAGGCCGTGCCCCCGTCACCCGCATCCTCCCGCCCCGAGGCTTTCATCCACCGAGGAGCCCGGATGGTGATGTGCAGTCGATTGACGGCGTACTCAGCCATGCCCTGGCACTTGAGACCTTCTATACAAGACCCCTGCAGGCGAGCATGTTTGATCAACTTCTCCTCGCCGCCAGAATTGGGCAGACGAGTGATGTCCTGGTGCCGGCGAATGCAGACTCAGCATCTACCGGAACAGAAGAAGAGGTCGAGGTTACCAGCACTCGCAATTCAGGTCCGGAGATCGCAGAGGACAAGCCGGATCTCCTTGGCCAGCAGCCCGATG
Organism: Hirsutella thompsonii MTCC6686; assembly: GCA_000472125.2. Taxonomy (NCBI): domain Eukaryota; kingdom Fungi; phylum Ascomycota; class Sordariomycetes; order Hypocreales; family Ophiocordycipitaceae; genus Hirsutella; species Hirsutella thompsonii. The sequence goes on along the minus strand of APKU01000011.1, from coordinate 216,851 downwards.
GATTGACTCGTATTGTTGGTGTGGCCCCTGAGTCGCCAAGCACAAGCACTCTGGGGGCGGCACTCGCACCGCACCATGCCGAGTCGGCAATGTCTCAGGATGTCGGTGCGTCACTCGAATCGATACGGGGAGCTGTCAACGCCCTGCACGAGTCTGCGCCAGGCGAGCCATCCTCGGTCAGAGCCGTGGACATGGAGGAGCGCAAGGTGTCTGTAAGCTCGACCACTCTCAGTGAGGAATCCGCGGTGAATGTCGAGACCATTCCAAGCTCGGCCGACTCGCAGGAGCCTCTTGACTTTAGCGACGCGTCGAGCGTCATCTCGGACTGCTCTATGGAATCGGTGGATTTGTGAGAGCAACAACGTAAATCGTCGTCAAGTGGGAGCTCATGAATACCGTCTGGTCATGCGGACCGCACAGAAGACGATGTGATTGGCACAGCAATTTGAGCCGGGGCAACAGACGCAACTCGGGCGACAGATACGAGACCGGCACCTCTTTGACCCTCAAATGGAGGCTTAAGGCTTGACTTTACCTGCGACCCTCAGATATTTCATATTATCAGACGAATTGTCAGAGTCGGGCAAATGGCTACAGGTCTATCGTCTATGTCTCGATACGGGGACGTCCGTCGTGGTCTCTCGACAATGGCGAATCAAGTCCGTCACTCTCGGGCGAGCTCTCTTCCCCAGTGACGAGTCCCTCGCGCCGGCGATCTATGCGGCGTCTCCACGGCCGATACAGTATCACCGATCCCAACCCAATGACTATGAACAGCCCGCATATGCTGCCGCCCACAATCTCAAAGTGGTCGGTAATGGCTGAGACACCATCCCAGAAACTGCCCGTCGGTTGAGCGACGTTTTGCACCAGAGACAGCACTTGGATAACCCCGATGAAGGCGGAGACGGTAATGGTGATGGCAGTGAGCACAATCGAGTAATAGAGAATTGCAACAGTGTCGCGGGAAAACGTCTTGGATGTGTATAGTGCCATCATGAGGGCTCCGTCTGTCGTGTCCACCATGCACATGCCAGCTACAGGCAGGCCTGTCAGTACAGTTTCAAGGAGGGTGCAGTGTTATCACCAGACGCTTACCGGTGAAGAGGATGGGAAAGATGAGAATAAGCCAGATGCTCGTCCCCTTGGTAGCCTGAATGCTTGCGATGCCGAGGATCGCCACTTCGGAGGATGTGTCGAAACCAAGTCCAAAGACCACGCCGAGCGGATACATCTTCCATGGTCGGTCGATGGCCTTGAACATGACATGAGCAGCCCGACCAATGATTCCGGCAGCCGGGAACTGCAGCTGCGCCGTATCCGTGTCGGCGTCCGGGTCTCCATGTCCACTCCCCCGGCGATCCGCAAGCACGGCCCGCAGGCGCTTCACCAGCTTGTACAGCACCCAGCCGTTGCCGATGCAAAGCAGTATGAGGAAGGCGGCGCTGACGGACGTGCCAATGATGTTTCCCACGCGCGTGAAGCCGTCGAACCGGTCACGCAACGCTCCACTGGTGGCGGCAACGACGACGCAGGTGACGATGACGATGGTGCTGTGGCCGAGAGAGAAGAAGGTGCCGACAGTCGCGGGTCGCTGTCCGGAAGCAATCAGGCGACGCGTCATGAGGTCAATGGCCGAGATGTGGTCTGCGTCGAGGGCATGTCGCAGGCCAAGCGTATAAGACAGCGCCGCCGGCGAGATGAGAGCCGGATGAAGATGCAGCACGGGGGCGACTGCGGCCCAGACGAGGGCGTTGATGAATATGAGGAGCGCGATGACGGCTATGCTGTTGCTTGGGATGCCGTGAAGGAACCCCGGCTTTGGGGGAAACTTGAAGCGAGCCATGGCGAGAGAGAGAGAGGACTGGAGCCACGAAGGACAAAGTCTCGAAGCACAAGGAGACAATCGTCCAACGTCGACGACGCCAGACTTTTAAACAAGCTCAACTCTATCTCTACAGTACTGTACACTATCTACGAAGTAAGAGGGGCCAAAGCTGCCCCTCGCCTAGGCAATCGATCCTTGCTCAAGAGGGGAAGACAGCGATAAGGATGCGGCAGGTGACCGATTGAGTAGAAAAACCCGGGTCCATTGCCGCTCGTGCATGCATGCAGTAGAGTACAGTAGCTTCGCCTGGCGCGCTCCAAGGCGGCCCCTCCCGCCGCCTGGCCTGCCCCCCCCCCCCTTCCTTCGTCAAGATTGTGTCAAAGATGAGCAAGTTGAACAGCGTTGTCGATTCAGCCGACTCGAGGTCAATGGCTGTTGATTGGCCTGTCGGGACCAGCCGCTGCAAGGCTGATGGGGGCTGAAAAGTGAGGATATCAGACTGAACGTTGAAGCGAAGGTGAGATGTCATATTAAATGTCTGTTTTATCGTGAACACTGCAGGACAGTACTGTATCTTGCAGAGAATTCAGATTCGCTTGTCAAGTCAGCCTATGCAGCCTTCTTGTTGCGATGTAAGAATCCACGAGTCCATCATCTCGCTTTCATTCCAGCCACGGGTCTCCGTACTAGGCCATCGTCTTCAAGGGTTCCGCCTTGACTTTGGCAGCCTCTTGGTTCAGAGCGTCAATCTCCGCCTGGACCAGCGGGATACCCGTCCTCTCGCGCCTCTGCTGCTCGAGATGCTCCAGCTCTCCGGGAAAGTAAATCCTATCAAAGCCCGCCGCTGGCTCCGCCCCGACAACCGTGTCGTACAGGTAGCGCATGCGCGCTCGAAACTCTTGCAGCGGCATAAAGAGGTCTGGCTTGATGGCGACGACGAAGTGGCCGGCATCCGCGGGCGCTGAAGGGTCATACGGGTTCACTACACCCCCCGCAAAGGCCGAGCCCGACAGCACGCCGGAGAAGACGTCCATCATGATGGCGAGACCGGACCCCTTTGGCCCTCCCATGGGAAGCATGACGCCCTTGAGCGCCTCGGCCGGGTCTTCTGTCGGTCGCCCCTCGGCGTCGAGCGCCCAGCCGGGCGGGATCTTCTCTCCGCGTCGCTGCGCCTTGTAGATCTTGCCTCTGGCGGCAACCGACGGCGCCATGTCGAGGATAAAGTCCGGCTCGTCCTGGCCTCCTCCTCCGGGAGCTCCGCAAGCAATGGGCGAGACGCCGAGTAGCTTGGTGCGACTACCCCAAGGCGGAAGTGCAGGGCTTGAGTTGGTGAAGACGAGGCTCATGAGGTTCGCATCGAGGGCCTGCTGGACGAGCCAGGCCGACATGCCAAAGTGATTCGAGTGCTTGACGCTCGCCATGCCGATGCCATAAGTACGCGCCGCTTCGATCGCCGCAGCCATGCCCGCATGAGCGGAGACGAATCCGAATGAGTTCTGGCCGTCGACGTGGGCGACGACGGGCGTCACTTGGTCGACTCTTGGTCGAGCTGACGGGTCCAATACGCCCTGTCGAATGCGGTTCATGTACGATGGTATCCTGTTCATGCCGTGCGTGTCGATGCCCCGGAGGTCTGCCGCCACGAGACATTTTGCGATCAGTGCCGCATTATCAGACGGCACACCGTTGCCTTGAAGAACATCTTGCACCAGCCTTCGAGCCTCTGAAGCTTCGACGTGTACATGTATCTTGGGTGATTCGGCATCTGTGGGGACGGGCTTCTCATCCGCCATTGTGGGTGTTGAATATATAATATAGAGCGCAACGCGATTGAGACTGCCGAAGAAACGAAGAGGTGTTTGCAACTTCCTTGATTGAACGGCCTGTTATTGAACGGCTTGTTCAAGTAAAGCGGCATCGATGACCCGGAGACGCCGCCGCCGCCGGGACCCCGCATCGGGAGAATAGCCGGCCGGCCGAGATCGGCGCCGTCGCTCCGAAAGCATCAATCCACGCGCGCTTGACATCATCGTCGGGTCTCTGTCACTTCGGAAGTCGACCGGCAAGGCGGCTGTTGAGAAGAAATGGCGGGAATATGCAGATGGAAGTGTTCCAGTACGAGAAAAGAAAAGAAAAAAAGCCAAAACGCCATGCATGCCAGACACCAGACGACTCCAGCTGCTGTCCCATCCCCGGATCACTTCATCATCACGCAACCGTCGGCGCTGTTCCCTTGACATACTTTGTATGTTGCCCCATGGTCACGACCGTCTCCTCGCCCCCGTCGCCAATCTTGACAATCTTGATGGTCACAAACGCCAGGCTGCCGCCGACCCTCTCGGCGCGTGTCTCGATGCGGACGCGATCGCCCACGCGCGCCGTGCTCAGGTAGCTCAGGTGCATGTCGACGCTGGCGCCCGTGGCCTGTCGTCCGTCCCAGGCGGCAATGGCCAGGCCCGTGGTGAAGTCGACGAGCGTGGCCGAGACGGCGCCGTGCAGCGTGCCTTTGGAGTTGACGTGTGTCGGCGTCAGCGTCAGACCCGTCGTCACCAGTCCGCGCGACACGTGCTCCAGCTCAATCGTCGACAGGGTAAAGCTGTAGATGGGACTGGCGCGTAGCAGTCGATCCAGAAGTAATTGCACTTGCGACTTTCGCTTGTTGTCCTCGTCTGTCCTCGACATTCCGGACATCTCGCCTTCATGTTGGATGGCAGCGCCGGAAGTTGACGCGACGCCCTCGTTTGCCGAGGGTTGACTGACTGAGACTTCGTCCCTCATGATGATGACGACTTGGGTGACGATCGTGGCTGTCTCTCGTAGAAAAGATGGCTCTGCTATGGTATGAAAACGCCTGGCAGTATTCGTAGCAGCAGTGATTTTTTGCACCCATGTGAGAGAACAGAGACCCACTTTGAGCATCCGACTGCGGACGGTTCAATGTCAGCGACCTGGTCTCCAAGAATGCCATCAACTCTACGACTTTACAGTTATATTCAAACGCGATACAAAATGCATCGACTCTTCAGGCGAAGAGGTATAATACATTATGCTCAAGAAACATCATCTCAATTGTTGAAAAGTTGACACATCCTTTCCATCTCTCATATACACACTCGCTGCCAGTTACCCAGCGGGCCAGCAGTGTCATCGGAGACAACATTCAAGACAACATCAAATTCATCCTCAAACACCGATGGCAACCGCCCAAAGCGATCCCAAGACGCAGGCCATTATGCTCATCTCGAAACGTCCTGCAGCGCCTGCCACAACCTCAGGGGGGGCCGTCACGCCGCCACTCGGTATAACCTTGGTCGGCTCATCACCTGCGCCAGCCGAAGGCTTCTCAGGGCTCTTGTCGCCGTTTCCGCCCTGGGGCTTCTTTTCTCCAGACGGTGCGGGGACGACAGCCTGGCTTCCACAGTGTGGTTGACCATTGCACGGTATGTTGTGCTGGCTCTCCGATGGCTTGGAAGTCGGCATGTCGTCGTCATCCTCAGATGGCTGGACGTCCTCAATAGGCACAGGCTTCGAGCTGGGCCGGCTGTCAACTGGTGCAGGAGCCAACACATCGTCATCGTCATCATCATCATCATCATCCTCGGATGGTTGAGCGTCTTCGACAGGTACAGGCGTCGAGCTAGGACGCTGGCAGTTGGGGTAATTGGGGCAAGAAATCTCAACGCTGCTCGATTGAGGAGCCGGGTGAGTCTTCGCAGCGAGAGGACGCTCGCCGCTTGAGGACTCACGGCCAGCACCGTGATCGGTGCAACCATGATGGCCATTGCAAGGAGCTTCGACATCGCTTGGAACAGTCTCAACAGGTTGAGGAGCTGTGTGACTGTGCGCGATACCTGCAGTCGGCCTTTCCTCTTCTGAAGGCTCAGAACCGGTCTGATGATCCCCGCAGTGTCCGTTCTGTCGGCACGGGACCTTGACGCTGCCAGGCTGGCTCTCAACATGCTCAGGCTGCTCAGGCTGCTCAGGCTCGTGCTCATGCGCCCCTGAAGGTCTAGGATACTTGTCGTGACCATCGCCTGGAGTAGTACCGGAAGGCTGAGGCTGGGCCTTGTCGTCACTGGTAGGGACTGTTTGGCCGCTGCAGCCGGGCTTGCCGTTGCACGGGTGGGTAGAGCCTGAGCTCGGGGTCTCAACCGGCTGCTTCACGGGCGTCGAGGCAGATGGCTGCGAGGCCGTAGCCCGACCCTGGGATGGCTCAAGCGTTTCCGTGTCGCAAGACGTTACTGTGGCCACGCGGGTCTCGATCTGGGTGAAGACGGGGACCGACTCCTGAGTAGTGGTTGCTCCGCAGTCACCACTGGTCGGGGCCGCAGCAGCACACTCGCACACGCGGCTAGCACCTGCAATAACAGACGGGATGGCATCCGGAGGGCAAGCCGTGATCATGCAGGGGACGAGAAGTTGGGTCAGGCTCTCCTGGGCGTCGGGTTGGCATTGGCAAGCATAATCCGATGGGCTGCACCCAATCTTTGGCACATAGGAGCTGAAGCATTGCTGCGCACAGCTGGGAACCGCGGTTTTGGCAACGGCTCCGCAGTCTGCAGAGGTGGCAGGGTTGCAAGGAGCGGCTGTGGTTGCCGGCTGAGTCGCTTCGCTTGGCGATGTTTGCGGCTCCGATGCAGTTTGCTGGTTGGATGTGGCCGTCTCGGTCTTCTTCGATACCGAGCTGATCTGGCTGGACTTGATAGTGGATCCCTGGCTGGACTTGACAGAACTATCTTGGCTTGAAGCTGACGAGATGCCCTTAGAGGATCCCACAGAGGTTGTTTCTGCGGATGTTGTGGGTTCAGATGAGCTAGGAACGGCAGTTATGCCACAGCTGACCTCGATCGAGCTGGCCTGGCTTGATGCTGGCAGACTGGTCTGGCTAGATACAGAGCTGGTCTGGCTCGCAATGGTTGAAGTTGTCTGGCTGGTCTCAGCAGGTGCAGTCTCGCTCGGACCGGTAGCAGTGGTCTGGCTCGGAATAGAAGGCGCGGTTTTGCTTGAGCCATCCGCCGTCGTTTGGCTAGAGACTGCAGGCACCGGCTCGCTAGTTGCGGTAGCAGTGGCTTGAGTCGAGCAGGGTGTGGACGGGTTCGCTGACGCGCAGGAGCAAAGAGCAGACACGGACCGGATCACCTGAATACCCTTGAAGATGCCGCAACCAGAGGTGACGCAGTTAAAGGCGTGTTCCTGGATTACTGCCGAGGAGCTGCACTGACAGTCAAAGTCAAACTTGTTGGCGCACTTGGCGGCCGACAAAGCAGCAGACTCGATGCAAGGTTTGGCGCAGTCTGGCACGGCATCGGCATCCTTTTGGCATGGAGACTCCTTGCCGCACTCGTTATTGTTTGTGCCGGCGAACTTATTTGCCACTACTGCCATCATACCCGCTGGTGCCAGAGGCGGCTGCGTCACCTGGCTCTGAGTAGCCAGCAAGGTCTTGCTGACATCTGCTTGAGCAAACGGTTGGACTTTGCCCGAGTTCCTTACGCAGGCGCAGAGCAGATTATCCACATGTAGCGCGCGAACAGAGGGAATCCAGCCGCGTCCTGCGATGCATCCTGTCTGGGCCTGTCTCCAAATGCTCCTTTGCTTTTGCTTCTCGCATCGGCCTGGATGAAAGTGTTTAGTCAAGTGACGTTTTGATATTGACGCAATATCGACTTACACGCCAGATCGCCCAACTGACAGCCTTGCTGCACTGCGGCATTGTCAATACATTCAAGCTAGTCTTGTCAGTGATGGAGAGTCAAGTAGTCGCAGATGAAGGTCGTACCGCTCCAGCGGGATAGTCAGATAATCTGCTCTGGCACTGGTCTGGCGTATCGGCAGCTGCCAAGCTGGCAAAAGCCAGGATGCTCAGTGTACCGGTCAAGCTCCTCATGATGGGCGACGGATGACTCGGATCCGCTTCTGGAAAGATAGGACCAGTGGGTTCAACCCTGGAAAGACGTGGAAGAGAGATCGGGAAGAAAAGAGCAAAACTGCTGTGCTATATGTATATCCTCGGTCCAGCCTCGACGACCTCGCAGTCCAGTCACGAACCACCCCGGCAACGGTGGCCGTACGTTTGGGACGGCTCATTTTCCGCATTGAGCGAGTGATTCGGATGTCGTTGGACGCAACAGGCTGATCCCAGCTGCGAATGCTCATATAGGTCATAAAACATACTTGACGAAGCTTGTACGTTGGCCGCCATGTCCACTTATGCATGGCAGATGACAAAGGTGGAGGTTCCGTCGGCTACGATCATTGATCCCGTCGCCCGACAAGCCGATTTCGCGGGGCCCCGAAGTAAGATACTGCAGTTATGGTGCATCACTGGTGGAGCAAGGTCTTGAAAGATCTTGATAGGCCGTCGGGCGCGGGGACATACCCCATGGAAAGCCGATGACTGGCTAAAAAGCCAGCTTGCTAGTCGGGATAAGTTCTTATTTCAAGAGCATTATGATCTGTCGAAATCATGACTGTCCCCTCATCGCTCGATTTCGAGAATGCTGGGAGAATCCCTCGCGATCGTGTATTCATGCTGATGGCAGAAGAGATTTGAAGCATTTAGAAAACTTGATCTTAAGAAGTGGACGTATAAAGACGGCCAGAGAAGGGATGTTGGAGGTGGTAAATTACATCTCCGGACGGGATGCGGATGGACGACGACCTCGGGTCATCAAGCCCCACGCAATGCTAGGTAACGAAATGAAATGACCGGCGGCTTTCTCTAGGAGATGCAATGCAACGCTGATTCGGGTAATGAGCCGAGCCGTCTTTGAGCGTTCTGGGACACCACAGTATGTCCAAGAAACAGGAAGACGTGGTATGAACAGAAGCATGGCCAAGTATACCTAGGTAACATTTTCACCCTTGGAACAGTAGCTCTATTAAGCTTTCATAATGTAAAATAGCACTAGTAATTAATGAATAAGACGATTATTAGAAGAAAAGCAGGTTCACGATTTTTCTATATACTACAAAGCCGTTTATAATATTTCATTATATTAAAAGAAGCTTTCTAGGTTATCTCAAGCGTTATAGTAAGTTAATTTATTCCTCTATTATAGATAGATGTCTTACTCTTTCTCAGCTTTGAATATGTATTTTATTGTGTTCTCCTATAACAGCTATATAGCGACAAGATTCAAGGCAGGGGCGCGCCTATATTGTTAATTGTATGCCGAATCCCTTCCTTTCAGTCTCGGTCCCTACTACCGGTGAAGTAGGCTCTAGCTAGCACGGCAGGCTTGATAATCGGATCGTAGAGTCTATCGGGCAGGCAATTCAATCCGATTTCGAGGGCCTGTTCCCCGGGTGCCTAAGCCTCGACGTCGTCGTTTAAGCATTCAGATGGGTTATCTTGAGCTGGCCTGTAATGTTATATCTCATCGGGGAAAAGCGGAATATACCCAAAAGTTATATACTCGTCGCATATAGTAAGCCTTCTATCGTGAAGCTAGAATTTTGTCTATGGAGCTTCCTTGGATGCTAATTTGTTGTTCTCGCCGTTGTCTTGATTACGAGTCGCGCGAAACACTGCCTCGTTGATGCGGCGCAGTATCGCTGATTAACTAGGGAAAACGGAAAGAGATGACGAAGTAGCAGAGACCGCCGGGAATCGCAGAGTCAATGACAAGTGGTCGCAGGTTGTTTCTATAAGAAGAAGGAGAAGTCGGTCAAGAAGAGGAGTGTACGAGTTATACTGCGAGCTGGGCATTTTAAGCAATGCAGGCAGATAGCCGACTGCCATAAGTGAGCTCCGTTCTTCAGTTTATGCCTCAGACGTAACTTGCTACCGCCGCATTTAGTCCGCGAGTCGTTAGCTTATGACCTAACTAAGCCGCGGAACTCTCGTAGAATTAAGGTGGAAAGAACCTTGGCTCATCTTTTCCCTGTCCTCACGATCGCTTGAATCACTGCATGTGGGGATGAATCCTGCGAGTGATCCAACTTGTTCTTATAGAGTCTAGATCTGAACTTATTAATTCGCGCAGTATGCATGGCGCTATCAACTTCTGCCCAGTTGGTCTCCAGTTGGGAGAACGCCCGCGAGATATCGGCTCACTTCTTAGTCGTGTAAATCACTGCGATGCGGGTGTCAAGGCTGATAGAGGATTGGTCAATCTTGCGTCTCCCCTCGCGATTGAATTGTTAAACTTTACTTGCCACAGGTAATTATCGCATGTCTCCATCAAGTCCGGTCGACATTAAACCCTCGGCGGCCCACCCATGCTACGTCCCAATTTTTCAGGAACTTGCGGACCTGCTTAAGGTATATGGTGGTCAAGACTGGACTCAACACCAACATGCAGTACATGTAGCCACACCACGCGGCACCAGTATAACCAGCTTTTCGACTTGAAGATATCAATATATTGTGCACGACTTTATGCAAAAGACCCGATCTCTAGCAGCCTTTGTTACATTCCTTTGGGTCGACCCGATTCCTTCTCTTATTATCGTCCTACTATGAAGGCGCCTTGGTTGCTACTCGCTAAATGGACGACCGTCTTACTGCTCATAGAGTCGGCACCTCTCACATCGGGGCTGTCGATTCCCCGTCCTGAAGACACCCAGAGCCTCTCGTTCTCTGAACTTGAGCAGGCTGCCCGTGATGTTATTCAGAGACTCAAAGTTACTTATCCCGATGGCAAGGTCGCCGTGATCGGGGGCGTAGCCATCGACAAATACCTCCCAGGTCACAGACCTACTAGGGTTAGTCTGGGCTCATATATACCTCAGTTTGTTATAATTAACACCCGTCTTCAGGATATTGATATCTACCAAACAATCGGTAGCTCCCTAGATATTAAGAACGAGTTGCTCAAAGATCCCCGGTTCTATACAAGAAAAGCAACAGAAGTTAGCCTCGACTCCACGACGAAAGTATACCTCTTCTTCAAGAATCAAGATGGAAAGAATATCGAGATTGATCTACCTGGAAAGCACATTGTTCGTTATCCCGAAATGCCACTGATTTGCTCCTGCGAGCACTATAGCACGAGTGCTAATGTCCACGCGAAAATAGCTCACGTTTGATCCGGTCTCTGCGAAAGTCCTGAAGGATATCCCCGCCGGCTCTGTCCCGTATATCTCGGTAGACGAGCTTGCTATTTCAAAAATCCAGTCAAGTCGCAAGCGACCAGATCCTGCGAAGAAGGTCCTCGATATTGGCGACGCCAAGGCACTACTAGAGAAGTATCCCGACACGACGTTCGCGAACGAGAATCACCGCCAGATTGCCGAGAAATTTTGCAGCGAAAACAACCTCCCTCCGCCAAAGAATCACCCCAAACCCCCCTCCCCCGGGCTAGAACATCCATCGCCTAAGCCCGCGCTTGATCCCCTTAATGAGGTTCCGGATGGCGAGCTCGAACGTATTGATACCGGCGGCAAGACCACTGGTAATGCGAAAATCAAAGATGTCGGTGATGAAACCTACGCCGTGAGACATAAAGCGGCAAGGGACAAGTTTGTTGACCTCGCTCACAAGCATCACATTGACGAGCTCGGCCTCGGTCGCCGTCGTATATCCATGACTGAGATATACCACCACTACGGCGCACGACTCAAGCCTTCGCTTAGAACCGCTATTACTGGAAGCGCCGTTATGGCGATACCGTACGCCCTGAACTTGTTTTACACATTCTCCAGTGAGAACTCGACTGCCTTGCAGAAGACCGCGGCTTTGTCATCTCTTGTGCCTGTGCTTGGGTGTGTGACGGAGCTGGCCGCCCAGCAAGACGAAATCATCTTACCGCCGGATGGCACCGATGCTGCCTTGTGTCTGGTTGCTGATGCATTACTCTTCACTCCTCTCATGCCTGTCGGCATTCTGCTGCACTTTTCACGCTCCCTTTTTGCTCAGGAGCTGCGCTTCGACGCCCCTGAGGAAGCTCAACAGATTCGCGATCACGCTTGGCAGCGACAGCTCCAACGCTTCGAAATGTATATACAGGAAACGGCTTCCAACCAGTGGGACGCCGAAATAGCGGTCATTTTGGCCGAGAGTGCCACAATTGGCGTCGTCGTCGATGAGGCCAGCCATGTAGTCGACAATCTTGACGACGTGACCCTGGAGGTGGCCGCGGCCAGAGTTCATGAGGCCCAGGCTAACATGACGCGAAGCATGTGTCACCGCATCGCAGCTCGTCACACCGAGCTTCAAATGGAGATTCCTGACAAGATGGCTACGCAGCTGCTTCGCGAAGCCACAGACTTTAATGAAATGTTCATTCACAAGGTCAATATAACCATGTCAGAGCCCTCAGCCCTCGCGGAGGCGATCGAGGCAACAGCCGGTATGCCTGAAGACGACTCGGGCGCCCTCGGCATTTTTGGTAGAGACTTGAGCGGTGTCTCATCGAGTGCCAGCGGCGATGATAGTCTACGGAAGCGTGTCTCCGACTATGATAGATTTGATCCAAATCTCCGTCGGGCGAAATACATGCAAGATACCATACCGAAGATAAAGAAGATCAGTCAGTTCCTCAGGGATAACCATCCGAAGACTTGGACCAAGAATGAGATCTTGAGTAAAGTCCAAAGTACGATCGAGCACCGCTGGAATAGGAGCCTTTGCCAGCCCGATGAGCAGATTCGCAAGAAAGCTCTCCTGCTGGATGACGAAGCGAGGAAAAGGCTTGAAAATGCGTACAAGCAGCTGAGTTGTACTGGCGAAGCCAAATTTTGGACTAATTGCTTGTAACTAAGATCGTCGGCGTTTCATACTATGGTAGTAATGAATAGGTACCTGCGCCTTGGAGTAATAGTGTAACCTATGTTTATTAAGAATCCCCTCAGCGCGCGAAGGTAGGGCGATGCCATTCTGGTACCTGGATGGCTCGTCGCGAAAGTTACGCCTGCGACACGTGCAAGAGGACCACCTGCCGCATCATCCATACGCAGCTCGAGGCGTCCTTCTAAGCAGAGAATTGGTGCCGAGAATAAGTACCGGACGCGGGCAAATTGACGATGCTATTCACGAATCTTCCGACTATCAGGTCAAGGTCCCGTCTGGCGATGGCCATGCAATAATACTGCTTTCGGTGTCGGAGATGGTGGAAATGAAAGCGACATTACACAAGTTGGAGGCGGCGAGAGTTGTGACTGTTTCCAGCCTGGTTATTGAGGTCGACGTGAGGAAACAGTGCCAGGTTTGATGAAGGGCCCGTTGTTGTAGATCTGGCAAAGGGTTCTTTGATCTCAACTTTCGATGTGTGTGACCGGGAGTAAATGACTAAGCACGCGTTGCTGGGTTGACGCCGGCCTGAGGCATCACCATTTTCGCGTTGTGGATCCGCTGCCGGCTTGAGACAGGTCCCGAGCTAAGCCCAGTCCGCTCAGATACTGTAGCTCCAATTGGAGATTCTCATCTGGATTTCTCCAGTTCGTCTCGAAATCGCATCCACCGCCCAAGTTGCTGCATCCGTTTGCGACGGCACTGTTCAAAGCGAGCTGCTCTCTTGCCCCGACGCTCTTTTCTTTGCCTCCTTCTGCGCGCATTTGAACTCAACACATTCTTTTTTTCGCGCCAGGCCTCGAACCCCTTGACCATGGCGACCGATCCTCAAGATAACCCGGTCGACGAGACGTCCAACACCGGCGCCGACGTCGAGATGACTGAAGAAACTGCGCAAGTCGAGGTTGAGGAGACCGCCGCCGATGCGAGCGAGCTGCCGTATGCCGAGGAGGAGGTCGCACCTCGCGTCAGCTTCATGTCATACTTGGCCAGCCCCATTGTCAATCTGGTCATTGGACAAGGCGAGCAGCAGACGCTGTTGTCCGCCCATCAAGCGCTTCTCGTCAAGAGCCCCTTCTTCGAGACTGCCTGCCAAGGCTTTGTCGACGACGGCAGCGTAAGTCATGCGCGGCTCACGCGCCCGATGCGCCGGCACGGTAGAGATCCTTGGAAGCTCACGCTATCATTTGCAGCCTCGACAAATCGAATTGCCTGACGAGGACAACGACGCGGTTGGCGGCTTCCTCGAGTATCTCTACACGGGCGAGTACTTCCCGCGCAAGGTTCCCGGTCAGCGGACGCTCGAGACGGACGCCAGCCTCCCGGCCGTCGACGACTCAGGCGAGCAGCTCCTCAAGCATGCGCGCATCTACACGCTGGCAGAGAAGCTTGGCGTCTCGCCGCTCAAGTCGCTCGCCAGCTCCAAGATTCACTGCGTCAACTCGACGGCCAAGGGCGAGATTACATATGCGCGCTACGTCTACGCCAACACGAGCGCCGACGACACGACGGTGCGCGCGCCCATTGCCAGCTTCTGGGCCACCCGGTCGCACATGTTGCGCTCAGAAGCCGAGGACGAGTTCAAGTCTCTATGCTTGGAGTACCCTCAATTCGGTTACGACGTACTCAGTAAGTTTTCTTACGAGAACAGCCCTTTGTGCGGGAGTCGCGGTTCTGACACTTCACCTCAGCCCGGGTCTTGGACGAGAAGCTCAAGAGGGAGCGCAGCGACAAGATGCACCCGGCCACCGGCAGCGGCCGCAAGCGCGCTCGCCACAGCAGCGGCGCCGCCTAATTGTTGGAGGGTTGGCAAATTTTCACGGAGTGCAGAAAAGCTTGATGGCTGGCGAGCTCGCATCATTTCCTTTGTACTGGACATTTGTGTTTATGGCTTCAACGGTGTTTCCTCAGGGGCGTTTATACCCTTCTGGATATACAGCACTTGGTACGGTAAAGTGGCAGCAATCATGAGGACTGCATCTTTTTCAAGGGTGGTGTCGTGTGGCGCGACGTCAGCCGGAGTCGGAAGATCCGTTAATCGAAGTCACGAACGTTTCTCGGGGTGCATGGGAACACTCTTATCTATTTCGAAGTGCGACTCTAGAAAAGTTGCTTTCATTCCCTTTTGTTGCGTGAGGATAGGTCGCTGTCGTGATGCTGTACGCTGCTATAAGTCGTCGGTGAGTTATGCGATGCCCGACCGCATCAAGCAGATTGTCGGAGAAAAGGACGCTCTCCAAACGCGCACTTCTCCTCTTTTCTCACGACAAAAAGAGCCAAAAAGTAACCATGGAGCATTATAATGGCAAAAGGGAAGTGGGTGAGGAGAGATTCGAACCCTCGACCTCATCCCAAAGATATTTCTAGGCGGATTCCCCTCGTGTTTCGAACCGTCCGCCCGATCCGAAACGCCGAGTTAACGTCTAAAGGAGGCGCTCTACCACTGAGCTACTCTCCCTGTTCTGTTTATTGAGATGATTGAGATTAATCGTCCTATATAGGCACGGCATTGTGCTTGGGATTCACGTGACTAGGAGTGAAATGCGGTGCGCGTCGTGGTGGCCGAAGCAGGTGTGGTGCGTGAACAGTGAGCCCGTTTAGTCGCCAGCTGCTAAGGCGGCAACAGAGTGACCCACAGACATCATGTATTCGAGTGACGGACTGCGAGTATAAGCGTCTGATCGATACTTACAAGACTCCAGTTATGTCGACTTGTTTGATCCGATGGACTGATCATGGAAGCGTCTATCTCACGATTTAAGGTGGCATAAGTCGACTGGAGCTATGTTGCGGGAGGAAAAGGGCCGGTACTGTTGTCAATGTCATGGCAGTAACGACAGTGAAATGAGAGAAGATCATTACCTGATTGACTCATCATTGACTCAATGGTAGACTGCCGCTGGTCTACCGCTGATGCGGATTGTATTGTAATCAGGGCAGCAACGAGATTCGGAGAAGTCAAGTCAAGCAAAAATGGTTCGTCAACTGAGGTGGTAATCTGCAGGAACGTATCGCCTTAACGAGAAGCGCGCTACTGCAGGTACAGCTATTCAAGACCTATCATACGTCATTAATGACCCACTTGAACTCTACCTTCGGGCCAAGACCCGCCGAGCCAATTGAGCTTCTAGATCAACGCCCACGGATACCCTAGACCGACATCACCAAGATTAACTTAAGAGGACAAATAACTAAACCCGTCATATAATCCTAGTCTCTTGCGTTGAAGCTGATCTCAAAAAGTGATTGCATCTTCTATCTCTCGAATTCCTCTTCAATCGTGCATCATTGCACATTGTATGTACAGGAGTAACAGTGCGCAATTGTAACAGTCGGTTGTCCTTATAGTTCAACTGGCTAGGAATGCCTGCCTTCCACTGTCCTCCTACTACACAACGAGGGCAGTTGTCGTTCATCTTTTCACAGTCCAAGGCTCAAGCGACTTCATTCCGCGACGCCCAAGACACTCCTCGACCGACAAATCCGAGTACATCCTCAGGGGACTATTCTTGTTCTCGCACCACGCTCGAGTCCCCACGCAATTCTCCGTCTTGCTAAATCTCTGATAGGCCTTGCAGTTCTCTGAATGATCGATGAGATGCGGTCCCTGCCTCTCGGCGAAGCAAGCTGTCGGGTCGTGGTGGCGCTGGCAAAAGACTTCCGAGCCGAAGTATTCCTCGCACTTGGCGTGAAACCTTTTCGATCTATCGCTGGCAACTTCGCCGCAATTGTACTCTGCCGAACCGTCGTCCAAGTCGGATCCGTATACCCAGGCCTTGAGCTCATCCTGCTGATGCTGATAGTGCTGGCTTGTCGTCGAGTTGTGATATTTGGGCTGCGTCGGAGCCGGGATGGCCGCGGGCCCGGAATTCTTGACCGCTTCAGGGGTCCTTGCCGACGACAATGTCTTGAAATCGTGAGACACGCATCGCAAACGCTATGTGCCAGTCTCGTTAGTACGTATCCGCCGCGTCTGAACCTTTGTTGTCGATGCTTGCTTACCTCGGCCGATGTCCCAAATTTGACCATTTGCAACTTCAACGCCAGAATCGAGCAGCAGGAAGGAGACATTTCGAATACCGTCAATCCAATCTGGTTCCGAACTTGACATCCAAAAATGCCTGTTCCCTCGCCAGTGAGTTCTTCGAATGTTGCGACTTGGCCTCCACGCGATTCCTCACAGGGCTTCATACACTCCAGGTTTGGCATCAAAGTCGGCAGCGTGGCATGAGACTCGGGGATGGCTGGCTGATGCATCATGATGGTGGTATGCGGCCTCAAAGTCGTATGCTTGACCGAAGTCGGGACCAGAGCTGATCCATTGCCCCCTGAAACTCCTGCGTAGCCGGTCAAAGATCTCGGTCCCCAAACATCGCCGGATCGACAGATTGAATCGTAGGAGCCCATGTACTCAAAGTGCTCGTCTATGATTCTCATCAAACGCGAAGTGCTGGGGTGGCTCAACAAGCGGAGATCGGCTCTTGTTGATCGCCATACCGTGGTCACGTCTGACCAAGGCCTCAACGACAGCTTGGACCATTTCTGCATTAGATCTCCGAGGAACTGGTGGTCATGCTCCTCTGCCTCTGAGCCGAGAAGATTCGCCAGCTCCTTCTTCGTGTCCTCTCTGAGCTTCATTTTGATCACCTTGATCCGGACGCAGATATTTTGGGTGAGCTCGCCAAGGGCCCGCGTCTCCTGGTCGTACACCGTCCACAGCTCGACTTGCGTGCTCGCGTTTCGTCGCAACGGGGCAATCTCTGCGTCGATAGCAGCCTTGGCCTCGGAGGCCACAAACATGATAGCGGCCACTTGGCTTTCAAGCTGAATCTTCAGCGCAGCCTTGAAAGGATCTGACCTCATCCACTTTTCCCTCTGGTCACAGTAACCCTCCCAGCTCTCGACGCGCATGCGCTGAAGGGCTTCCTCGTTGAGATTCTGCTCAAACTCGATCACTTTGGGGATAAAGTCTTTGAAGAAGCGGCCGATGTGCATGACCAAACCAAGAGGCCACAACGGGGTAAACATGAGCACATCTCCCAGTAGACACATGCCCGTGTCCACATAATCCGGCTTGCCCTTGATCTCATTATCCACAGCCTGTGCGCTACACCCTATAACCGGCACAATGGATAACATCACTGTTGTCCGGTTCAGGGCACTGGTGTTGGCTTGAAAGACGTCGATGACGTCCTTGACGTATAGTCCCAGCCCGGCTACGGCAAGCGCACCGGCACCTCCCGTGATGGCCTTGGATCTGAAGTTCGATACCTTGATTGTGGATAGAGACTTTGACTGCGTAAACTTGACGCGTATTTCTCTTGTCGTCAACTTGCTGTGACTCGCAAGGGTGCGGAGTCCATAGCGGCCGGCCAGACGCTCAAAAGTCTCGGCAGCCACCTCCTCCGAAGCTTGCGCCGCGACTCCCGTTTCTGGCTGCAGAACAGGACGAGGCTCGTTCGGGATGGGTTTGGGTCCGCAAAGGCTTCTCTTTCTCAGGGCGCCGCCTCCGCAGACAGCCGCCATATTGACTCCTCGCGCTTGAGCCTCCGCATCTCCTTCGAGTATCCGTGTAAACACTTCATTCACGTCCGTGTTTTCGCCATTCTTTCTGAAACTGGCCCATGGCTCTCTCTGCCAGCCTTTATGGCCTTTTGGAAATCCAGCCAACTCAGGATACGCGTGACTCCCCTGCAGGGGCTCAGGCAGGGGCCTAAAGTCGGCATTGGGTGTGAACTCGATCTCCTCGATCCTATTGTCCATGGCCAGAGCATCTACTTCGGGCGTAAACTCAGCATACTCGATGACTTGTGACCAAGGGATGCCCCCCATGGCCGCGTGCTCAGCGTTGCTGAGGTACCTCCACATCCGCAACGACTTGTTCACGTCGACAAAGTTCGACGAGGCCGCAATTTTGTAAATATACCCGCCATTCCTGAACTTTTTGACGTAAGTTACCGCGGTCCCGAGAGAGTCCGTCGTGGAGACGTATGCGGTTTCCTTGATGTTGCCCTCGACATGCGAATAGATGCCGAAACCTTCGGCAGACTTTGGGCCTTGAGCTGGGAAGAAGCCCGGCCGGGACACGCCCTTGACTGTGTAGTCCCTGATTTGCGCCGGGCTCCGGCTGTCCGCACGATATACAATTTTCTTTTGCGCATGTCCTTGAAAATACTCTGGATCCAATGGTGCCTCAAGATCGAGAGCTGGCGCAGGGGCCGCGGGCGGTGATTTGGGTGGCTTGGGTTTGATGAATGAGTTGCCGGGATTGCAACTGCCCGTCGCAAGCAACGACAGAAGCAGAAGCGGTGAGAGCCGCATCTTGAGAAAGAAAATCGCAGTTGTACGATGATTGGGAATTCAAGCCAAAAGTTGTTTGGCGTCGGAGGAGCAAACGTGAGTTATGGAATAGCCAGCGCCGACGGGCTCAAACCAAGATGCGCCGTGATACAGATGGACGGGCAAGTCTGTCTGTCCATGGCAGCTTAAATACACGAAACTTAACGATATCGCACGTATGGCAGGCCGGAAGATCAAAAGTGAAGTCGTATGAAGCTCTATGCCATGCCGGCCAAGACTCTAGTGTCTGCAAGCTCTCCACAGTCAACTTGGATTTTGGATGCCAAGAGAAAGCCATCTAGAGTAAGCCCGAGATTAGTACGCGGACTTTTCCTCCAAAGAAGAATTGGCCATACAGACTTTCGGCATCAGCAACTCAAGTCAGAGGCCAAGAATGTGTGCCAGTCACCAATCATACATGACGTTGAGAGTTGGTCATCATCATCACCCTGATCGGATGCGAAAGACTGAGCTATACGCCCCATACCGTATTTGCTCGCGAATCCCCCGGTCGAGATATGTCTTTTCTGTCCAAACATGGTTAGCTATACAAGTCTCGAGATATATAGATAAAATAAACCGTCGCGGGCCGGCAAGATCTGTAGAGGTGAGAGCCAGGGATTGGCCCTAGCCAAGCATTTTAGTCTCGATCTCGAAGAAATCACGCTTGAAATACGAACGATATACGATGGGCAATATAAAGTCGTACCACTTTGCTCTCAGTCCTTTCTAGTTTCTGCATATTGAACGTTATCGAGACAGAGAAGGGACTTGCAACGTAAGAGGCTCGGAGTGCGCGATCAAAGCTCCTTTGAGCCATGTTTAGTCGCAGTCTGATAAATAAAGAACATCGACTCTGTTCAGACCATTGCGCGCCGTATAAAAATCGCTCATTAATGAAGTCCTTCATCCACTAATCAATGTACGTCGTCGGCAGGGTGATTCGAAGCGATACCTGTCGGGACATCTGAGTTTCGAATCATTCGAATGCACTCACGCCAAGGCTGCGTCGAGTAAGACCCAGAATCCAGCTTTGAATGTCAAGGATTGGAATGAGAAGAGTTTGAATTTTTGGGAATCTTTATTGCAATATGTACGCGATCAATTGAACCCGCATTACCATTTCCTCAGATCAACAGGACGCCACCAAAGACAGCCCCGACCAGCAGGGCGACAGCGCCGCCATTCAGCCCGAGGCTCATCGCAGACAGCGGCCGGATACCAGCGGCAGCGCCCTTGCTGGGTGATGCCGACCCGGATGATGTAGGCGTGGAAGATGAAGCCGCCGCGTCGCCGAGCAGAGCGGTCAGCTTGGCGTCGTCGGTGAAAGAGGCCGTGACGGAGGAAGCGTTCTTGCACTCGGAGGGAGGCTGGGCAGATCCCTTGACGAAGTTGACGGCGATACACTAGGAAGGAGATTGGATGAGTCTGAGTTTCACTTTGCGCAACGGACAGCGAGATTGTGGACGCACCTGGTATAAGAGACCGTCGGGAGCAGAGGAAACAATGCTCACGACGCCCTTCTTGCCGGCCCAGTCAGAAGGAGCCGGAACGCCGGGCTCGCAAAAGGCTCCGAGGCCGCTCTGCATGACAATGGGGAACAGCTGTTTCCAGTCCTTCTTGGCAGCCTGGTCGGTAGTGGCGCGGAAAAGCCAATTGTTCTGCGGGTGGGAGCTGCGCATGGCGAGAGCCTGGCCATCGACGTGGAAGTCGACGACGTTCTTGGAGAAGTCGGGCTCGAAGCCGCCGCAAGGGGCATCGCTCTCCTTGTCGTCGTTGAAGCCAATGGACTTGGGGTCGACCATCTCGAAGTGGGCGGCGCTGAGGCCGGCAAAGAGGGCCCCGAGGGCAAAGAGCGGCTTGACCATGGTGGGCGTTGGGCAGTGAGATCGGTTATTAGGATGATGAGAAGGTAGGTCGCCGCGTAGAGGACAGTTGCTGAGACGCTGTCGCAATGGAGGCACGAGGATGGGCGCGGAGAGATATTCAGAGAATGGACGACAACAAAACACGGTTGAAGGTAAGAAGTGATGGAGGAGGGGAAAGATGGCGAGGATAAGATATATCAGCACGCAGTAGGGGATACAGTACGAAGTAGAGCAAGGTCAATGCACGCGATAGGCGAGGCAAGCGACGGGGGTCTAGAACAGCTCTTGCTACGAAGTACCGGAAGACGGATGCCGCAGACCTGCAAGGTCCAGTCCGGATATCGGTTACAGATGTTTGTACAGGCATGAAGTCCAAGGCCCCGGATCCATCCATCCATCCATCTAGGTTACTGTACAGACAGTATGTAACTCAAGATCAGAAAGCATGGCATGGATACTGCGATTGCGTGGGGAAGCTTCAATGTTCTCAGCCGGGACCGACCAACCCGGATGGGTCAGCCAGCCTCCCATGAACTCCGATCTCCCGCTGCACGATGAGAGTAGGTACGCACAGACTGTTCAGTGAGCGGGGGGGGTTTAGGCTGATACAGCAAGTTGGAGCTGGTGGACAAGGTTTACTACGTATTTAGTAAAGTCGCCGTGAGCATGTTTCCAGTATTTCACTTTAAACGAGGGTCACCCCCTGTCTCGCGTCTTTTTTTCCCGGTGGACAGCATGAGAAAATGAAGAAAGAAATAGGTGAGACGAAAGTTCTTGGCAAATACGAAGTCATACGCTACCTGCGATAGATTGTGCCTTGGCTTGGATCGTGAGGCAAGAACGGGAAAAAAGACCGACAGACAGAAAGTGACAGATTCACAGTCGACGTCGCACAAGCATTCACGGCGGCGGGGCAGCAGAGTGGGAGAGCTGATGAAGCAAGAAAGAGCGCGCGAG
This sequence comes from Hirsutella thompsonii MTCC6686, assembly GCA_000472125.2. NCBI lineage: Eukaryota > Fungi > Ascomycota > Sordariomycetes > Hypocreales > Ophiocordycipitaceae > Hirsutella > Hirsutella thompsonii. The sequence continues at coordinate 195,124 of APKU01000011.1, read as the reverse complement.
AGTGAGAGAGAGAGAGAGGGAGAGAGGCAAGAGGGCACTGGAAAAGGGGTGGTGTGTGTGGGCGTTTGGCGGTGCGTCCAATCAGGAAGGGAGCTGATGAAGGCGGGTGAGAGTGTTTGAGCAAGTTATTTTTCAGGGGACCAAGACCAGTCAAAACCCGTGTCAGCCGTTTCTGGAGAAATAAGCTCAATTCGCGGCACGGTGCTTCCACACTTGAGTGGCAGTGGCAACTCGGTCTTTGTTTCCTTCTTCTTCTTGCTTGTACTCTGTGACTTGACTTGGCTCCGGAACAAAGACATTTGAGGCCAGAATTGTTGCATCGTTAGACAGCATTCGACACTCGTTTACTGATCAATCACTCATCAAGCTGCGCGACATTCATGCTCTACAACCAACATCAGCTCTCAACTTGGCTATAAGTTGCATTTACATACGAATCACCATAACACGGTATCATCGGAATCTGGAATTGGTCAATCCACAAAATTGAATACACGCCCCCGTTCCCACCACCCTTCCGGCGTCGCGGATCCCGTGTCCGCCGGCCATCCCCAGCCGCCGCTCAAGCCCCCTTGCTCTCGGCCGGAGGCCACCGTGCAATTGAGCAAGTTGTCAGATCGTCAACACTCCAAGTTGTCGGCCCCTGCCCGTTTCCACTTCCACCGGCAACGGACCTTGGATAGCGGCTGTGCGGCTCAACGTCGTTCACGGTTCACCGGCACTCGTTGCGTACGTCACGACAAACCAGGCATTTTCAGCCAAAAAGAAAGAAGAAAGACTTCTCACCTTGCCCTGACGGCCATCGTCCAAAGCATGCCGTCTCTAATTTCCAACTGAATAACACCAGTCGTCGTCTGTCGCTAGGTCTATTACCATACACATACCAATGTCGCTCTGTTTCTCGAGATAACCTCCCCAACGGCACCGACTCGCCCAGTCGGCAAAAACATCTTGAATCATGGACATGTCGTCGCATATGCACAGCGCGGGCATCGGCTCTGACCTCAACTATGCCTTTGCCCGCGACTATTGGTACATTGCCGCCGGAATCGTAGGCCTCTTCACTGTCGTTCGCGCCGTCAATTACCTCGGCGTGACGAAACGGTGAGTACATGTATCTTGACGTGACACGTCTCGAGATTCACACTTCCTGACACGCAGACTTAGACGCAAGGCATGCTCAGACCCGTCTGTCAAGCACTCTACCTGCACCCGACCCAATGGCCGTGCAAGTCAGGCATGGGCGTCCGCGACGGCCGTCCTACGCGAACTCAGCCATCCCCAGCTCTTCCTCAACCTGCGCGGCTTCCGATGGGCCACACCGCCGCACCTCGGCCGAGCCCTCGTCCTGCTCGTCTACTGGGCCATTATAGCCTTCTTCATGAGCAGCGACGCCGTTCATCGCGACGTCTACTACTGGGAGCGCATCGGCTATCGCAACGCCTGGGTTACCTTGACGCAACTGCCCATGCTGTTCTTACTGGCCATGAAGTTGAACCCGATCGGATGGCTCATCGGATCTGGCCATGAGCGCCTCAACTGGCTGCATCGCTGGGTAGCCCGGACGATGCTCATCACCGCCACTGTCCACGGCTTTCATTTCTGGACACAGTGGGTGTTGGCCGACTTTTTGGCCTACGAGCTGGCCATCATGCCGCTCGTCAGATACGGCATCGGGGCGTGGGCGGTTCTTCTTTGGTCCGTCGTCATCGGCTTCGTCCCGATCCGCAGAATGGCCTACGAGGTCTGGCTTCTCCAGCACATTGTCTCGGCCGTCATCATGCTCTGGTTGCTGTACAAGCACATCCCAGCCCGCGCTCAGTATCTTCTATTCATGGCTATTTCATTCCTCGTATTCGATAGATTAGCGAGGTGGCTGCTATTGGCATGGTGTAACACTTTCAAGAGTAAGGGTTTTGGCTACGACATGTCGATGCGAAGCGAGGGGGACTCGACTACACTTCTGACTCTCCATGATGTGCGATTCAAATGGCGACCAGGGCAGTTCATTTATCTTTGGGTCCCGCGCCTAGGACCTTTCGAGGCCCATCCCTACACCATTGCAACGGCACACGAAACGAGCGACTGCGATGGAGGGAATGGCATACAGCTCGTCGTGCGAGCACACTCGGGGTTTTCAAGGCGCATTCACACTCGGGCGTCCACAAGCTCAGGCAAGACATGGAAGGCATTCATCTCGGGTCCGTTTGGTAACCCGCCAAGCTGGGACGCATACGAGACGCTCGTGCTCATCAGCGCCTCAACCGGAGCGAGCTTCACTGTGCCAATTCTCGAAAGCATCGGAGCATCTTCGAACAAAACCTGCGTACGACGTATAGAAGTCGCCATCATCGCCAAGACTGCCGAAGAAATCAGCTTCTACACACGCAGGGCCAAGCAGGCCAGCAAACAGGCACGAGACAAGGGAATCGATGTTCGACTTCACATCGCCGCGACTAGCCATAGTCCCGCGCGAGACGAAGGAGTGCAGCTCGTACAAGGCCGAAACGGAGACGAAATGGACCTCGAAAAGGGAGATGAGAAACGCATGAGCCAAGCGCCAGACTCAGAAGACGCGTGCTGCAGGCGGAGAAGCGCTAGCAGTACCAGCGTCCACAGCAACGGGCCTCTCACAGGCTCACTCGAGGCCTCCTTTGGCGTTGTCATCAAGGAGTACTCTGCGAGACCGGATATTGAGGGTATCATCCGGGAGCCCGTCGAGCAGGCCTGGGGCGAGACGGCCGTCGTGGTGTGTGCCGGCCGCGAGCTCGTCGCCAGAACTCGCAACTGCGTCAGTCAGCTAAGTGACGAGAGGGCTGTACACAAGGGAACTGGCGCCCAGGGAATCAAACTGCATGTCGAAGAGTACGCCTTTTGATTTGATGAAGGAGTATGTCGACTTCTATGTGTGTATTCACAACACGAGGCCAAGGATGGGCAGAACGTGCCCCTGACGCGCAAATCCAAAGACGCGATCGTTGACTAGGTTGAACCGCACAGCTGTCATCGCGCGTGGCGACATCGGGGACCTATCACGGCTTAAGGCACCTGCTGGCGGGCTCATGTTAGAGACGAGTTTATCTTCCCCTCAACTCCTCACCACATGTGCACTTACCCCCTTCCTCGCCCCACGAGCATAAATCCCCCGGCTTTCCTCGACCAGCGTGCTCAGCAGACATGAGGGAAGACGGACTTCTAAAGCCAAGAGAGACTTGATGCCAAAGACAATGCTCGAGGAGAAGCGCCTCCTTTCCAGGGACTATCCCAGGGACGACCCTGAAGCTCCAAGTGAGGCTGAAGCCGTTGGTAACAATGACCGCGACTTCACATGCATCGGTTATCGCGGCACCTCCCTCTTCGTCTCCCTCAACTACATCGTCTCCCTGGCCTGCCTGCACTATGTTTTCCCCGAAACCTCTAAAGTGCTTTTGGCGGGCTTGATGTACTCGGTAGGACTCTTCTCCTTTCGCACGACCTTCTGTGCCTCTCTGGGGCGGTAATTGAAGGTTATCCACCTCGGCGACTAACCTGTCTTCCCACTTCGTCAGGCCTCTTACGTGGGCTACGACATCTACGCGCTCGTGCTCGCCATCAGGCGCCGCGGGAATCCCTTAGGACAATCTCGATGGTTACTGGATTTCTTCTTGTTGTGGACAGCCTGGCTCTTCCACTATTGGTTGCAAGAATATCTATACAACAGCGATTTCCCCAAATCTGGCTTCAGCGCGACCAACGTTGAGTACGACAACTTTCGTATCGGCGTCATGAGCATGACCGACGAAGCCTCTCTTCTCGTCATGTAAGTCACTTCCTGTTCTGACTATGTCTTTTCCCGCTATTCAGATTCGCTGACCGAGAGCAGCTTCTTCCGAGTAGTCATCATTATGCAGGAGGCCATTAATGAGTCCTGCGACAGCTGTACATGTACGAAGACGCATGCTCAGCGGACGGAGAGTTAGGTCTTGGATGGCCAGGGCGGGCTGGCTTCTGCGGACGTACAAGTATCCAAGTCATACTGGACTGGATTGACAAAGGAGGGAGTGGCTGGCAAATACTTTTCGAGCAGAGCCAAGGTCAAATGCACGTTTCAACTCTAAACAGTTTGACTTGGATTTTAACATGAGATATCGATTTACATCTATATAGCCCTATGTTATGTACTAATTCTGCGTGTAAGTTGCAGCCAAAAAGCACAATTTAGTGTATTAATGTGATGGATCAAATGCAAAGTGCAGCGCTGACACCTTGGGTCACGCAGGAGGAAGTCCTAAGTATTGTCGATTTGACGACATATGCGGAGAACAACAAAAAGAAATATTGCCATGAAATTGAAATTGATTGTCCAAGAATCCACGATCAGGCCCAAAAATGGAGCATCACCGGTGGGTGATGCATCAAAAATGCGTGATCTGGGAATCGAACCCAGGGCTCCCCGACGTTGCGGATGGCAACGGAGAATTTTACCACTAAACCAATCACGCTGATGAAGCTAGTTGCTTGACAGTCGAGCTCATAACGCTTACTATGTCCGCTCTACTGGCTGTGGTTGATGCGAAAATGCCAGATTCTTCGCCGTCTCTCCTCTTCTCCAGCTTCTGTAGATATGAGTGTGACTACATGGCAGTAGGCAAGTCTGCGTAAGATTATCGCACTCTTGTGCTACAAGGTTGGCATATCCTGACGGGGACCAAATCTGCCTTAGCTTGATATTGCCAAGACGACTGTGTGCATGTCGCGATAGCCTCAAGTTCTTCCCGTGGAAAACTCCACTAATAGAAACTAGACTCATGCTTGAATAATGTTCGCGATAAGCTGGCTAATTAGTCATGAGCTGGTCTTGCAGCGTCCTTGCTTCGGACATGAAGGGGCCGACATGCCAGCATCGCACACGCATCACAAACTTATTGTCGTTTCCCCGTCCTGCCCTCTCTCGCTTTCTTAGTAAAGGGTCTGATCTCCTGTTGGCATCCATTAGGTCAAGCCATGGACGCGTTTTTCAAAAGCTTAAGCGGCACACACTCTGGGTCCTGCAAATGAGGCTTTACATAGTTTTGAGAGCTAGCATAAGATCGACCAATCTCTAGATCGCATATCCGCACGTGAAATCGAATGTACGGAATCATGTTATCCGTGGGATGCAGCAGTCCTTCGGTGCGGGCATCTCTGTGGTGACATCGTGCCCTTGGACCAGAAGCCGAGCCGTGTAGATCCCAGCAAGATTCACCAGCAGTCCCAGTGAGGAACTCCATTGCGCCTCAAGATTTGGCGTGTCTGTCAGAGAGCAAGCTTTGAAGACGCATGCCGAGATCGGGCTTAATGGCCGCCACAGTGACGGTATGACCAAGCTTTTCGTGTCCTTGGGGAAGATTTCTCTGAGACGAGCCCTCAGCTCCTTTTTCCATCTGCTTAGAGTGAATGTGGTCAAAGTAGAACAGAACACTCTCTATGCGAGCAGCTCGACTTACATACAGGCTGCGAGGCGAGACAGTCAGGATGTCGCGACCAGGATTGGCCACGATACCGGAAGAAAGCGAAAACGATACCGCAGCCGACCAAACGCCATCAGAACAATGGCCTCCTGAGCAGAATTCTTCCGGATGTGACCCTCCTGAGCAGAGTCCTTCCAGTCAGAGTCCTTCCAGCCAGAGTCCTTCCAGTCAGAGTACTCCCCGTCAGAGTACTCCAAGTCAGAATCTCCACGAACAGGTGCCTCCAGTGACCAGTAATGAGAATCGAGATGCGCCCAACGAGAAAGGTCGAACCGAGAGCACGTGGACAAGCGAGTCATCCGAGATTGATCTCGTCAAGTCGATGAAGCGGCTCCTGGACGACTACGAGCTTGACCAAAACTTCCCCCGCGACATTCTGGCACGCGCGCGGCAATACCTGGCCGACCGCGAGAACGGCGGCACCGACGTTGACACGGCGCAGCGGCTCGTCAACGACTTCCGGGAGCACGAGGAGCTGGCCCTCAATAACTCGGCATACGTCGAGGTGCGCGCTGTCGTGCCGACAACCGACGACCCGAGCCTGCCCGTGGCCACGTTCCGGGCGCTTCTGATGGGCACCTTCTTCGCCATCGCCGGCACTGCTATGCACCAGTTTTTCTCGATGCGCATGCCCAGCATCGCCCTCTCCACCTACGTCGTTCAGCTCATGTCGATGCCATGCGGTGTCTGGATGGCAAGGTGGTTACCAAGTCGCCGCTGGGGACGGGGATTCCTGTCCTTTACCCTCAACCCGGGCCCCTTTAGCCAAAAGGAGCACCTGCTCATTGCAATGATGGCCAATGTTGCTTTTGGAAGCCATCACAATGGCGCGTACATTGTCTCCATCGTCCAGGTGCTCAAGCTGGACCGGTTTTATGGTGAAAAGGTGCTGGCAAACAGCATCCCCTGGCAAATCACGACGCTCATCGCGACTCAGCTCATGGGCTATGGCTGTGCCGGATTGACGCGCCGTTTCTTGGTGTATCCACCGGCCATGATTTGGCAGAGGACTCTCGCTAACATTGCTCTGACAAAAGCCTTGGCCCGCGACCAGGACGAGGGTCAGGAGGCGGCTGCGGCTGCGGCTGGATGGACCATGTCGCGATATCGCTTCTTCTGTATCTGCTTCGGTGCCATGTTTTTCTGGTTCATGGTACCTAACTACCTCTTTCAAGCACTCGCTCTGTTCAACTGGCCGACGTGGCTGAGCCCAGGCAATGTGACGCTCGCTCTCATTGCGGGTAGCACCTGTGGCCTCGGACTGAATCCTTTGCCGACTCTTGACTGGAACACGGCGACTCTCCTTGGAGACCCCATTGTTACACCCCTCTTCACGCTACTCAACTATGCGTCAGGCATGGCCTTTATGGGGTTCGTCGTGGCACCGGTGCTGTACTTTAGCAATGTCTGGAACGGAGCCTACCTGCCCATCAACACCAACAAGGTGTATGACAACACGGGCGCCTTTTATGATGTCCACCGCATTGTCAAGAGTGACATGACGTTTGACGAGGCTGCCTACCGGGCATACAGTATTCCCTGGCTTTCGACAACGATGCTGCTGAATCTTGTTGCCTACTTCGCACTCTACGTGGCCGTGCCCGTTCACGTCTCCCTTTGGTTTCGTCGCGACATTATGGCCGGGTTGCGTTCCATCTGGACTCGGGAGCCTCGGTGTCGACAGTTCCGCGACGTGCACAACCGTCTCATGTTGGCGTACCCCGAGTGCCCGCAATGGTGGTACTTGCTCATACTGGCAGGATCTTTTGCACTGGCTTGCATCTCAGTCACGATGTGGCCGACCGGGATGCCGATCTGGGGGATAGCCTTGGCCGTGGTTTTCACCCTTATCCTGCAAATCCCCGTTGGTATGCTGGCGGCCATCAGCAACGTCGAGGTCCCTACGAGCATCCTGGCAATGCTGGTCGGAGGATACGCGCTCGAGGGCAAGACGGTGCCCAACATGATTTTCAAGATGTTTAGTTTCATGTCCACGTCACAGTCGCTGAATTTCGTGGCGGATCTGAAGATGGCGCACTATGCCAAGATTCCGCCTCGTTGTGCCTTTGCTGCCCAGGTGTACGCGACTTTTATCGCAGGCCTAGTCGCTCTGGCCGTCAATCACTGGTCTCTGCGCAACATCAATGGCGTATGTGTTGAGGGCCAGCCAGAACGATTCACGTGTCCGCACACTCACTCGTTCTTCATCTCGTCCATACTCTGGGGAGTCGTTGGCCCGCGACGTCTGTTTGGAACAGATGGGCCATATAGGATGCTGACCTACTGCATTCCCGTCGGATTCGCGTTGCCGATTGTCGTCTATTTGCTGGCCAAGCGCTGGCCTACATCGTGGTGGCGCCATGTTAACGCGCCCATCCTGCTGGCCGGCCCGCTCGGGTGGGCGCCATACAACTGGAGCTACATGCAGGGAACCGTGGTGCTAGCCATTGTCTTCAACTACTTCATCAAGGGTCGTTATCGAGCATGGTGGGAGAGGTATGCGTATGTGCTGACGAGCTCCTTTGCGGCCGCGACGGGCGTGGCGGCTCTGGTGCTCTTCTTTGGACTGCAGAAATGGGATATTCGACTGGACTGGTGGGGCAACCGGATGGCGACTTATGGGGTCGATCAGGGCGGGTGGGTTGGAAGTGATGGATCAAAGGTCAGATGCGCCCACTTGAAGATGCCGGAAGGTGGTGCGTTTGGATCTGGGATATGAGGTTCTTTTTGAGAATTAGATGTGATGTTTCTAGGGCTTTGGATATTTAGCGTTGGCGTTGGACGGTTGAACACTAGCAGGATCGGTTTAGAGTTTTGCCTAGAATCTGAGTACCTCGGTAGTGATGAAGTCTATGCATTTCAGTTAGTATGGGCGAATATTGCGACAAACCGTATTGAAGGGTGATTATGGTTGTGATCGGTTGAGATGGTTTCCACGGCAGAATGAGTTGGAGTTTGCAATGCAGAGAGACGGGCCGGGAAACGGAGAAAAGGTCCGCGCTGGAGATGAGCTAAGCAGCCCCGCCCCCGCATTCTTACACCGCCGAGACCGGGACCCGCCTTCGACAAGCCCCGCAGACCTGCAGCGACATTCCCCCAGAATATGCAATTACTCGAAGTGCCCGGCGTCGGCCAGCTGCGGCATAACCAGTGTAAGGGGCTGCCTGAGACGGGCGGTCACGAGGGCACACGCTGACCGACGGCGGCAAGGCGGGTACAATTTGTCACGGAATCCGAGAATGCACAGGCCTCGTCGAGACGGCGTCAGCACAGATGGGGCAAGGCCTAGGGTCCTCCGCAGTCACGAGGCCCCCATTGGCTGTGTCGCCTGCGTGTCCCCTGAAAGGCTAGGGCGTTGTGCAGGTTAATTGCATTAACCCCATTGCCAAATATCAGTGACATGCTCCTTCCTCCTTCCAACCTCCTCGGCGACGGCTTTCCGCTTCAAGCATCTCGTTCCTCTTTTCTTATTCTCCATTTCGTGACTTCTTCGTTCTTCTCTTTCTTCACATCAGTAGCGTGTCAAGGCAGTTGATGTTTCGATAGTCTGCCTCCTCGACTCTTTGTTGCATTACATCACCCAGCAACAGCAGAGGCATCGGGGAAAGGGTTTGTCTCTTTTCTTTACTCTTTACTACCTTTTTACTCGAATTCTTGTATGTTTTCTACGCTCTTACGAAACAACTTTTACACCCCTTCTCCATGCTGTCTGTTTTCACGTCGACCATCTCTACCTCTTCTCATTGGCTCGCCGTTGAACAATACCACGACCAGTCGGTCCACGTCTTCAATGTTCTCCAACTCGCCTGTTCATCAGCTACCCCAACCCAGCGCATTCTCGTCTAACAATCCACTAACATTCACCAGGACCTAATCAGCCAACCAGCGTGTCTTCCATCCCTCCCTCATGGCCATCCTCCGCACCGCAGGCCTGGCCGCACCGGCGCTCGCCAGATGCAGAGCCCCAATCCTCGCTTCCACCCCCGCTTCCCTATTCAGTACCCGTACCCACTCCGGCCCCACCCCCGCTCACCCATCCGCATCTACCCCGCCTGCCGCCCGTACCTCCGCTTCCGCCTCCGTTCCACAATCCGGCCGGCGGCTTCGGCGGTCCGGACCCAGCCCAAGCACCACAGCCATGAGGCATGCATCGACGTCCACCACAGTAATTAGTGGGCCCGGCAATGTATACACTGCATCGTTCGCCTTCTTCGAGGCCATCTGGGAGGCCGGCGTTACCCATTGCTTTGTCAACCTAGGCTCCGACCATCCCAGTATCATTGAGGCCATGGTCAAGGGTCAGCGCGAGACCAAGGGCAGGTTTCCGCGCATTATTACATGCCCGAACGAGGTTCGTTTAAGTCTTTTCAACGTTTGCCAATGCTCTCCAGAGCTAATGTCTCCTGTCTGACAGATGGTGGCCATGTCCATGGCGGACGGCTACGCTAGGTTGACTGGCAAGCCCCAATGTGTCATTGTCCACGTAGACGTCGGCACCCAAGGCTTGGGTGCTGCCGTACACAACTCCTCCACAGGTCGCGCTCCTGTCCTCCTTTTTGCCGGCTTGTCTCCCTTCACCATTGACGGAGAGCATCGAGGCAGCCGTACAGAGTTCATTCACTGGATCCAAGACGTTCCCGACCAGAAGCAAATCGTTGCACAGTATTGCCGCTACTCTGGCGAGATCAAGACAGGTGCCAATGTCAAGCAAATGGTCAACCGCGCTTTGCAGTTTGCCAAGTCGGATCCCCAGGGTCCAGTCTACTTGTGTGGTGCCCGCGAGGTCATGGAAGCCGACATCAAGCCCTACTCTCTGCGACAGGGTGACTGGGAGCCGGTCCAGCTCGGCGGCCTCCCAAAAAGCGGCATTGAGAAGATTGCCGATGCCCTCGCTTCTGCCGAGCGACCTGTTGTCGTGACTGCTTACGGAGGTAGAAACCACGAGTTTCCTGGAGCCCTCGTCGAGCTCGCCAACCTGGTCAAGGGCCTTCAGGTCGTCGACTCTGGCGGCAGTGACATGTGCTTTCCTGCCGACCACCCAGCCTGGCGAGGACTGCGATTCGGCGTTGACGACGTCATCTCCAAAGCCGACGCCATACTCGTCGTCGACTGTGACGTGCCTTGGATTCCCACTCGCTGCAAGCCGCGCGAAGACGCCAAGATCTTCCACGTAGACATTGACCCGCTCAAGCAACAGATGCCCCTATTCTACATTGAGGCTGCCGCCAGGTATCGAGCCGATGCCGTCACCTCAATTCGCGAGGTCACGGCAGCCCTCAAGGATGGTCCCGCAGCCAGCAAGCTTCGGGCTCGGGATACTTCCAAGGCCGTTGCCCGAGTCGCCCAGGAGCACAAGGATCACCTTGCCTCCATTGAGAAAAACGCCAAGCCCTTTGATGACGGTAGCTTCGGGACGGGTCACCTAACGAGAACCCTAAAGAAACTCTGCCCCGACGACACGCTGTGGGCCGTTGAGGCTGTGACAAATACAGGCTTCGTTCACGACAACCTTCAACCTACGATACCCGGCTCGTGGATAAACTGTGGAGGTGGTGGTCTAGGCTGGTCCGGCGGTGGTGCCCTCGGCATCAAATTGGCGACCGACGTGGAGAATGGCGGCAAGGGCAAGTTTGTTGTGCAGATTGTCGGCGACGGCACTTACCTCTTTTCCGTCCCCGGCAGTGTCTACTGGATCTCTAAGCGATACAATATCCCCGTCCTGACCATTGTCTTGAACAACAAGGGTATGCCGTCCTCGGAAGTTTGCGTTGTGGATATAATGGCTGACTCTTGTCTACTTTAGGCTGGCATGCGCCTCGTAGGTCCTTGCTGCTTGTTCACCCTGAAGGATTGGGCTCCACGGCCACCAACGAGGAGGCCAACATCTCATTCCACCCAGTGCCCGACTACGCCGGCATCGCAAAGGCTGCCGCGGACGGAGACATCTTCGCTGCTCGCGTATCGGAGGCTTCCGAGCTCGAGGGTGTGCTCAAGGAAGCAATTGCTCAGGTCAAGGCCGGTCAGACGGCTGTAGTCGACTGTAAGGTGGTGCCAGGCTGTTGATGAAGCAAGCTGCGCGCACATAGGAGCCATAGGGCAAAGGGCCATGGGATTGATTCAATTCCACCTTGACTTCGTATCGTTAGTATGAGATGAGGATCAGCAATCAGACTCTGCGAAAGTCTAGCCTGCATAGGAAGTGCGAATAGCCCGCCAGGGTAATAGAGTCGGGGACTGCAGACGCCAAGCCGGCAACCACTGTGTGTATGCAGTGATTCGTAGCCACCCGGGAGCTCCCGCGAGACCGCCTCCATATGTTCTCAGGTTTCACGGCCGAAGCTCTATTACGGAAAGTGAGAAGAATATCATCGAGATCGCATTATTCTCCGAACAGAGCACGATCCGGGGTAATTGCCAGCGCGCTCGGGATCGATCACAAACTCGTTGGTCAAGTACACGCGCTGTACGGCTCGGGACTCTCCACACCGGCTTCAGACCGGCCGAAATTTTCGCGGGCGTAATGATGGCAGAGAAAAACAGTTCTTCAGCGTTTGGTTGGAAACGGAAATCAGCTTGCTAGTTTGGGTATCACATGATGGCCTCGGGTGAATGCCAGCTACAAGCGTTCGAGTCGAAAGTCCGTGTTGAAAGCTCTAGGGGCTGAGCTTCCCACGCACATGCAAGCACTGGGTTCATTGAAGGGGATTCTGCCTTGGATCTGCATATGATACGGTTTCGGCAGTATGACTCCACCTGCAACACACTAGGCAGAAGACCGCCTAGAGTTTGCTGCCTCCAGGGTCATCCCGGCAGTCGGCCTATGGATCTCTAAGGCCACAGTACAGCAATGAGGGCAATTATAGGAAGATCGTATATGGAGAAAAAAGATGGATAATTTGCGAGTTGGATTAAGTTTGAAAGACAGGATATCTTGCCAAGGCCTTATTGAAGCCCTGTAGAAGAGGGTCGTATCAATATCTAAATTACACGTATCGAGATTCGCGACTCAGTGCCACGTAAGATGCACGTCATTAATTGTCCATGAATATTGACCACAGAATTATCTGGAAACCACAGCATTGTAAATAAGCGTAGCGACTCGAATCCATGGACGTAAGCAAAGGACTCAAAACACCGAGTAGCTTTCTCTCGCGCACTGCAGACCGTGATATACCCAAAGCAAAGGTCGCTATCTGAAACTGTAAATGATGTTTACACTTTCAGTTGATAGGCATGACGTATATAGAACAAAAGACAGACATTGCGATGTCTGTAGCCAGGCGCATCGCTCAATAGTCCTGCTATTCGCAAGCTACTAGTCACCTTGCCGCGGCCCGCGACCCATCATGCTCATCTTGTGGAAGAGGTATATCAAGTGCAATATCACTGACCTCGCAGGGGTTCAGCTGAAGCTTTTCGCATACTCGCATGTCCCAAGGTTTAGAGAGAGAAGAAACCGGTTTCGGCCCATTATGGCTTCTTCGCCTTGCGCGAACTTACGAGATCTCTCGAACCTTTGTCGAAGCGCAAGATCGCGACATCGCTCGCTGATGAGCAAATTCTAGCCTCGAATGCCTCTTCGAAAAATACGCACATTACCTCGGCCGTACAAGAGACCACACCTATGTCTACGAAGCCGAGAAAACGATAAAAAGACCTGCCCCCTTCCACGATAGCTTGAAGTTTTGCAAGTCCGACCACCAGCTTCGACTGCCACACTTATCATAGCATCGACATCGAGATCGAGATCAAAATGCAGTACGCAAAGGTTCTATTTCAGCTCCTCTTGGTAGTCGCCGGGGTCTCTGCCTTTTGCGGCAACTTGGAGCCTTTTACGCCGTCATCAGGCTCGAGCCGAAGTTCGGTCAGATCTCTCCGGGCACGAGATATGAAAGAGCCATTGGAGGAGATTCAGGTTAATGTCTACTTCCATGTCATCGGAAGCTCAATCAAGTCGAAGATCTTTGACAAGATATCAGTAAGTACAGATCCAGGACATCAGGCGTTGAAGCTACACATCCCTAATAACTCTTAGTTGGACGTGATAGAAGAACAAGTTCAGGTACTCAACACCCACTACGCACCGGCCAACATTGTCTTCAAACGCGAACGCATGTTTACCATCCGCGACCCCGAGCTGGCCAACACCAACGTCATGAACGGTCGCGCAGACTCCATGCGAAGGCAGTTACGAAAGGGCTCCAAAAAGGATCTCAACATCTTCTTCGTAGAATCAATCGAGTCCTCAGTACTGCCGGATGGTCTCACCTCGCCCTGTCAGCCAAACGGCACCGCGATCCCTGTGCATAGCTATACATCGCCGCCGTTTGCGAACGAACCAGGCAGTCTCCCCTTTGACGGCTGCATTCTCGACATGACCGTGTACCCCGGCAGCTCTGACGAAAGGTTCAACCTCGGCATGGTGGCCGTACACGAGGTCGGCCACTGGTTCGGCCTCGATCACACGTTCAGCTACGGCGGGACCATTGACCGAGGGTGCGAACATGACGGCGACGGTATCGCCGACACCCCTGTCTCGCTGTGCCCGGCAGAAGGACGACCCACTGGGCGCGATACTTGCCCCGATCAGATTGGCATGGACCCTGTCCACAATCACATGGAGTTCTCCGATGAGTACGACAGTGTCTCCCTATGAAGGTTAATTTCTGGTGACTAACATGTTCCAGTGCCTGGAAGAGTGATTTTACTCCCGGTCAGATCAAAAAGATGCATGAAACCTGGGATGCCCTTCTGCAACAAATCAACAGTGATTCTGCCGAGTCTGCCGAGTCCAAAAACGAGGTGAAGCTGATTGGGAGATAAGAGTGTTCTCAAGCATCAAAGAGAGCATCTGCGGAGAGAGTTTGTCTGCCTCACGCATAAAGAACACGGATTCATGCTTGATTCATATATGTAGGCAGGAGGACTTTGGGTTATGAGTAGTCCTTTGATGATTTTACTGTTTCACTTCGACAAGATACCAGCACGCACACGACATAGTTGTTATTAGAATAAATACAGTTTGCTTCTTCATGAAACCTCGAAATACTCCAAAAGTCCGATAATTGCGATAATTTCTACCTACTGCTCGAGACTTGCTAGGTACACCTGGACTCTCATCATGCCCGCACGTCCAACTTCGAAACCGGTGTAAGATCTAGAGTACTTCGTATATGATATCTGGTGTCTCACGCTCAACATTTCGTTTTTCACCTAGCACGAATCTTCTGAATCTTTCTGACACATCATTCTCCGCATCGAATAACGGCAAATGGTCGATCTACTACGCGGGTCAAGCGCCTTCTTCGGACGAAGGGGAGGAGTAGCCATCGAACCACGACGATCATGCACACTTCAATGGACCCGCGCGTCATCACAGTCAATGAATCGTGTGTCCACACGGAATACTCGAGCACATATACTTGTGAGAGTGTAGTCGGCAGTCTTCGATTTCATTATCATATTCGGGATATATGTGCTGCAATAGTCAACGAGCCCTAAAGCGGGCCCCCGTCCACTATGGCCTGAGCACAAAAGTCTAACAATGCCTGCTCGGGAACTTCCAGCAGGGCTTTCTGCCTTTACCTGGAAGTATGCTTGCCTGGTTTCCTGAAAGCCTTGTTGTAATCATAGCCTGACTTGGCGTTCTGCTCCTTCTCCAGCGCTTTGGCTACTGTCGATGTCAAGAGCACGCAGTAGCTCTGTCCCGGTACCAGGTTTTCGCAATTTTCGTCGACATTTTGGTTCTACTCGTCTGTCAGCCTCGAATAAAGAATACAAGTGGTAACGCAACAATGTAAATCAATGGACGATGGGCGCATTGAGTGCTGCGAAGTGATTTGATAGGGGAGATGCTGGTTCATGGTCGTTTGGGGTAGTGCCTACCATTGCTCGAAATTCATCGCAAGAAATGCGAGACTCTTCCAAGATTTCCTTAGTGTTGTGACCAGCTTCAAAAAGCAAGTCTTGGAAGCAGCCGCTAGCAACGTTTGGGTTTGTGCGAGCCGACGGCGATGGCAGAGCCTGGGCTAGCGCAACGGTGCTGCCAAGGAGGAAGAGAATGGCGTCGCTAGAGAACCGCATTTTCGAGTCTTTTTAGAGTTCAAGTTGTAGATAAGTCAAAGAAATTTGCGTAAGGATGCGGTGAGTGTCTCGTTGAGCAGGTTGTAATCTTAGTAAACCGGTTTTCTGAGTAAGTTGATTGTCATGCTGAATTCCATCCAAGTCATTCTCGCACGCTCCCTTTAATATTCGTTCAATTGTTCTGCTGCTCCCTCCATCTCCGTCAATTGACCATGTTTCGATCGATGTTTGGACTTCCTTCAGCATTGTATCGCATGGTGGCTTGATCGACCACAACCCTGGAGGTCCAAGATCACGGTGCTGAATCCCGCATCGCCAGCCAAAGCTCCGATGGCCGCGGCGCCTCAGCGCTCTTCTTGACCGCGGGAAAAAGGTCGGGCTCAAGATCGATGTGGCCTCAGACGAGAGTGTGAAATCGCTCATGCCCATAAAGTTAGGGTTTGGGCCGCCACCGACGTGATAATAGGACGCAATATAGCCTCCCCATTCTCCTTGAGTCTGTGGCCAACCACAAACCACGATTCTCAGCAAATAGGGCGGAAGCTTCCATCTTCGCACTTCGTATTCGAGTAAGCGCTGCGACTCTACGATTACAACGGGTCTGCCGCCATCATCGAGTTCTATTCCAGGCTCGATCGCCATTTGCGCCGGATATGCGAACGGCATCGGTTTCAGAGTGATCGTATCATTTCGAAGCCCGAATTACCTGTTTGCCATAAGTACTATCCAATCGCAACCCGGGATTTGCGGTTTCCCATGTCCAGCTGTCACTTTCCAATCTCCTATCACTTCACTACTCTTGGCTTGGTCAACCTATGACAACACTTTTCGCTGATAAATGGCTTTTTCGCATTGGTTCGCCGTTTACATATAGGCCACACGCTCCGGGTCACGACGAAGTGTGGTCACAGTGCAAGTGCCCTGCGGGTCCAAACACCCCGGGGCAGCATGTCGACTCTATTAGAATCCTCTGAGAAGTTCTTGGAATCCTCTGAGAAGTTCTGGAGCAGACGGGTGCGTGAAGTATAGGCACGTCATGTTAACGCAGCCAAGCTACCTTATTGGCACTGGCGACAATGTGAAGAATTCAAGATTTTATGTCCGATATCATCATATCTATACTCGGTTTCTTTGGTCATTTCCGCCTTTTTCCATTTCGTCATTCCTACCTTTTTACATTTCATCAGACTGTCTTGAGGGCGGACATCGAGTACCAACCATGCATAAGCTCTCTGGTACTGCGAATCTACCATCATCTCGCAACGGCATCCCTACATCTTTGTCTCCCAATTCGCAATAATAGCGTTCTCCCCTGAAAATCCTCTCTTTTAAATACTCCGCCCCTCGTTGCGGTACTTGTAGCCGCGCGAGTTGAGAATCTTCTCCTCACGCTTGACAAAAGCCTCGGGCAGATTCAAGCCAACGCCGAACAGGGCAAACAGGATCCACTTGTAGCGGAAAGGGTTGAAGCAGCAGACAAAGATGAACCACCAGACGAGCTCGGCGTAGCTAAAGAACTCGAGGGGCTTGGTCGGACTGGAGAACTTGAGCAGGCCGGTGAAGTCGATCCAGCGGCGCATCCAGAAGCCGCTCGGGCGAGTTAAGGGGTCCGAGACGAACATGAGGAGCAGGCGGGTGTAGATGCCAATGTGCCAGTTGCCGACGGAGCCAATAGCGTCGACAAAGGTGCAGTTGATTGCGCTGACGGACGGGAACTCGGGCGGGAAGGTCTGGATGTACCAATTCGGCGGGGAGTAGGGCTCTTGGAAGCACTTTTCGGGGAGGAAGTTGAGCGACGGCCGCTTGAAGCCCGTGGCCATGATGACCATGTCGGCCTCGACGAGCTCCTCGTGGCCGATGCCGCCCTTGGGCACGCCCCGGGCGCGGCGGTTGACTATCAAGCCATTCTCGCTGAGGCCCTGAACGTCGCCGCGGATCCACTCGGCCTTGCCCTCGCGCAGCTTGTCCATGAGGTCCGAGTTGACCATGGGCGTGCCGGTGTAGAGGCCGCGGTCGGGGATGATGTCCTCGAGGCCACGGTAGAAGAAGCGCTTGAGGAAGAACTCGGGGATGAAGGATAGCAGAGTCTCCTGGCCAAAGACGTTGAGGCTGAGCAGGGTGTCGACGAGGATATTTCGCGGGATGATCCATTTGTTGTCGGAGCGGACGATGAGGTTGATCTTTTCTGCGCCGGTGGCGGATGCCCACTCGAGCGCCTCGACGGCACTGGCGCCGCCGCCAATGATGGCGATTTTCTTTCCTTTGGCGCTCTTTCTGTGGACTTGTTAGTAACCCGTCTTTCTCCTTTGGATTGAGCATTGAGGTTCAACTTACCCAGTCAACTGGCTCGAGTGCAGAGTCGAACCCTTAAAGTTGTCGGCCCCCTGAATAGACGGCATCTTGGGCTCACCACAGGTTCCGACAGCACACACGATACCGTCAAAGGCACCGTTGGAAGGCTCATTGATGATCCACTTGCCATCCTCCTGGTATACCTTGGACACGCGAAAGTTGAAGTGAGTCTTATCCTGCAGGCGATACCGTTGCCAAAGCTTGCGGACCTGCTCGAGGATCTGGTTCCGATCCGGATAGCCCTGCTCCCACTGGACCGACGGGTGAAAGCGGTACATGACGGAGTGAATCTGCAGGCCCGAGCTCTCGTTGACTTTTGTCCAGATGCCGCCCAGGCTATCCTCGCCGCCGGCCTCAAAGATGTCTACATCAAAGCCATGGCCCGTGATGTGCGCGGCCGCCGTTACGCCCGTGATTCCGGCGCCGATGACGGCGATTCGAGGCCGGCGGCCGTTTTGCTCCTGCTGAGTCCTAGCAGGCGGCT
The DNA here is from genome assembly GCA_000472125.2 of Hirsutella thompsonii MTCC6686. Classification (NCBI taxonomy): domain Eukaryota; kingdom Fungi; phylum Ascomycota; class Sordariomycetes; order Hypocreales; family Ophiocordycipitaceae; genus Hirsutella; species Hirsutella thompsonii. Next base: position 176,716 of record APKU01000011.1, on the reverse strand, counting down.
GGTTGGGGGATAGGGCGCGGTCGAGGATCCATTGTATGATTTGATAGAGGAAGAGGAGCGGGCTGACGAGCGGGTTGGCGACCTGCGATTTGGACCCCATTGCTGTTCTTGAACTTCTTGCGAAGTTGCTATAATTTCTCTTTCAAGTCGAGGGTCGAGGAGTTTGTTATTCAAGCCTAGGGGTGCACGAATATCTCACTACGTCGTGGAAACATAAGAGAAAAGAAAACCGTTTGATAGCAAATCATATGGTGTGAAGGGTAAAAATAAACGGTGGCTTTCCGTTCCTGGTCTGTCCCTTTTCTTTAAGAGAGCACGTTCAATAACTACGTCTTCAACGGGGGGAGCCATTGCCGACTGCCGGCCCGCCGGGGAGACAGACTGGACCCACTCACTCATCAACGCACGTAACGCACCGGCCGGAGCGGAACTCATCGGACCACTTTTTCTCTTTTGGCATCGTCGGCCAGAATTACGTCACTTCTGGGGCCACTTTCACATGCTTATGACCATGCCCTTTCTCCTCTCTCTCTCTGTATCTCTCTGCTTTCACGCTCTCGTCCAATTCATGCCCTACGGTACTCGCGTCAAATCGTTACAATTACGGGTCCCACGGAAGGGAACAGAACTAGGCCTACTGTAATTTATTTCGGGTGTTTTAAAGTTGCAGCACCATCAGCAAAAGCCGGAGCTCGGCTTCTGTTCCCACCTTTCTCTCGTGATCGCGCATAATCTACTTTACTGCTAGTTTCTTTCCAATTGGCTTGTTCACTAACTCACTCACTCTCTCACTCTCTCTCTGCGAATAGAAACCTAATCCATTAGCCCGCATCTGCCGACTCTTTTAACACGTGAAGTCTCGCCAATTGAACGAGCCACTTTCACTTTCATCCCCTTCCCTCCCTTTACTGTACAATCACCCCCCCCTCACCCCTTCTCCCTTCTCATCCACTTCCAATCATTCTTCTTCTCCTCTTTCTGGCCTCTTTCTCCGAACCGAGAGGATCCTCTTTTCCCTCGCTTCTCGACCCCCTTGTCTGTCCCCGGCTCCGCTCTTCCCCAAAAAACTCCGTGCTCGGTATCCATACCACATCAGTGACGACACTATTCTTGGCCATCGTCCTCCATCTTCTTCACTGGCGCTTTATTATCAACAAACGCTTCAATCTCAAAGAGCATTCGCCAATTCCCCCAATTGACTCCTCTACAAGTTTCTGCTCGCTTTCCTCTCATCATTCCATCACATCCGCAATCATGGAGCACCCTGGTATGCCCCCCCTCTCCCCTCTCCCCCTTGTCAAGATGATATCACAAAACATGAAAGCCCACTCGACTCCATTGTGACACAAAACACCACGACTAACAGCTTCCAACGCAAAAAAGTCCGCGAAATCAACGGTGTCATCACCTCACTCTGCACCGGAAACCCCTCTGAGCAGGCGCAGGCCCTCGAGACCTACTTCCTCTCCAACGCCACCTTCACCCACCCCTTCTGCCGCGTCCCCTCCTTCTTCAAGGGCACCGTCCCCTTTGCGCCAAACCTCGACTCACGCCGCGTTATTCTCTTCATCTTTCAGTGGTACCGCTTCCTCAGTCCGCACGTCGACATAACCGTCGACTCCGCTGGTAAGTCTTCATCCAGATATTACAAGAATTCACGCTCTTCCCTAACACCCATTCTCCCTCTCAGTCTTCGACCAGCGGACAGGACAGCTATTCGTCTCCATCCACCAGACCTTCGCCATCTGGTTCGTGCCACTTTACAAGGCCCCCGTCCGCCTCGTCACCGTTCTCCAGCTGCGCCAGCGCGTCACGTCGCCCGACAGCGCCTCTTCGCGCGAATCCTCAGCCCTCGCCGGCCCCGGCCAGGAGCGCACTCGCTACTTCATCGCCTCTCAGGAGGATCTCTACCAAATCAACGACTGCACCCAATTCCTCCTCCCCGGCCTCGGGCCGTTTTTCTGGAATATCTGGCAGCTCTTTGCCACCCTCCTCTGCATTGGCGGTGCCATCCTGTCCATGCCCTTATTTCTGTTCCTCAACAGAAATATGACGGCGAAAAAGGTCCAGTAAGAGAGTGAGTATAATGGTGTGTAGATCAGAGGTCTTGACTCATACATAAATAATACAAGACGTCTGAGCATTGACTCCATGGACGATGGGACTTCGTATTTGACTTGAAATGTAGTCGTTGTAGATCATCCAATATCTTCTATCTACGAGAACTCCTGTCTAACGCCTTGCTCTCATATCTCTGAGTGCGTCATCTACAATCCCCGCTGCCTCTGCCATGACATCCTGTCCCTTGCGCCAGGTATACAATGCGACACCTTGTCTGTCTAGCTGTTCATGCGCTCTCTCGAGCCTTCGCAGCCAGAGGTCGACCTTCTTGTTGACCGTCGTCGCTCCAAGCACCGGCGATCCTGACGGGGTGGTTGCCGCTGATCGCGAGCCGCTAAAGTAGCTCATCCCGAAAGAGGGCGTCGGCGCAGATGGCGGCGGCAGTGGTTCAAAGTCAATGTCCGAGTTGGCCGACTGTTGGCGATTGTGTACAGAAGGCGGGCCGAGTGTTCTCGACGATGCCGTTGCACGAGGGCGAGGCGGCGGCGGCGGCGGCTTATCCGGATCCGAGACTGACTCGGCTTCTCTGACGCCATTGCCGGCGCCCGCCAGGGGTAGTTGCCGCGCTCGCGTCAGTGGCTGGGGGACGTCGACTGGTTTCCTGATTGGTAGGGGACTTCCGGTACGCGGTGCCGAATCACTCAAGCTGGTAGTATTGGAACCCGCAGATGCCTGTCTACCCCTCAGCGCGACAGGTTTCACGGGCCGAGGAGGCGGCGGCTTGCGCTCGAGCAGATCCGAGGTAGCAGTAGTCCGAAGCTCCGCCTTTCTGGCCGGCTGAGGTGCTGAAGGTTGCCGGGCGTTACCCTCGACGCGCTCGTCTGCGTCCTGGGAAAAGTCAATGAGTGTTCCCATGGCCGGTCCCGCGTTGGCCGAGACTTTGTAGTTCTCGTCACCGCTCGTCGATCCGACGGCCGAATCGCGCCGTGCCTCATCTCGAAAAGCATTTCTGACAGGACTTGCTTTGCGCCGAATCAAATCTGCTGCAGCCGAGTCAAAGAAACCCGTCTTCTCTGGCGGCGTAGTGACATCACGAATGAAGATGGCCAATATTCGACCGGGATTCGCCAAGGCTAACTCCGTATACACCTCCAAGTCGGCCTCACCGCTGTCACCGACGAGCAAGAACTTCCTCTCCGGAAAGTCCTTTAATAGGTGATTGAGCGTACTCTTTTTCCTCTCGGCGACTGGCTCAAAGATGCCCTGCAGCATGCCCGAGTATTGCTTGAGGTGCAGAGACCCGGGTGGCAGCCCACCGAGCTTGAAGAAGCTGGCAAGGACTGGAAATAGCTGCCACGGGCTGTTGGAGCAATAATGCACGCTCACGCCGAGGTTGTGCATGTGAGAGTACCACTGCTCGACGCCCTCAATTTTGAGGTCCGCCAGCTCCCGTACAAACGTATTGCGAAAGATCTCCCGCGCGCCAGCGGAGATGTTGGAATGCTTGACCGTGTCATCGACGTCGCTGATGAGGCTGACGCCGCGCGGTTCGATAATCTTGACCTCCTGCGTGGCCGACAGCTTCTCGTTGGCCAGGACTCTGGCATGTGTCGGAATGAATTCGAGCTGGGCACGCACAATAAAGTGGCCGGCGTCATTCGTCAGAACTGTGCGCGACTGCGACTGTGTATCATTGTAGAAAAAGATGGTAATAGGCATGGATACGAGAGGATTCGTCAGGAAGGGGGCGACGCGAGCCATGAGGTTAGCATTGGCCACGGCCAACTCTGCCTCGCTGAGCTCATTGGCGCTCGATACTTGCCTTGCAGCCAGCACGGGGCTCGCGGCCGCGGAGCCTGGTATGCGATTGCCGCGAACAGTGCCCTCGAGTGCGCTATTCAGGTCGCCGTTGGATGGCTGTTCGCTGTAGCCTCCGCGATAGGCAACCCGTTTCTCTTCCTGACCACGGCGCTCAATGAGGGCTGCTTCACGCGCAATCTTTTCTTGATCATTGACGTCCTCTTGCGTGTGTCCACTGGGAGTCAGAGTCGTGGCGGTGTTAGAGTACTGCTCGGTCCGAGTGGGCGCCGGTATTCCACTGAGCTGTCTCGCCAGGCCTATAAGCATTCGGTTGCGTCTCGTCATGGGGCCGACATGGGGCGAGTAGATCCATCCTCGGACGTCAACGTCGACCACTGCCTTTTCGTCCTCATGCCTCTCGAATTCGAGTCGCCAGTACTCTTCATCTTTAGTTCCGTCTTGCTGATGATTCGCGCTCGCAACATGACTCCAGTCCCTCTTAACGTGGCGTTTGGCATAAGACGGGAAAAGGACCAGTTGCTCGTCGCCTTGTGATGTTATTGCAACGTCTGGAAATGCCCCGGGTATACTCGGACTGCTACTTTGGCCACCCAGATCTCCTTCTCTTACTCGTGAATGGGCATACGACTCTCGAATGTCCGTAACTGCTTGCTGGCCGCTCCTGTAAAGGTTGCCCGCCATGGCGGCGAGCTTCCTCCTCCGATACCCTCTCTCACCCCGCTCGCCATATTCAGAGGAACCATCACTGCCAGGCGCTGGCGGATATCCGGCCGCAGTCAATCCTCCAATGGTCGGCATCTTGTTTTGGTGCGAGCGCAAAGCCCTACCATCCTTCGCGGCGCGGAGCCGAGGTGGACCTAAGAGCAGTCGGCGGCCGTGCTTGGCGACAAGGTCGACTATGCGGGCCTTGTCAGCTCGCTTCCGCTGGCGACTGACAAGAAACCGATGGATGCGCGACTGCAATCCGTGCTTGATGTAAGGAAGAGTGTCGAGGTGGAACCGGAGTAGGCGCTCTCGGTATCGCTCACGAACGACGCGGGGGAAGACGAATCGTACAAGGCTCTGTCCGTGACGCGGATGAGGTCGAAGTCGAGATTGGAGAGCGCGAAAGCCGAAGAATCGAAGAGGAGCCAGCCAGCTAGACGAGGATGATTTCTTGGGCATCGAGAGCCCGGGAAGAGGTGGCGAAACCCTTCTTTACCTGTCTCGAAAAACAACTGAACCAAGGGTCCCAGACTCACAGCCAGTCGCCCAGACCTGCGACGGTGAAGAGGTGGGGAGTAACGTTATCTCGCCCACAGCGCAGGCACGCAGTCGGGGCACATGCAGCCTGGGGATTTTGGTGGTGCGCACAGCTGACGTGCAGCGTCTGGTGCGTGAGTGCGTGCGTCCGATGCGTTGCGTGCGCCAGAAAATCGGCGGCTCTGGCTGCGGCTCGTGATCAATGGTCCCTTGGATGACTCCCGTCTTGTTCTCAACTTGTTTCTGGACGGGGGTTATCGTACTGGAAGTTACAGCAGTAGGTTAGCTTCACACGCACAGCCCCATTATGTCATCGCCTCGACATCTCCAGCACCGAATGAACTGCCCCAGGGAGAGGGGGGGTATAGACTGCACTCGATTGCTCTTGTTTACAGCTTCCAATCTCTGCAGAGACGATATACATGAATCGGATTAATATGTTGAAAAGGTTACCGCATGTCTCGCCTTACCCCTCCAAAGCCGTCTTTCCCCTCTCGTTGGCGGCGTCTACAACTGTACGACCCCTTTAAACCAGTTTAACAAAGATCAAACACCAGATGAACAAGGTGAACAAATCCACAAAAAACCATCAATAACGACAATTAGCTACTATCGTCTCCCGCCCCTGCCTCTGCTTCCGCCTCTGCTTCCGCCTCTGCTCGCACCTCGCCCTCGGCCTCCACCTCGACCCCTACCTCTGCTGCCGCCCCTCTCCCCTTTGTCTCCTCCTCCATCCCTGTCTCTGCCTGCATTCCCATCTGCGCCCTTCTTCGCGCTGGCAGCTGCTGGTTTCTTGTTGCCTGCAGCTTTGCCGTCTTTTCCGGCAGTCGCTGCCACGCTAGCCTTGCCCTTTCTCCAGAGACCCCCTTCAGACCGAAGCGCTTTGGCGTCTAGCCGCTTCTTGTCCTTGTTGCTGAGCTTGCCGCCCGCCTTCTTCTTCATTGTCTCGCGCATCCCGTTGAGTTCGTCGCGCCCCGCTCGCTTCGCTTTGGCCTTATCGTCCTGCGTCTCAAACCACGTCCGCTTCGGCCGCGACTTGATCTCGGCCTCGTGCTCTAGCAGGTTCTCTCCCTTCTTGACCTGCATCTCCGCGTTGGCCATTTGTCTCTCCTCCTTTTCTTCTTGTATAATATCCTTGATCTCGTCCTCCATCTCGTCGATGCGATCTTGCCACTTATCCGCGTCTGCTGGCGGAATGATGCGGCTTGAAATCTTAGCTCCGTGCTCCTTGCCTGACTTGACGGCAGCCTTGACCACTTTCCTGTCGGCTTCGGCAGCCAGTGTCACGGCCGTACCCCTGCGTCCCGCACGAGCTGTACGTCCAACACGGTGAACGTAGATCTCGAGCGATTGCGGTGCTTCGTAGTTGATAACGGTATCAACTCCCTTGATATCCAGACCACGCGATGCCAAGTCAGTCGCCAGCAAGTAAGAAACCTTACCGTCTCTGAAAGCTTCTACGCTTTGGATACGCTGCGAGATATTAGCGGGTGCACGAGGAAATTTCGCGAGCGTCGTACCTGAGTCTGGTTCATGCTGCCGTGGAGCTCGGCGCAGGAGAGGTCAAATAGGCCAAAGATGATGCGCGCTCGATGAGCCTCCTTCTTCTGTCGGAAAAAGATAATGACTCGCTCAGTGTAAAGGGTTTTGCATAGGTGGACCAGGTAACCCATGCGCTTCTCCTCGCGGCCGGGGCGCAGACGCACAAACTCCTGCACCAAGGTCCCTACCGTCTTCTTCTGCGAATCAACCATGAGCCTCACAGGCTTGGTCATGCCAACGCGAATGAGCCGGTCCACGGTTGACGTCATGGTGGCAGAGAAGAGCATGGTCTGGCGTGACTTGGGGAGAGTCGTCAAGATTTCGTTGAGCTCGTCGGCGAAACCATCTTCCAGCATGCGATCAGCCTCGTCTAGCACAAGGATCTCGACCGTATCAACGTTGAAGCTTGCCGCGTTGCGCATGTGGTCAATAAATCGACCCGGCGTCGCAATGACCACATCGGGTCGCCGCCGAAGCTCTGCCTCTTGCACCTTGACACTGAGGCCACCCACGGCGAGGGAAAACTTGATGTCAGTATGTGAGGCGAGCTTCGTCGCGACGGCGTGACACTGTATCGCGAGTTCTCGCGTGGGGGTGAGTACCACCACTCTCGTCGTCGGCACCTTGTTCGGTCGGTACAGCAGTCTCTCGAGAATGGGTATCATGAATGCACCAGTCTTTCCTGAACCTGTGACGGCACCTCCAACGACGTCCTTGCCCAGGAGGGCGATCGGGATGGATTTGGCTTGAATGGGTGTGGGTTTGGTGAAGCCGACGGCTGCAAGACCTCGCAAGATGGGCCGCGACAGCGAGAGTGCCATGAATGAAGATGCATTATCGCCCTTTCCCTTAGCCGACTCTTCCAACATGTCCTCTGATGCAAAAAAGGCGTCGCGCTTGGCTTGTTCTTCGGCGTCTTCGTCGTCGTCACTAATATCCGAGGCCTGCTCGTCGTCATCGGGATGGCCAACAGGTGTCGCGACTGAGTCATCGTCGCTGGCGTCCTCGTCAGAGCCAGCTTGGCCGTCGTGCTCGTCGTCCTCCTCCTCTTCGTCATCACCCTCCGAGCTCTCGGCCTCCGAGTCGACATTCATACCGAATGCATCATCCGCAAGAACCTGGTCATCATCGTCATCCATACTGACGTCTGCGTCATCTGTCTGTCCTTCGGCAGGAGATTCACTTGCGTCCACGAGAGTCGAGCCGTCCTTCTTCTGCTTTTCCCTCCTTCGCTTGATAATCTCGTCAATGTCGACTACCTTTTTCTCAGACGCGATTCCCTTCTTGGCGCTTTCGAACCCCCATCCCTCGAATTCTTCGTCTTCATCATCGCCGTCAAGACCGCCTTGATCTGCAGCAAACTCAAAGTCCGAGTCCATGGCACCGTCGTCTTCCTCTTGGCGGCCCCATGGTCCCTCTGCTACTTGATCAGATTCTTCGCCATCTTTATCAGATATCTCATCGTCAGCTGCATTCTTTTCGCTCTTTTTGCTGGCTTTCTTGCTCGGCTTGGCCTTGGCGGTCTTGGTCCTTTTCTTGGGCGGCTCGGGGATGGACTCCTCGACGTTTTCTTCGGGGCCGCCCTCGCCGTCGGAAATTGTGTAGACGAATTCGTCATCGACTGTCTTTCTTTTTTGCGGCGCCATGATCGTCAAGTGCTGCGAGGCAATGCTCGGTCTTGTTCTCTTGGTGTTCCGAGCCGCAAATTTCCTTGGGCTGCTGCGTCTAGGAGGGTCCTTTCTGCCGCCTCGAAAATTTTGGCGGTGAGGAAGCAGGTTGCCATTTTGGGAAGTGGGGTGATAAGTTACGTAAGTTGATGAGTCTTGTCAGCCACTTGGGATGTTCCGGGAGAGACTTGAAGCCCTCGAACGAGAAGTAAAGATGAGCAGATATGACAGAAGGTAAGCCAAGTTACTTGTTCAGATTTCCTCAAAAGTGTCTCCTCTGATCTGAGAACCGATCGATGCATTCATAGTCAAACTTTTCTTGCAAGCCTCATGTCTCCGTGCTCAGATGGACTAATTTAGGTCTTTGAGTTGCTCTCGGCATCGATGCGCATTGCATTCAGGGGGACGTGTTTATCTCGTATATTCTCACAAATAATGTCAAGCATCGTTGTTATAATCGATCATTCGAACCTCTTCGGCACCATGGGTTTGGACTCTGGACAGCCCAAAGACGAACAGCAAAAAGTCTGTGAGCCCTCTAGTAATCATTCGGGCAGCGGCCGCTAAGTAAAAAGACGGGGAACCCCCAGAAAAGGACCCCCGGAACAGTGGACCGCTGTTTTTCCGAACTTATTCCCCCCGGTTGATTGGCCGACGGAGACTTGCTTGCTTTGCTTTGCTTTGCTGTGATGCGCTGTATGTGCTTGCGCTGTGCTGGCTGCCAGAGATGGAGGCTGCAGTGCACAGTACATAACTTAATTTCTCCAGCTCCCTTTTCCGCTCGACCTTCCCGCCTTTGCCTTTGCCTCTGCCTCACCATCGCATCGCCCTCGCAAGCATCATTTCCTTGGGTCCAACCTGCGCATCTGACGATACCCGCTTGCTTCTTTGACTTCTCGTCTTTTTTCGACCTGCAGCACGTGCATCAGACCAAACGGAGACCCTGCATCGCGCCGCGCGCACGCCCTTTTGACACAGATCCCCTGACACCAAGAAAAACCAGCATAATGGGAGAGTCAAGGTTAGTGGTTTCGCCTCGGCCTTCTGCCTCCTAGGGTCCGATCAGTGACTGATAATTGATCGACAGGCAAGAGCTCGTTCAGTGGCTCAATAGCCTTTTGCAGCTCAACATCACAAAGGTCGAGCAATGCGGCACTGGGTGAGTCGGCGGCGTTGCCCCTCCCCCGCTCTTGACGGCAATCCGAGTCCATCATCCGACGTCGACAAACTACGATGAACCACCCCGATCAATGCAACACAACTCATCTGACATGTCCTTCTTAGAGCGGCACTATGCCAAGTCTTCGACAGCATCTACATGGACGTGCCCATGTCCAAAGTCAAGTTCAACGCAAGCGGCGACTGGGCATACATTCAAAACTTCAAGGTTTTGCAAAGTACGATCTCATCTTGACTACACGCTTGTCACAGTCTTCTGACCCCGACAGACATATTCTCCAAGCATCAGATCGAAAAGCCGATTCCCGTCGAGGCGCTCGTAAAATGCAAAATGCAGGACAACCTGGAGTTCCTGCAATGGACGAAGCGGTTTTGGGATCTCAACTTTCCCGACCACGAGTACGATGCCGTTGCACGAAGAAAGGGAGGCGCGCTTCCTAGTGCCGCTGCCCCTCGACCCCCCGCCGGTGCCGCCGCTGGTGCCCGTAGGGGAGGCACCACGCCGGCCGGCGGGCCACGAGTTGCCAAGGCTGGAGCCGGGCCTGCTACAGCTGCCCTGCAAAACGAGAATGCGACGCTCAAGGAGACGGTGGCCGGCCTTGAGCGGGAGCGTGACTTTTACTTCAGCAAGCTGCGCGACATTGAGCTGCTGATCCAACAAGCCGTCGACGAAGACCCCGAGCTCGAGAAGCAGGAGGAGGGTCTGGTGAAGCAGATTCAGGCCATTCTCTACTCGACCGAGGAAGGGTTCGAGATTCCCGAGGAGGGCGAGACGCTCGACGATCAGGAGACGTTTTGATCCGAGGTTCGAAGGTCAGAAGACGCGGTTGTTGCTGCCTTACACCATGCGCGCGCCAAAATTGGAGCAGTAGATGTCTAGGGACGTGGGCCAGTGTCTCTCGGCGGTATAACGCATAATGATGGATTCATGGCGCGGAGGATGGCATGCGGGCGTATTCCAAAGCCTCCAAATGGGCCATAGAACGGCGAATCTTGGACAGACAAATGGCAAGCAAGTGGCCAGACACGCGAAGAGATTTGTCTTGTCATGCTTTGCGATGCTGATTGTAGGATGCTGTGATCCGGATACGGTTGTGGAAGTATAGGGTAGTATTTGCACCTCGTGCATTCAGAGTCCGAGGCACACTGCAAAGACCATGTCCTGGGGGGAAACACATGAATGACGATATTTCGGCCGTCAATAGGCTACCTATATTTTCTTGGTCTGTGAAATTATGAGTGTTTTACCGTGGTGGTCGTGCGATCACACATGTGAGTGACGAAGCTATTTTTTTTTTGTTGATGGTCAACGTTTAAAGAAATGGTCAGCTGCTACGAAGTACGAAACGCTGCATGGTATTTAGCATCAGATGGCAATGCTAAAGTTACATGACTGTAAAATCGGTCACACCCCGAGCAATATAGATTCTCTAGAATGCCTGGCGTCGCAAAGTCAACTATCCAGACATGATTGAGGCGAACAGCATCTCAATTCCAAGCCCTTCGTATTCGTGTAGTAAGCTGCGTACTTCGTAGTCGGGATTGCCATGGGGAGGAGGGGGACTGGAAAATGCGAGCCTCATGTACATCTAAAGCTCGGGTACGTGGCAAAGGACACTAGCGGGTCACGCGCGGCAGTCTTCCTGCTGACGGGTACGTGACCGCTCTCCAAAACAGTGTATCTCGAATCTCGAGTGACTCTATCCGTAACTTTCTTCCTTCATTGGAGTGAACGTATTCGAAGTCCGAAGTCGGTACGATGCCCCATTAACATTGGAGCCTCGAAATCTGCCCCTTGAATAAGGCTGGAAGGGAAAAATGAAGAAATAATGAAAAGAGGCTCTTGGAGGAAATACCTATCCACTTGACGGACATCGCATGAAGAAGGCGCCCCTCCCACTTTTCGCGCCTGGGCGTCAATGACGCTGGTTGCCCAGGCATGAAATGACGGGGTTTTAGTGGCAGCATAGAGGGCGAATGACATTAAGCTCCCTGCCGCCACCGTCCCGAGACCATCGAACGGAAAAGGATCCCCCCCTTCAGCCTCAGCTGTCTGCGACAAGAGACCTTGCCCTGCGGCGACTCGTCCATCAGCAGGGGCTTCGATCACTGTGCTCTCCCTCTCGCCACGAGACACCAGCCAGACCGATACTTGACTTGCTTGCCAACACCGCGCAAAGACTGCACTCTGCTACTTGCTCTGATCCGCCATTTTTGTCTGCTATTTCCCCCACGAAGACCCTCGCGCCGTTCTTGGTCTCTTTGTCGTCCAGCCTGGCACCCAGCCACCGCATCCTACCTCATCTTTCAACCTGTCAATCAACGACAATAAAGCTTCGTCATCACCGCTACCTATCGTATCGACGACATTAAAATTGCAACTGAGTGGACCGAGGCGAACTTCGAGAAATCCGCCTGGTCTTGGCAACGAGCATTCGCCGACCATGGCGCCGCCGCCTGAAATCGCGATTCCGTCGACGAGCGTCTCAGACGAAGGCTCGTCCAAGCCCTATACACTTTACAACATCACCCTCCGTCTACCTCTTCGATCTTACGTCGTTCAAAAACGTTACTCTGAGTTCTCCAGGCTGCACACCACGCTGGTTGAACAAGTTGGCGCGCCGCCCCCCGAGCCTCTGCCGGGCAAGCACTGGCTCAAGTCGACAGTCAAGTCGGCTGACCTCGCCCGCCAGCGCCAGCTCGGCCTCGAGAAGTACCTGCGCACCATTGCCGAGACACCCGACCGCCGGTGGCGCGACACGTCGGCCTGGCGGGCCTTTCTCAACCTGCCCAGCTCTAGCACCACCAACTCGGCCGCCTCAGCAGCGGGAAGGGTCGGCAGCGCAGCCGCCGGCGCCTCGGATCCTGGGACGTGGCTCGATGTGCATAAGGAGCTCAAGCAGGGGCTTCTAGAGGCCCGGCAGTGCATCTCACGGAGAGATGTTGCGGCTGACAGCGGGGATGGCACCGGAGCTGCCGAGGCCGGTGCTGCTGCGAAGAGAGCAATCGTCAGGGCAGGCACGCTACTGGCTACGCTGTCCGACGGCCTACGGCGGATGCAAGAATCGAGCAGACTAGGCGAGGGGGAACTACGGCGGCGGCGGGACCTGGTGTCTACAGCGAGGATGGAACGTGACACCCTCGAGAAGCTGTCCAACAACATGCCCAGCACCGCGTCGGCGGCCGGCCGGACAGGTGGCGGGCAAGGCCAGGCCTCGGCGGCGGAAAAGGCGCCCCTCTTGCATCACGCAGGCGGTAGGCCCGGCGGCCGGGTCCTCGGGGCGCCGCTGCCGGAGACGGACAAGACGCGGGAGTTGGATAACGCGGGGGTGCTGCTGCTGCAGAAGCGAGAGATGGAGGAGCAGGATGAGCAGGTGGAGCAATTGGCGGCCATCATCCGGCGGCAAAAGGCCATGGGCCTCAAGATTAACGAGGAGGTCGAGGCGCAGACGGAGATGCTGGATCGGATGGACCAGGACGCGACGCGGGTGCAGGGCAAGCTCAAGGTGGCTAACACGCGCATCAAGAAGCTGTGACTGGCTGTGGGCGAGGGAGGTCTGCGGTCGGCGCTGGCTGGGCTCGAGTGCCTTGTCTGCGTCGTCTGGGTGGCGGCCCGGATGGCCAGCGGGCTGTCGTGGGCTGGGCAGCTGATGCTGCTAGTCCTGGGCATCGGCTTCTGAAAGACGGGACGCCAGCCCTTTTTGCTGGCAGATCAAGAGATGGAAGTCGCTACTCGATATCAAAGCAAGCCGCTTGCATACCCTCTCGCCCGCATTTCTTGACGATATACAGTCATGATCAACTTTCCAATCTCTGTACTCTTTTGTTCTTTCTCACGGAGTACTACATTGTTTTCAAGGCAAGCGATATTTACGGTTCACGGGTTACGGGCACGGGATGGGCAAGCTGAGGGTTTGGTGTTTACTTTTTTCCATCTCGCAAGCTGTCTTCACCAATCGGCGCCGCATCAGTCTGCGTGTCGCGGATTGGGAGGGGTATAAGCGTTGCTCGGATATGCAGCGCATGAAGAAAAAAGACGGACATGGTGGTTGGAGAATGCAGATAATGAATAGCTAGCCAACTGTATCTCTGTAGAAATAATGACGATGTTGACGACTCGACTGGTTGAATGGCCGCACGGTGTCACAACATCGAAGCGAGTCCTGGGCATTTCGGCGTGAAGGCGGGAAGGGGACGGCGTGATGATGAGCGGGCAGGGCAGGGCTGGTCACACCGCGGCAAACTGTACAGTACTGTACAATAAGCCTGCTGTGTCACGGATTAACCTCGTCTCCTCTTGAGGACTCCCACTCGACAACACGCACAGTGACAGGCCGTAGGAGGCAGTGCCGGAAGGCCAGACCGGACGAGGTGGATTGCGGGCGCTACGGTAGACTCGGGCCGGGGAACCGGGGTATCGAGAAGCCGACCCTGGCCTCCTTTTTTGGGGGCCGAGCCTCTTTCTTGACTCTATGTTCGATTACATTACCTACACAAAGTTACTGTACAGTAACTTATTAGATGTGCGGATATCAATAGCGGGAGAGGATTAACCGTCTCCACGTTTGCCGCGGCGCCACGGGTCGTCATGCACTTGCGCACTGTAAAAGGGAAAAAAAGGTGTGTGGCGATTGGGCCGCAACAAAACGAGGCGCAAAAACGGTTTTTGGCGTTGCGCAAAGCCAAGGGAAAAGCCAGGACTCGTACCCCCTTGTCCATACCATCGTGGCATCGCCTCGGTGTAAGCACTGTAATGTATTGGTTGCGTGTTACCCTGCTGCTCTGGGGCAAGATTGTGAGGGTTTTCAAGGTGAAGGAACGGGAAGATGTCACTGGGCAAAGGCGAGTGGGTTGAGTCTCTTCCCAAGTTGCGTCACGATTGCGCTGAAGTGGAATACGAGGACGAGAAGGAAACAGAGCCTCAGTTGCTGTGACAACGCGCGAAATACTGTATAACTGAGGGAAAAAAAAGAAGGGTCCTTTTCCTTTGTTCTCCTCGGCGTCTCCCTTGAAGGCAGTACATACGATCCATACATACGTACAGTAAGCTGCGTCATTATGTTTGTCCCGCAAAATACTGTACAGCAAAATTCACGACGGCACCACAAACAAACGGTAAATGAGGAGACTCAACAGTGCTTGCCGCGGGCTGGTGCTCTCCTCTCCAACAAGCGAGACGCGAATAAGTCGCCAAAAGAAAGCAACATGGATTGGTCTGTACTGCAGACTGTTGGGCTACCGGGCGCAGTTGGGGGGGTGGGGGATCTGTTGACCGCCAGAAAGAGCTGGTCGCGTTGCCATCGACCGGCTCGCTTGCGAGTTGATGTCCTTTTTCTTTCCTTCTTCGTTACTTTGCTTCTCCACGTGAGGCAGAAGGGGATCAGGCAACAGGGCCAGCGGCGACAGAACGGATGGACTGATTGGAGGGACGCTGGGGCGCCGCGGATGCGATGCGATGCGATGCATGAGTGGAGAGGGAGTGGCATCAGAGAAAGAAAAAGTGACGATGCAACTCTGCAGCCCGAGCCCGAGCCCCGATGCGAGCTGCACAGTACAGTACACTATCGCGACCCATGAATTAGACGGGCGTGATGAGCGGAAGCAGAGGGCGAATTCGGATGGCGAGTTCCTTTGTCCTCGGGTTGGTTCAAGGGTAACTGGCGCCCAGCAGGCCATCTGAGACAGTTGAGGGTGCTGACGAGAGGAGATGGGTGCGGTGCCAGGCCAGACATGTCTAGACGAACCAATGCTTCTGTTGTTCTCACTACCAACGGTAGAGCAGTGCGGAGGCGCGCGCGTGCGAGGCTCGTTGCTCGTGGCTCTAGCTCGAGAGATGGAGATACTGTACGAAGTGCAGTACTGTACTGTACATCACTGTTAGAAGAAGAGTACTGATCGGACTTGTTGCGGGCCATTGGACCTGTCAATGCCGACTGGCTGCACAATTCTGGGGAGCTTCGACGCTTCTCACCACCCCCTGCGTCTGCCGAGAGAGTAGCGGTATCGGCGTTAGGGCTTGTCGAGTAGGGGTTCAGGCCGTTTCGGTGCCATCGACTCTCCAGGGGGAGCCTGGTCTCTCTCGTTCTTCATCTCGACTCTCTCTCTACCTGCAGTACCGGACACAGACGTCGGCGTGTGGTTTGCCACCGATGTTGGTGATTGCGGATGTACTGTACTTGACGCGAATTGACTTCACCAATAACCTTGTGATGGAACATGATGAACTTTGTTGGATTCATTTCGGTTGCGTTTGCGAATATTTTTTGCCAGTGATTTGCGGTCTCTTTGTGTCGATGGCAGATGAATGGATGCAACGTGAACTCTGCTGGAAGTGGAAGGGCCAGGCACCTCTCAATGCTTGCCCCGCCATGTTGGTAACTTACTGTGCAGGTACAACAGCTCCAGCACTGCGGCACTATCCCGCAGCGGACTCGATGGGCCTGCATTGGCAGATCACACCGGGCGGACAAACAAGGGATATTGAACAACCTGGACGCTGAGAGGGACCGGCCGGCCCAAAGACCCCAAAAGACCCAACCAGACTGGAGCACTGGAGCTCGCCCCATCATCATCGACGAGTGACCGTGTGCGTGCTGCAGTTCGAGTACAGCACTGTGCAGTACCGCCAGTGGTCAACCAGCACTCCGTTGCTTGCCAGGCCAAGTTGCCAAGTCCAAACGTTGATTGAGCTGCGTGCGAGCTCCGTTCTTCAGTCCCCCGCCTTCAAGGTCTACCGACAGTACAGGTACCGCGCCGTACGGTACGGCACGGTACACGTCAGGGGCGACAGCCCAAGTAAACATTTTGGTTCAAGGTGCTCCAACCTCCCCCCAAATCCGATTGCCCTCTCTTCAAGTTCATTCGACTCTTTCTGCATTTCGATTTCTCTCTCGACTAGCGCTCTTGGACGGCCCCGACATCCTATATTCAACACCCTCAGTCTCTTCCTCTCTGTTTCTCTCGACTCCACAGCACCGTGCATATCTCGCCAGTGTGCCCAGGCACTTGCTTGCTCGATCATTCTCGAATCCTGCTGCACCTACTTGCGCCTCGGCCGCCCTCGCTTTGCTTTGCTCTTCCTCACTCCTCTCATCGCCGTCGACATACGTGAGTTATCTGTCCCGCCAGACACGACTCGTCGCCGAGCTGTCACTTTCCACTTGTCCTAGCTGCACTGACCCCTACAATCAGTCTTGCCGGTTCGAGCCCTCCGACCGCCTCATGGCTTTCCAACGTTCCCCATAGATCGAGAAGACACTCCTCGCCGTGCCAACACCGGCCGTAAGCTCTTCCACGATCCGTTCGCTTTGCTGTGCTCCTTGAGCTGCCGCGGCCATGAGTGGCCCTCCTCCTCCCCCGCCGCCCCATGGCCACGCGCCTAGGTCCTCGGGCTTGCCCCCGGGCAAGTATGACATTTTTGTCATCCCTGAGCACTCGGCCGGGTCTGGCTTCCTCTACCTGCCCTCAATGAAGCCAAGCCCGAACAGCTTTGCAGCCGGCTTCGCCTCCGCCCTCATCCTCGTCGTCCTGTGCCAGAGCATGGCCCCGGCCTTCAAAGTTTGGTGGGAGAGCTTCCAGGGTCTTGGTAACATGGGCTTCACCCTGCTTATCGTCGGAGTCGGCTTCGGCGCCTGGGCCCTGGGCCGAGCGCAGAAAGACAGCCCGCCCCAAGGTCACGGCCCCGGCGCACACTCGGGCGATGGAGGTCACGGAAGCGCTGGCTTCAGACCGTCCACCTCAGCGCCGCCTCCGCCCAACCCGGGCAGTCCGCCTCCCCCGCGGCACGGTGGTAACACGGCGCCGCCACCGCCGCCTCCACGCTCTCCAGCTCCCGAAGAAGCCTCTTTTCCACCACCTCCCCGGGAGGAAGAGCCGAGGCCGTCTCCGAAAAGACCACCCACCGAAGAGTTTTCACCCCCCCAACCGCCACCACCGACGCCGCCTCGAGAAGAAAGGTCTCGCGAAGAGAAGCCGAAACCCT
Source organism: Hirsutella thompsonii MTCC6686 (assembly GCA_000472125.2). Lineage (NCBI taxonomy): Eukaryota > Fungi > Ascomycota > Sordariomycetes > Hypocreales > Ophiocordycipitaceae > Hirsutella > Hirsutella thompsonii. The sequence continues at coordinate 159,223 of APKU01000011.1, read as the reverse complement.
CTCCGGAGCCCAAGTCCCCTCCAGAGCAGTCGCCGAAGCCCGAGAAGCCCAAGGAGAAACCAAAGGAAAAACCGAAAGAGCCTCCCATGGAGAAGCCGAAAGAGAAACCAAAAGAAAAGGAAAAGCCAAAGGAATCGCCGAAGGGAACGTGGGAAAAGGCTCGTGAGGAGATGCGAAAAAAGGAAGAGGAGCGCAAGGTCAAAGAGGCCGAGCAGAAGCGACGCGAGGAGGCCGCTCGGCGACTCGCCGAACTCCGCGCCAAGGAAGCCAAGGAGAGACTCGAGCGGGAAAAGGAAAGAGAGCGCAAGGAAAAGGAGGTCCAAGAGAAGAGGGAAAAGGAGTTGGCCGAAGAACAAAAGAAGAAGGAGCTCGAGGACCTCAAGAAAAAGCTCGCCGATATTCAAAAGCAAAAGGACCTGGCAGAAAAGCGTGAAAAGGAACGCCGCGAACGAGAAGCGAGGGAGTCCGAGGAGCGCAGGAAGAAGGAGGCCGCAGAGGCAGCCAAGTCCAAGGCATCCGAATCGGCTTCGTCGACGCCAAAGCCAACGGCATCTCCCCGTGTCGGGAGCTCATACGCATACTCGGCTGTTGGCGAGAGGACGAACATGTGGCCCAACGGCCGGCCGACTGTTCCCTCACAGGCCGGCAGCACCACGTCCAAGAGCCCAAAAAGCCCCGAAAAGCGACCTCCGGCGCCGACGGCCAGGACGTACGTCAGCAACGATGAGGACGCATACTCATTTCGTCCATACGACAATCCCGGCAAGCGATCGGCTCGCAGACCGTCGGCGTCGTCAATCGGCGAATCCGAGTCTTCCTGGGCGCCTTCGCATACGACTGCTCGAACCTCGCCACCGCCTTCTGTTCGAGGCCCATACTCGACCAAAGACCCCGACAAGGTTGTCATTCAGGCCGTTTACCTTTTCATGAACCAATTTGCCAAGACTCCGGCCAGTCAGCTTGTCTCGGGTGTCGGTTCTGTCACGGATGGTTTGATTCTCCGCATCACGACCGAGGGTTTGTTCATCGACGACGACGTCCGTGGTGTGCCCCAACGAGAGTGGGATGTTAAGGCCTGGACCCTGAAGCAGGTTGAGGCCTGGTGTCCGCCGCATTGCCTCGCCTCGAATACTGGCGCCGCGCCGAACCCAGCCGCCGGTGCAAAGAGCGCCCCGCATATGCTATACAAGATGGCCACGGCCCGCCGCAATGCGGAAAAGGACAAAATGCTCACTGGCGACGACGCCGATGCGTATCTAACCGAAATGTTGCGCGCGTGCAAAGACTGCTGCCGGCTGGGCATGTGCGACCGCAAGTTCAAGAACACGAGCGTCCAGTCGTCCTCGGGTCAGACGGGCGAGTGGGCCAACAAGAGCCTCCACGTCCTACGCGCGACGATTCGCGACCAGGAAGGCAAGCGCTATCTCTTTGTCATTGACGAGACGGAGGGCTGGAAGGTCGCACTCGGTCTTCAACGTCTTCGAAGGGGTACGCAAGTCCGGCAGCTCGGCGTGTGCGGCATGTCGCCTTCGGAGGCGCGGTCGACTCTCGAGACAGTTGGCTGGGCAGGATGAGTGAGAGAAGACGGATACATAATTGGATGATGGGGGCGAAGCTGGGGCAGGCCCTATTTACATCATGACATGACGGAGTGGATCTCGAGCGCCTGAGCACTGGCCGTGCTAGGCGACTGGAATGCAGGGAGAATTGCATAGCGACGAGGGAGTACCGGAAGGGCGAGACATTGCGCCAAGGATGGATTTCTTTTGCAGCATCACGATGGAATTTGTCTAGAGATCCGTTCGCTATTATACCCTATGCCTGGAAGTTGAGGTTGGGAGACGTGGAGGAGCGACTGTGAGGGCAGTGCAAGTTGGATCGGCGTGTCCAATTTGGCCGTCTTTGGAGAGTTTGATTCTGTGTCTGTTATTTGTTTGCAAATCATGGCATCAGCGAGAGCAAGTAAAAGTACATGTATAATCTTCAAATGTTGTATGATGCTTGGTTTGCAGTGACTCTTGCTAGGGGCGCGACTCTCGGCCGCCGGATTGCATGAATTGTTCATCAAAGTACAGAATTGCGGCGTCTGGGATGGACATGAGATCGCATTAATCCGATCATGCATACTCACCGTATAAGAAGAGCGGCTAATCCTCGTTCCTTTCATCTCCAAACCTGTTGAGTCTCTGCTACGAGAGGTAGTGATGGCTTCACAATCGATCAGTGACGCGTTTGCCAAAGATGGCGTGACCAGCGGGTGCGATATGGAAAGGGCCGGTCATAAGGTTAGCTATATAGGCTGCTCTAACACATCATCGCTCAACATCAGTAGACAGGCCCATTTGTCTAGGGGTTAGGACATTGGATTTTGATGAGTAATCAAAGTCTTCCAAAGGCATCAGTTCGAATCTGATATGGGCCTTACCTTTTGCTTTTGCCCGGCGCGGCTAATAATTTGGTGCATTCAAACCTTTCTCTCTCTCCCGATGTCAGTCTTCAGACGTTCTCTTTTTGAGTTCTTTCAACTCAGTTGGTATTCAGGTATCTCGGATTGATTGCTCTTGCTGTCTCGCACGGTCGGGGAAGCTCGCCATGTAGCAAAAGTCTGGACATTTACACTATTCGGCGCTAGCTCTACGCTCTCATACTCTTTTGCATTGTGACAATATTTGGTCATTACTTTCTACCTGTCTTCTGAAGCGAACATATGTGCAAAGACCTGGGCCATCAACCATCGTGACGCCCAGGGGGAATGATGATAAAGTATGATACATGGCAATTGACGCGCCTCAACGCCGCAAATTCCGTTCCCAGCAGTTAGTTATCTTTCATATCTAATATAAGTTTCCTTTGTTATTTGGATACCGTCCGGACTCCGAGGCTCCGGTGCATCGTAGCCTCCAGAGGTTACGGCATACGTGGGCGGCCTCGCTCCAGGATACAAGTCGCTAAGGTCATCACCGCTGTCATCGTCGTGCTTGTCGCGACCTGTTGTGGTGACTTTGATGGGCTGTGACTTGCGCGACCATAGTTGTGCCTCCTCATCAGTCGGAGTGACGGTGCCGGCAACCCCATGTCCCCCTGCGACATGAGGCGAAGCACCTCCGCGGCTCGAAAGCTCATGGCAGCCGTTCCCGTAGTCGGCGGTGCCCTGGCTGGAGGCGTAGTTCTCGCTTCCCTTGGGTGACCCGGGCACACCAGAGCGGTCCTGAGAGGGACGGAACTTGGAGACGATGAGGACGGGGATGTAGCGCATGAAGAGAGGTTTGAGGGCGGCAAGCGAGGCGCAGACGATGCCGGCGTTGACCTCGACGAAACTCCAGATGAACTGCTCCGTCAGGTCCCACGAGTAGTCCGGAGAGCTTAGCAGGGGAGGCATAATGACGGTGCGCTTGATGGCGGCACAACAGACGCTGAGAAAACTTTTATCAGCACACGGGATCTTCATCTCAATGGGGTAGAATAAACTTACAATCCACCGGTAGCAAAGAGTAACACGAGCGAGACCTTTTGTCGGGTGGGTATCTGCAGGGGCACAATGACCTTGACGGGCAAGAAGAGGATGATGAGGTCGATGAGGATGTTTGCGATGCTCAGCACCATCATGGGCAGCAGGTACTCGATGCACTTGCCCTCGACGGCCAGGTCCCACGACTTGGCAATGGGCTGGCAGCGGAAGACGATGACGAAGATGTAGGTGACGGTATAGGCGCAGACGAGGCCGATGAGGGCGTAGACGGAGCGACGGAAGAACATGTCGGGCGAGACGCGCAGGTAAAAGGACAGGATGGACAGCTTGGAGAAGGAGATGGATATGGCGTAGGTGAGAGTGGCTCCGACAGTCGTCTGCACAGAGTTAGTCCCCTGAGCCTGAGAGCCGAGAAGACGAACGTCAAATGAGAGATGAGACTTGCCTGGAGGAAGCGAGGACTGTAGTCCGAGTAGAGGACGTCCCACATGTGGTGACCAGCACCGACAGAGTATACTAGAACATGGTATCGGTACAAAGGTCTCAAAGTGAAGGAGCTTTGTAGACTTACAGTGTCTTCCGACAAAGAAGAAGGCAACAGAAAACGCCAAGGCACACATGACCAAGTCTACACTGTGTTAGTTTCTCTCTCCCTCTCTTTCTCTTGGAGATCATCACTTACAGTCGTCAGATCCCAGGTCACCAGAGACGACATGCACTCTGGTGAATAGCCTCAGGCCCACGCAGACGCAGGCAATCACCGTCGTCGCTATCCCCGCGGGAACCACACCGCCGCCGCTAGTAGGGGGGTTAACGACGGTCCGGACCTGGCCCGGCGGCGGCTCCATGAGGTACAAGGGCGCCGCTGCGGCCATTGTGTCTGTCGAATAGGTGTATGAGCGGCGAAAGAAACAGGCAAAGGACCCAAAGGCCCCGGGGTTGGCAGCCCGTTGTCGTGATCCGAGGTCTGCCGATAAAGCCACAGACGTCAAGAGCTATACTTGAAGGAATACCGAACCTAGTGCTATGAAGAGACTCGGACGACACCGGATTGAAAAATGATGGATGGGTGTGTGGTCGAGTGAAAGGGGGGGGGAGGGGGAGCGAGGATTATATCGTCAGGTTATCGAGTCGGAGAATTAAATCGCCAAGATATGTATCGAGAGGCGCAACTACCGGCTGTAGGATAGGATGACACTCTTGTATTATAACTAAACTACACGTAGCAAGGGCATATGCGTGAGCGGACAGAAGACATGCCAGCATCGCCACTCGCCTCGACCAGAACATCCCCCAGCTCTACCAGACCCAATGCACTCCGTACGAGAGAGGACCATGCAAGAGCATCTATTCCCAGCTTTGCCATCCAAGCATCGAGTATGGGGTTGTCGCGCATGCACATGCACGACCCGCCGCTCGGCATCTTGGAGTCCATTGACCAGTCCCCCTCTCCCAGGAGATGGACGGTAACATGAACAGTGGAGAGTGACTGCGAGCCAGAAGAGGGAAAGGGCAGACAGGGTCTCATCAGTGAAAGAGACAGTGGGTGTGGGAGCTCAAACCATGGATCCAGAAAGCGGCACAAGGGACTGGCAGAGAAACCTGTTCGACAGCACAGCGGGTACTCCTCTTTTCCTTTCCTGCAAGGCCTCCATGTCGGAGCCGGGGGGATGTCGGTCTGGTGAGAGCCAAGCTGAGCTCCCTTTGCGTGCGGCTCGCCCGTCATCCGTCCGCGGCCCGCATGGCTAGCCGACGCGATGTGGATGGATCAAGGCCAAAGACGGAAGTCCCTCAACGCACGCCCGTCTTCTTCTTCTTCCACATTGTCATCACTTCACCGGGATGGGGCACGTACGGTAGATGGGTAGTTGACAAGGGGGCAAGGTGCGCGCGCGAGCCCCTTGGTGCCCGGGTACGCCATCCCGTCGGGGCATTTGAGGGGGGAGAAACCGGGGGAACAGGGCATGAAGCGAGAAAAAGAACAAAAGAAGCAAGTATATACACGAGCCAGCATGCTATTCCCCGTCTTGTGTGCGAAAAGAAGCAGAAACGGACCTGCATTTCAGGCACGAGAAAGGCGTCGCTCTCTGGAACACGGGCACTGTAGCATCGAATCGTGGCCATCATCGAGTCCCCTTCTGTGTTGTTTCTGTCTCTTGCTACGAATCGACGCTTCTCTCTCACCGCGTCTTGGAAGTAAGCGTACAGCTTACACCTTTTGGCGCGCCATCAGATCCTCGCAGGCCCAACGACCCGAGAAGAGAGACAGACAGACATAAGATGGACGCATATTTGGCCAGCCTTTTCTCTCTCGCGTGCCTGTGACGACGTAATCAAGAAGCCATCCCCTTCCTCGAGCTGTCCAAGGCCAAGCACAGCTGAGAGAGGCCAGCGTTGCCTACAGTAGCCCCAAACGCAGGCATCGACTGGACCGGGGGGTATTCCGAAGTACCGTGACGTTGGTTTTTTTCGGGGACAAAAAGACGTGCTTTTCGTCATTGTGTGTGTGTGTGTGTGCGGTCTTGTGCTTCTCGACCTTTTTTAGCCGAGACACACTCGAGCGGCGGTTGCGTACAAAAGTTGCTGTAGAATAACTTAGAGTCAAAGACAATGTCGCAGATGCGGGCCGTTAGGCCCCGCGGGCGGACATGGAGAGAGACATGACTAGAGTTCCTCCAGTATCTGCGTCGCCGATAGAAACGGGCTTGGTTTGGGTGCTACTTATTTGGCGTATCGATGACAAGTTACGTGGCAGAGAGGTGTGTGTTGAGAGAAAAAAAAGCCAGGCAAGGGGGGAGAGAAGACGCGATTGGACTGTGTCTCTCTGCATCTGCGAGTTTCTCCCCCCAAAGATACAGGGATTCTCCGCAACAGCCGAACGCCATTTACGTCTTCCCTTGAAGCCTTGGTACCGTTCCATCCATCTCGCCCGATGTTTTCAGGTTGTTGCTGTACCAAGTACGACCAAGTAGTGACTTAACTTACATCCTTCCACTCGCAACATGATCCCCCAGAGCAGCCACAATCATTCACCATCAACACCTCACAGCCTGCAAAGTTTTCATGTTACGAGAAGAGATTACACAGGCTCTTTCTGAATGGTAATAAGCAATGTCAATCTACCCAGCGTTGTCCTCCCCACGGTTGCAACCGAGCCGGGGAACCTGGCGCTGTACGTCCGGCAACAGACGACGCCACCCAGGGGAACGGGCCGGCAGCATCGTAAGTGCGACGAGCAGAAGAACAAGCGGGCCGCGGCTCATCCAACGGGGTCCCGTGAAACCCTGACCTTCACTGTGTTTTCCCTCCCTCTCCCTCTCTCCCTTCAAATCTGTGCCACCCATATCCGATCTGCCGCAGCCACCATCTCATCCTCCTTCGGCACAGAAGCTGACGGAGCGGTTTCCCGACGGCATGGAAATGTCTGAGACTAAGTATTCGTTCCTGCAAAGTACGCACAATGTCCGGAAAAATACATGCTCAACGTCGACCGCGCAGGGCTGAACGCCGCGACGCCACAGCCGGTGTGGACGCACAGCTCCCGGATCCGATCGACTCCGAATGCTTGTTAACTCTCCAATGATCGCACGGCTGCGTAAAATGGTATAATTGTGTGGCTCCCAGTCTGGTTGTGCAATGCCAGAACTGGTTCAAATGGACATGAACTCTCGTCGACTGCTCTCTTGGTCCTCTTGGTCCCCGCGCTTATGCATGTCATACGGCAGCTAGGGCTGCTCTAGGCCTGTCTCCAGTCTACTCCCTGTCTCTCACGTACTCTGGACGTGTTTGTTTCTTTTTATAAATCACGGCTTCAAGTCCTTGGGGCTGAAATCTCATCGGGCGACACGCAAACGGCAACGCACGCAGCGCACGTTAATTACTGCGGCGCTTAGAATGAGTCCTAGCCCGCTCTCCCCCTCCCTTCCTTAAAACGCGTTAGAAGGCGATCGTCAACGGACTTGACTTTGAGTACTGTTGCCCAGTTCAATTCAAAGGCGACGGCTGGATCGAGTGAAGCTAGTGACCCGGCCGATGAAGAAGCTTGGCTCGTCGATCCCCGGGAGCAACGAACCCGCAGTTTGAGAGATGAACTGTTCAACGTGGCAGGCAAACGGGTAGAACGGGCGCAAAGTTGGCTGCCCTGGAGTAGAAGAGGGAGAGGATATGGGATCCAGCCTAATTGGTCTGGAGGGAACATCGAAGAGGCTGTTACATTTCGGTGAACCAAGGTTAGAGTCTCTCCGACAAGTGTTGATCAGGGTCCCGAAAGGCTACAGACCCCATAGCCTCGACCTGAATCACGCTCTTGCGTTTCTCCTCGTCAATGTGGCCTCGGCAGCCGGCGCATACATGCACGCGACCGGACTGGAAGCCCATAGCTCCCTCCTTCTAACTTCCTTCACGTCTCCGCCTGTGCTGCGACTCTAGAGCGTGGTAACTACGGTGTGCCCAAGGCCGCAAGCAGGACATTGGAATTGCTGTTACATCGCCCTGCGGAACAGTTTGATAGCACTGGGCGGCGAGACCGGGCTCCCGATCGATTCTTTCTTTTCAAAGGTTTCATCAATGTAAATACGTGAAAATGTAGTCGTCCAGGAATAGTACATACCGTACTACGCTGACACGAAATAGGAATGTCGAGTCTTCATCGCCGTCTCATGTGTGCGCAGGCGTGCGTGCCCTTCAATCTTGACCTCGAATGTCCACCCCCATCCCTCACACCAAACTTGACCGTTAGACAAAGGCGGCCCGTCCGGAACCATGAGCAACTCGACGTGCAACGGCGTCCGTGTCTCGGGTAGTTAGCCTTCCATCTCATTTCATCTCATCTCATTCAATGTCGTGCATCGCGAGAAGAGGAACCAAGCCGAAACCCCCAAAGTTGGCCCGTCATCCAATCAACCCAACCCAGCCCTATCACAACTCACTCATCCAAGCTGCTTGAACCCCAAGTAATCTTCATTTCTGTAAATTGAATACCTCGGGGACTGGAGCCAGAGTTGAGCATGCCGGCCCCGGCAGGCTGCACCCCTGATTTCGTAACGCTATTTCTTTTGCGGCCAGCGGAGCCCCCCGGACGGCTCGCTCACCTCAACTTTGGCTCACCAGTGGATTCTCCCTGGGAGAAAAGAGGAGATGGGCAGAAGGAAAGACGAGACCCCGGAATCAGGTACAGAGTTCAAGCAACGTCTCGTCTTTACCCACGTCTCGGACGCGATCCGTCATTGACTCTTGCCCGGTACGCAGCGTCCATCGTCATTCTGCCGTCCCGAGCACCATGCACACTCGATTTCACGCGGACAAAAACTGCAAATGCTGATGAAGATCTCACGGGTTCCCGTCACATATCGTCGACTGTGCCGTATGCCCCATTCGCGGGCGTAACCACGATCATATATCGCAAAACTATCGACGCCGATCGCGAGCATTCTCCGTGAAGTGAAGCGCTCGGGGATGGGACATGGTCGTCACCCACGTTCAATCAACATAGGGAGGATATTGGGTCCTGCTCCTCGTCCAGCGTCACACGAAACCGACGCGCCATCAGATCCGGGTTCGAGGCCAGGCATCCGTACAACCGTGACGTGAATGTGCATCACCAAGAAAGGAACTACAGTACTTCGTACGCCCTCGTCAACAGCACGACGCCCGCTGGCACCATGATGCGCAAACGCAGTCCATGCGCATTGCTGCAATGGGCAAAAGCAAGTTCCCAAGGGAGGACAGTGCATAAGGTTGATACCGGGCGGCCACGGATCCGAACCGAACTCCTCGTCCATGTGTTGTTCTTCTGCGGGTTGGCGATGAAGACCGGAGACTCAAAGACGCGCCCACCGCCGGTTGCTATAGTGGCCAAGCCTCTACGTTCTGCTCCTCGGGATGGTGAACCTACTTGGGCAACTGGTTGCGGAAACTGGTGGTCATATTGTCAACTTGACAAATATTGTTTCCTGAGCAAATGAGCTTGGACATGAATTTCCGAGGGATGAATGACATATCGAGTCGACGGTACCGATTGCTGCCACAGTGAAGGGGCTGCTTGATTGTCTACTTGCCTCCTTATGAAAGAACGGCAGACTATCACCCTGTCAGCCTCACTCCCTCTCAGGATATTGTGATGTACGTCAAGCAGGAGCACGTTGACCCTTACAATAGTATCTCGGCCCGTTTTCTGTGGCCCTGTTGAGTGTGGTGCCATCATGCCATGAGTCCTCCAATTCTCATGAAGATAGGTCTATTCATTTCATCTTATACCGAAGCAACTGCTCGTTTCAACTGGAACACGTCTACAGAGTAGCAGCAATAGACGTTCCGAGATATAACTGAGTGTACCAGGCTGCGAATATATTTCCTGTCCTATAATGTGTCCATTCACAACCAGCATCTCTAACCTGGCCGCTTAATACACAAAGCTGAATCTCCCACGTACAGTATTTTACAGACGATAAACCATTGGAATCACCCCGTCCGAAAAAGAACCGCCTATCTGCAACCAAATAAATACCTTGAGCATCCGTGAAACAACACCCCTCCATATTCCTTCCAAACCATGCACCAAACCCACGATAGCGATCGCCGCCGCCGACTCCTTCTAATCCTGAACAAAACAAACACACCGCAGGCCCTTCACACCGATGCAACTCGCTCGTACACCAAGCGCGCAGATTTAAAACCGCGCTTCACAGACATGCTCACCGTTGTCACTAGTACTGGGCGGCAGGCGACGCTCGTAGGACGAAATCTGCAGTGGCTTCGGGATCGGCATCGCCGTGTTTTGTCTGTACATAGTGTGTTCCTCGTGCATCGACAACGAGCCATAGTTGGGGATTTGAACAACTTGAAGTGACATAACTATTTCGAATGAAGTGTGTGCAATAATTCGTGAGAACATGGAATCTCCCATGAACGAGTCAACGCGACATGTTTCGCCTGGTGCGTAAATATTCATCACGGACAGGGCAAAAGTTGAAAGGCTTCGACACGTAAATAGTCAGACGAGGCCATGAGGTATTTTTTTATCATGCCCGATCACGCCCTCATCTGAACAGCCGTCGCACGCGTGGCGCACAGGTCCTTTTAGTACAAGCCGCATCGTCAGCCACCCCATGCTCGTCATCAGTCATTCAATGGCTCAGCTGCAGTCCCTTTGAATGCTGCACCTTTATCCCATACTCCTGTCTTGCAAAGCCGGCCGCCCTCTTTTCATGAGCAGCTGACCCCTCTTGTATTTCGATCAGGCCCGCAGGCAATCCAACGCTGAAAGTACAAGGCTAACCGAAAGCGTTTATGGCAAAGAAAGACCAAATGAATCAAAGAACGAGACGAATGCCGCCTCAGACGGATGATAATCATACATCTTCCGTCCCGACAGCCTCGTAGCCTCCTCGTGTTCGTATGCCCGTCAGTCGCATGAGGGGCGGGCTCTCGTACATGGCCGTATAGTCGACTTTCTCGCCTCCGAGCAGGGCGCTGCCGGTCTCGCGCTGGCCGAAGACCGGCGCAGGATCACACCAAAAGTCTTTGCAGTTGGCGATGCACCCCCGACTGTACGGGTTCTTCTTCCTTCTCTTGTTTTTTCCCGTCGCTGCTGCTCGTCCCGTAATAACCTCGATGAACGGGTCTACGCCGAGTATGCGGCTCCACTGCTTCAGCAAACCGCCGTTGGCCTTGGACTTTGGCCCGTTGGCGCCATTTGCATCAGTCCCGGACGCCAGCGATGCGAGGTTCGGGTCCAGAGGCGTGCCGGTAGACGTCAGCGCGGTGGTGCCGCGCGGGTTGAGATGAGCGGCCGTCATGTTTTCGTAGGTGGTCAAGGCACGGGACACCTGAATGAACTGGGTAAAGATGAGCATACTGACCCAAATCAGCTGCAGTGTGATCCAGACAGCCAGGATGAGCGTATAGGAGTCCGCGTTGAGGTGTTTGCAGAGGCTCGGGCTAAGGATGTTGCAGCTGTCTGAGGAGTTGGTTGATATTAAGCCATAATCTAGATATGATCAGCAATGTGTCACGAAATGGTGAAGATTCCTGATTAGAACTGACAGTAATAGAGCAGCCAGTCATAGGCAAGAATACCAAAGGTAAGGCAGATGAGGTATAGGAAGAAGTGACGGTGGTTGTTGATGCCGACACAATTATACACCCATGGACAGTGGCTGCGAATGGTTAGCCAGCGAGATCAAGGTCAGTTCTTGGACAATTCTCTTACTGATCATGCTTCGCCACGCAACGCTGGCACCTACGACAATGTTTGCTTCGAAGCGGCGTTCTGATCATGCAAGTGACGCAAAAATTGGACTCATCGTATTTCCACTCTTTGAGGAGCTCGTCAATGACGGCCCTCTGCTCCGCGATACCATTCAGCTTGGGCACGAATCCGGGATCATATCGCATGCTGGCCGTGTAGAAGAAGGTTGTCAGAAAGTACAAGGCGGCAAAGACAAGGTTAAGAAGGTAATGCGACGAGACACCCCCTGAGAGATCGGCCTCTATTCTAGTGGTACCAGGAAAGACGACAAACAGCCAGTTAAGGCCCACGAGGAACAGAGATCCTGCAAAGATCCCGGCCATCCAAGGCTGCGATGAATCAGCTCAATTCCGCGACGAAGAGAGACTTGGAACTCACCGTCCTGTGAAACTGGCGCATGTCGGATGGCGCATATTCCATGACCTGCTTGGCAGCCGTCATGACTGCAAATAGCACTGCCGCGGCAATCGGAATGCCGAGGATGATAGGGAAGCGAGACAAGACGAAGATTTCGGCCCAGGTAAGGAGGAAGGGCCAGAGAAACAAAAAGCGCGTCGCAAACGTTCGCTTGTCCTTTAGGAAATAGCTTGCGCCGGGCCAAGGTGGCATGGCCGGGTGGCCATGTATATCGTAGCCGCATTCTCTCAGCGCGCGATGCCAGACCGCCTGGGTATTGAGCTCGCTCGCCGTAACGGCGGGCGTCTTGCCCGTGTCCGTCTTGGCAAACCTATCTGCGCCATACTCGATGAGCTTGAGTATGCAGCCCGAATTCCCCTTGACCAGGGCCCAATGCAGGGCAGTGAAGCCATGTTCGTCAGTGGCGTGAACACTGGCACCCCAACGAAGGAAGACGTCGACGCACTGCGGAAACCCCTTGTAGGCGGCCCACATGAGCGACGTGTGCCCATAACTATCGAGGACGTCGACGGGAATGCCCTGATGCAGCAGCAGGACAATGAGGAGGACGTTGCCATTGAAGGTGGATATATGAAGCGTGTTGTAGCCTTGAGCGTCGGTAATGAGAGGGTCGGCGCCGTGGTGAAGGAGCAGGTTGACGGTATAGTAGTGGCAGCGCTGGGCAGCCCATTGCAATGGTGTCGCGATGGACTCGCCGCCCTTTCTGTTGATTTCGGCGCCATGCTCGAGTAGGAACTTGCACATGGCGTACTGATTGTTAATTGCCGCCCACTGGACTCGTCAGCCTATGGCGCGCTTCATGGCCCGCAGATAAGATTCATACATGCAGAGGAGTGATGCCCTCATCGTCGGTAAACGTGGCATCGTACTCTCCCGACTCGAAGAGCTTCTCCATGCCCGCGACGTCGCCAACCCTGGCCAGCTGCATGATGTCCGTCTCCGGGCCGGCTTCTTCAGCCGCGGGAAGACTGCCCATCTCCATCTCGCTATTGAGCCTCGGGGCCGCGGCGGCGGACTTGGTCGAGGGCTGGATGGGGGCAGCGGCCGAGGGAACGGATGCAGCGGAACTGCCGCTTGTTCGAGTCGGGCTTCCCATGTACGTAGACGATTTCGAAGATGTCGGTTTCGCTGGCGTTTATAGAACTCACTCTCCCCTTGTTCTTGGGGACGAGTCACCGCTCACCGCAGAGCCCGGGCTCAGGAGCGAGGTGAGCGAGTGTCGCAGCGCCAGGGGTAACGGGAAGCTGCTCCTAGAGAGGCATTAAGTGCGAAACGAGCCTCGGCGCAGGCAGTCGATTCTAGTATGGCCGAATAAACAAGTTGTCGAGGTATGATGAGTTCAACCTAGGTACTGTAACTTAGCTGATGCCTGGGCGAAGAGAGGAAAAAAAGCAACGGTGGGAAGCAGAAACAGGAAATCGGCTATTATGGCATTGCTGGGCTGGCAGCGGAGAGACGTACTTTACTTCGTATTCGTACTGCATTCGGGGAGAGCCCTCTTGGCTCTTGCTAACAGTCAGTGAAGAGGCTGAGCAGGTAGGTTAGCTCGGCTGGCCTGGCCGGCGGGCCACTGGTGTGGCTGACAGACTGACACAGCCACACCTTGAAACTGTTTTGCCGGACGCATCCAAAGACAGCAATTGCTTGCCGACTCAGACATCATCCATCTCGAGTTACTACTGTAAGCGCCAGTCTCAACATGCCACAGTAGAGCTACCCGAAGCCGGTCCTCGGGGAAGCAAGCCGAAAAGGACCACTCTGCCGATCTCTGCCACTTGATCAACTCGCGGATCAAGCGTTGCAAGCCTCACTGGCCGCTGCGAAAGAATCGCGCATCGTCACGCGAGCTCATCGACGAGCATCACGACGTATTTCGAACCGTTCCGAATCAAGCTCTTCAATATGGCCACCTTTACGGAAATCGTCGAGATTCTCATGACGCCATCTCTACCAGTTGTTCTCTTTGGCATCATCTTCATCGTCGGCGCTCCTCTGATACTGCATCTGATCCTCGCCTCTTCGTCAACCTACACTGTGCCGCCCGTCGTCGTCCTCGTCGGACCCGAGAACAGCGGCAAGACGGCCCTCGTAACGCTGCTCGAGCGCGGCACCAAGCCCGCCCAAACACACACCTCTCAAGTCTCTCAGTCAGTCGAGCTCAGTGCATCTACCGACTCGGCTCTCAAGCACTCGTTCCGCAACCACGACGACGCCACCGGAACCCACACAAAGTTCCTCCTCGTCGATACACCAGGCCATGGCAAGCTGCGTAACGTTGCCATGGGTAAGCTGGGTCGCGCCGACAAGCTCCGCGCCGTAGTCTTCATGGTAGACGCAGCCGCCGTCGGCGAACACGATGTTCTGGCCCCAACGGCCGCCTACCTTTACGACATCCTGCTCTACTTGCAGAAGCGGGCCGCCGATAAGTCCAAGCCCAAGGCCCATGTCCCCGTCCTTGTTGCCGCCAACAAGATGGATCTCTTCACGGCGCTACCGGCAGCTTTAGTCAAGTCGCACCTGGAGAGCGAGCTGACGCGGATCCGGGCCACGAGAAGCAAAGGCCTACTCGACTCAGGCGTCGGCATGGACGACATTGGGTCCGAGGAACAGGACGCATGGCTAGGCGAATACGGCTCGGAGAAATTCTCGTTCAAGCAGATGAGCGAATTCGACGTCGATGTCGAGGTGCTCGGTGGCAGCATCATGGCCGAAGAAGCCGATGTCGACAAGTGGTGGTGGTGGATAGCACAACGGGTAGCATAGCTTTGATCACGCCAGTGATTAAAATCATCATCTTGACCGACACTTGCGACCCAAAGGTATTTCGTATTTCAACTCTCCTCGTCTTCACAACCTCATCGTCTATGTATGCGCCTCTGAACCTCTATCTTCTCCATGGTCGTCGTAACTGTAGATGTTGAGTCTACTGGATCTTTACCCAAAACAGCGGTCGCAAACTTGATGTTTTACGCCGAATTTCTCAAACCCAAACGCCTGCACATGTCCTGTAACCAGCTCCTGCAAATCACCGTTGAGAAGATATCAGCGAAAAACGGGATAGAACTAAACCAGTTTTCATCCCTTCTTGTTCACCATCCAGGTCAGAAGATCAACCTTGGTGACAACTGCAATCGGCTTCGACAGAGTCTGGGGGTCTGCGCGTTTTTCCGTGACGACGGCGGCGCTGTTCCACTCGAAAAAGCTGCTCAAGGCAGACAAAGGCGTCTCCATGGTGATCTCGACAAATCCTCGCTTCCTGCCATTCGTCGACTGGCCTGCGGCGCGGCGTCGAGGGTCTGTGACAATCTCGTCAATGCGGCTAAAGTCAAACATGACATCTTTGACATTGCTCTTGCCAGTCGCGCGACCACTCGAGATGTAGCTGAGCAGGTTGCCCAAGGTCACCAGACCAACCAGTTTGGACGAGGACAGCACGGGCAGCTGATCAAAACCCTTATCGCGCATCGTCTCAATGGCCTCGGAGCAAGTGGCGCCGACGTCAATCGACGTTACAGGCTTGAGGCGTAGTGATGCGACAGTGGCACCGTGATACGGGTCAGCCGACTTATCCTGGCTGTTGAGTTTGGAGGAGCCGTTGACAGTCTCGATTCCGTTGGCAGGAAGTAGACCGTTAGCCGCCAGCCAGTCGTCGTCGGCAAACTTGGATAGGTAGCTTCGGATGCTGTCTGGCAGAACGACAACAATGACATCCCCCTTCTTGAAACCGAAATCCTTGACCGCCTTTAGCATAGCCGCCATGGCTGAGCCGGAGCTACCGCCGACAAGCAGACCCTCCTCTGCAATGAGACGCCTGGCAAGGTAGAACGACTCATGGTCGTCCGTCTTGTACCACTTGTCCACAAGCTGGCGATCAAGCACGTCCGGTATGAAATCGTACCCGATGCCTTCCACCTTGTATGACTCGTTGATGTGGTCCTGGTTGAGGGAATCGGGAACGGCCAGTATGCTGCCGTGGGGGTCGGCGGCAATGACCTTGACATCCTTGTTGTGCTTCTTGAGGCCCCTGGCCAAACCACTGATGGTGCCACCAGTACCCGCACCGGCGACGATGGCATCGATCTTGCCGCCAGTCTGCTCCCAAATCTCTTCGGCAGTTCCGAACTCGTGCGCAAGGGGGTTGTCTTTGTTGGCGTACTGATCGAGGATGTGGGCATTGGGCATTTCCTTCTCGAGACGGCGCGCGACACCAATGTGGGATTCGGGGCTGTCCCAGGCTGCCTGTGTAGGAGTACGGATGATGGTGGCCCCAAGGGCGCGCAGAACCGCGACCTTTTCTGCAGACATCTTCTCGGGAAGGGTGATGATGGTCTTGTAGCCCTTTATGGCGCCGACGAGTGCCAAGCCAATGCCACTGCGCAAATGGTTAGCAGAAACGGCGCGACTAGGGGCTTTGCAACTTACGTGTTGCCACTCGTGGGCTCAATCAGAGTATCGCCAGGCTTTATCCTGCCACTCTTCTCGGCCTCCTCAATCATCCTCAGGGCTATCCTGTCCTTGACGCTGCCGCCAGCGTTAAAAAGTTCCGTCTTGACAAAGACATCGCATTCAATGCCGAGCGACTGCGGCACCTTGTTGAGTCGGACGAGGGGGGTATTGCCGATGAGCTCGGCGGCAGAAAGGACAGTCGCAGGCTTACGCCCGACATGGGGCACCGTGACGGATGCCATGATGAATGAAGGGTGGAAGACGACGTCGCGGTGGGCGAATGGTACTCGAATGGCAGCGATGGATGACAGACGGAGGATCGAGTCGGAGAAATGATAAACGGGGGTCAAGTGGACGTGAAACTTTTGCCGCCCCGCGCCGAAGCCGCTGGTATCCGGCGGAGTTGTCGCTTGCGGAAGGAGGCAGCGTGCGCCGAAGACAGCCAGGAGGGGCAGTCGCTAAGTCGGGAACAGGGGTCTTTTGCTTAGTCATCTCAACTATCGAGTTCGGAGTCCTGGACATTCCCTTTCTTACAGGACAATAGGAAGGCACGGAATTCGGCGGAAGCCATTGCCGAAGCTGAAGACAAATCAAAACCACCATCGTGACATCTTTTCCTTTTCAAGGACATTGCAGACTTGCATTGCGGCTTGATGAGCGTTGCATCGTCCTGTGCACACGAACTGCAACCGGCTTCAGCCCGACGCAAAAATTACAGTATGCTCATCTGCAAAGATTCCAAGCTAACCCGTCCAGGCAACCCAGCACAATCGAATCCCTCCAATGGGGCGAGCGTCTTTGCCGAACATCATTGACAAACACCATCGGCAGATGGCCTGCATCGGCAAGACAGGACAGCGGTTCGTCAACGGAACTGACGGTTGAATTGCTGCAGAACGCCATGCATCTCTCGTCCTTCTCGTGGCGGCCTCAGCCCCAGCTCACCGCGTACATGTTTTCTTTGCCAGCGTCGGACCACGATAAGCCGATGGCGACATGTCTTCCCCGCCTCTTGGCTTCTAGATGCGACCTGCCCCTTCGGTAAGTGAAAAGAAGCATCTTGGTGCTAGTTTCATTGGAGATGCAGCTATGGATATCGCATGCAAGCTTAATTCTTGCTCATCGCGCTAGAGGAGTCGGGCATTGGCCAAGCAATGAAGATGTGCTGGCCGTAGTGGCGCTGTATTATATAAATTAAGGCAAATGGTAATTCAAATCATGAAGGTGGAACCCCCGCTCAAGACTCATCGCGGCACGTCGTTGTCCGGCTTTCTGCCTTCTGTCTCACTTGTTTGTCCGTCTTGCCTTCGTCATCGCAGAATTGTCGACGTCGCTATGATGAAGCTAATCCACGGAGCCTGGTGCCTCGCCCTTCTGGCCGGCGAGGCAATCGCGGGATCACCAAAGTATGGTGTCCTGGATCCGAAACGCATCAGTCAAGACATTAGATCTAAAGAGTAAGTGAGAGCCGCAGTACAAAAGAAGACTTTGGCTCATCAAGTCCGCAGAATTGAGCGACATATCAACAATTTCCAAACGGCAGCCGACGAGAATGGCGGGAATCGCGCATTTGGTGAACCTGGCTACGAGGCATCCGTCGAGCTGGTCATGAAGGTCCTGGAAAGCTGCGGCAGGCGCATCAGTGCTCGCAAGCAGCCTTTCTATCACACGTACGAAAAGACGAACGAAATCACCCTGTACGGACCGGATGGGCAGTCCATTAAGGTTGTCTCCCTCTCATACAACACCGGCACACCTTTACCGGATGGCATCACGGCACCTCTCCTGAACACTCCCATCGATGATGTGCGAGGCTCCGGCTGCTTCGAGGACCAGTGGGAAGGCGTTGACGTCTCGGGCAGCATCGCTCTCGTAAGGCGTGGCATCTGTGCGATTGCGGACAAGATCCAGCTAGCCAAGAAGAAGGGTGCGCTCGCCGTCGTACTATACAATCAGGAGCCTGGTAATGCCACTGGAGCGACGCTCGGCCGCGACAACGGCGGGAAGCTCTTGCCCACCGGCCTTATTGACAACGACGTTGGGCTAGACTGGAGCAAGCGCCTCGCTCAAGGCGAGAAGTTCAACGTCACCATGGTCGTCGATCATATCATGGAGCAGAGGGAGACTTGGAATGTCATTGCCGAAACAACGGAGGGTGATCCAAACAGCATCATCATGGTCGGCGCCCATCTGGACAGCGTACAAGCCGGGCCCGGCATAAACGACAACGGCTCCGGGTCCTCAGCCCTGCTCGAGTTGATAGCACAAGTCTGTGCAAAGGCAAAACACGTCAACAAGATGCGTTTTGCATGGTGGGGAGCGGAAGAGTACGTGACTGCTTCCAGTCAGCGCCTTGACGTAATCTGACTCGATCTCAATAGGCTCGGCTTGATAGGATCCAACTTCTACGCAGCAGATCTCGCCGATGAAGAGGCAGATAAGATCCGCTTCTACTTCAACTACGACATGATTGGAAGTCTTAAGCCTGATTGGACTGTTTACGCAAACACCGACGCCGATAAGGTTGGAGCCAGTCGCCTATTCGACTTCCTCAGTCGCTCGGAGTGGATGCGGGAAAAGAAGTACCAAGCCAAATACAGGTAATGTCGAGGCTGCCTGAGATGCTCGCTGAGGATGCTAACTGACGTACTGCAGAAAATTCGGCTCCAGCTCCGATTATGTCGCGTTCCGCAAGCTGGGCATCGCCGCCAGCGGCGTCTTTACGGGTGCTGGCGCGCCGGCCGATACGTGCTATCATCGCCCTTGCGACACCTCGCGCAACGTCGACCAGCGTATCATCCTCGAGTCAGCCAAGGCGGCGGGCTTTGCGCTGGCCGAGTTGGCCTCGCTTCCTTCATCGAGCCTGCCCAGGCGCGACAAGACGACGCCTAACCCTGCGAGTAAGAGGGCTATTGAAGCGGACTTTGCCTTAAGCTGGAATGAGATGACACGCAAAGCCGAGAAGCATCATAGCTGTGGTGGCGGTAGCAAAGAGGTCTAGGATCTTTCGACATGAAGTCCAGTATGAGTGAAGACGCACAACGGTGGCAACGATAGTTCATAACAGATTGATGGTCGATGACAGGAATAAAGTAACGAGATGAAAGGTTTCGTACGTTGTCGTGTATGGTCATTGTAGTACATCTACTCACGCTCGACACAGCCTACTTCGTGCACCAGTATTATAACCTCCTCGATCCGGGAGTCAATATGGGCCCTTGAGTTCAGGTTCTCGTCTAGTCCTCTCACAATTTCATGATAGGAAAGCCTTTCTTACTGCGCAGGAACTCCTGCAAACTTTGATCTTGATAAGGAGGAAGTATATACACCAAAAAGAATCCTCGCTATTGGTTCCATCGAGGCACTTCTGCAGCTTTCAGGTTATCGAGCTCACATACCATTACCCATCTCCACCGTTACTGCATTGAACATCAATGCCCCCGTCCTCCACTACGTCCCTATAATTAAGTCTGAAAAGCATGAGAAATTTATCATTTTGTGTGGAGCATCCAACCTATAGGACGAGGACTCCCATAACGACAGCCAAACCAGCGACAAGCTTGGCGCCGACGCGATTGGCGCTGGCGGTCACAACTGGATTCTCGTAGCCCGTGGGCATGGGAAGACCCGCCGAGCCGGTAACAGGAGCTGGCTGAGGAGAAGCAGCGGGCTCGCTGCCGCCTTCGCTGGGCATGTTGCTGTTAGAGGGGCTGGCGCTCTCAGGGTTTGCCCCCTCGCTGCCTGTCTGGGGGCTGGTCTCGGGTCCGGCTGTAGACA
Organism: Hirsutella thompsonii MTCC6686; assembly: GCA_000472125.2. Taxonomy (NCBI): domain Eukaryota; kingdom Fungi; phylum Ascomycota; class Sordariomycetes; order Hypocreales; family Ophiocordycipitaceae; genus Hirsutella; species Hirsutella thompsonii. Next base: position 138,866 of record APKU01000011.1, on the reverse strand, counting down.
TAGGAGCAGTGGCGCCGGCGGTGGGAACAACAACCTCAGGAACAGCAAGGGTGCTAGTGACGACTGTAGTCTGACTGCTCTCGACCTGCGTCGCAGGGACCACAAGGGTGGTATAGTCTGAAGCCTCGTACCGCGGAGTGCTTGTAGCGGTAATGATCGGGGCAATATTCTGTCCACCGTTAATAAGGCTTGGGTTCTTGGGGATAGCACTAGCACAGATGCCCTGGTAAAAGGTCTGAGCTTTGACGTAGCTGTCGTCGTTCTCTCGGTGAGCGTAAAAGCAGTTATAAAGCTCTTCGGTGAACTTGGCGTCGGAGCAATAGCAGTTGACGTCTAAGTTGTTCTTGCACTTCTTTCCGAAGGATTCGAGGAAAGTGTTGATACAAGAAGGGACCATGGCCGGGCATGGAAGCTTTTCAGGCATTGGCGCGCCAGACTGCTCGGGCATAGATGGCTGGCTGCTCAGCTGACTTGACATGGTATAAACCATGCTCGTCGTTGGGACAGAGGGGCCGCCCTGTATGATGGTTTGCCCAGGCTGCGTAACTGTGATACCAGGTAGAGTGACAGTCTGCGCGGGCTGAGTGACGGTTGAACCACCTTCAGTAACGGTTTGGCCGGGCTGGGTGATAGTCGTCGCAGGTAGAGTGATGACTGGACCCGTCTGAGTGACGGTAACGGTCTGTGGGGGAACGGAGACCGTTGAACCGCCTTCAGTGATCGTGGTGCCAGGCTGGGTGACAGTCACAGTGCTGGGCTGAGCGACAGTCGATCCGGGGAGGGTGACTGTAGAAGGTGCAGGCAGCGAGGGCTTGGGCTTGTCGTCGCAGTTCCAGATGATTTTGTGAACCTGGACCTTGCACTGATTGCCAATGGATAGGCCACCCTTCTTTGAATTGGCGTAAACGAAGGATACCTTGTTGGCACCAGCGCATTGGTTGTTCTTGATGGTGCCGACCTGAGTTCCACATGGAGAAGCGGTTTCGCAGTTCCCGCCATCAGGCATAGAGTAGCTAAGCTTCAGATATCCGGGAACCGTGCAGGCAACCTGAATCTGGTCGATGGTGAAACCCTTCTTATCCGATGAGACGATGGAAGGAGCCTGATCAGATTGAGTCGAACAGCCGCAGCTCAAAAGCTTCTTCTTCTTGAAAGTGCGACGCTTCAATCCCAGGCCGAGACCAGCGCCGAGGTCGAGGCCGACCCCGGCTTTGATACCAGCACCGGCACCAACGCCGGCATCGACGTCGGCATTCACACCTAGACCGGCACCGACTCCGGCACCGACTCCGGCTCCGACTCCGGCTCCGACGCCGACGCCGACGCCAGCACCAACACCGGCGTCGACACCAAGTCCAGCATTGACACCGATGCCAATGTCCAAGTCAAGGCAGATAAAGCCAGAGAGCGACAAACCTCCGTATTGGTTGACTGGCTTATTGGCCGGAACGTCATCGAAGTTCCATCCTGGAGTTTGTCCAGAACTGCATTGCTGAGAGTACGTGCTAGGGGTCTTGTACTTTGGGGCCTGCATAAAGATCTGGCCGAGCCCACCCAGGAGATCAAGAGTGGCCGAGGCCTGGTGAAGGGTGGCCCCAGTCAGTGCCAGGCTGTAACTGTACTTCATCTTGTGTGGTGAATGTTGGACGGTTGTATTGAATGAATATTTGCGTTCAGAAAGAGTGATCAAATGAAGGGATTAGGTTGAATCAAGGATCAACGAGAGTAGATTGAAGACTTGGCTGATGAAGTGAACGTGTTGGTTGAGGTGACTTGAAGCGAATGGAAGTCAGTGTATTAAACGAATGATGAGAGTTGGCTCGACAAAAGACGAAACAGCAAGATACTGCCCCAGAAACAACGTGCTGAGCATGAGAAGAAACTCGCCAAAGGCACTGAGGGTGATCTCCTATGCATATATATAGTCACTTGATCGTTTGAGTGCCAGCCCACTCAATTTGACACCTGACACCATTTGTTGAAGGAAAGCTTGTGCACAATGAGCCGCGCGCTCGGGCGATGAGTGGTTCTCCGCAACCTACTCTGCCTTGACGGACCGCGGCTCTGCAGAGATGTCTGCTAATTTCACCAGCCTGAAGCGCGGCTTGAGAGTCGCCGTAGGACGGTAGAGGAGAAAGATCCGACAGGACGGGGCTGTGTCGTGATCCCAGATGAATACCCGTAGTCAATGGCATTTCACCTGGCCTATGGAGCATTATCTTCTTACGGCCCTTGGCTTAAAGGAGCATGAGCGTGATTGCGCACGGATTGAGTCCTGCCAGACGTACATGGCTCACCGATTTGCTCATTTCACTCATTGCTGCGCACGTCCTCCCGTGTCAATGGTCCTGTCTACCGTCCAGTTATATCCCCGGTTACGACTGCGTATGTGCGTTTAAAGGTCAATGCTCCGGAAACCGTGCAGTTTGTCAATTGCTCTACATGAAATCAGGCTTTGCTCAGATAGCATTCCAGTTGCAGCACCAGGGTCCCCAAGATAGGCATCTCTTCGTTAGCACTAGTCACAGGGGAAACAAACTGTTTGCCTAAATTGGCGTTCAAGGGCAAGGCCGCAAGACGTTGCTCAGAGCATCAGAGTGACCAGAGCAACACGCAGGAGGCATGAGCCGACGTCTCAGGACAAGTCCGCTGCAAGTATTTGCTCATACTGATACTTGATACTTGAATACTTGCCGAGGCGTTCTAGTCATATCTCCTCCGAAGAATCTGCATGTCTTGGGGTGGCCAAAACACCGCGGCACAGCCAGATGTTCTTGCCAACGTCGCGGACACAGCTTCGCTCGTCGCCTGACCACCTTGTTGCCGTAGTGGGTATTGAAGTCAATTGACAAGCCCTGCCGAGTTCTTCTTTTTTTTTTTGTTTTTTTTTTAAAAAAAACCTGCTTCGTGATCAACCGGCACTGGAGATATTCGGATTGACCGTTGAACTCATGCCACTGAGGCAGCTGCGCAAAGCATCATTTAAAAAGTGTCGTGTTGAGTATTCTTCATCGCCGATCTTCCAGGCTGCTGCTTTTGCTATAGCTACTTCTGCACGGCAGACTTCGAGCACGTTCTTGCCGTAAATTGTGCTTTTTTGTTCAAAAAAGTTCGTCAGACCTCCGGTTGCATCCAAGCGGAAGAGCAGCCAGTCGAGTGCGCCTCCATCGTATTTAGAAAAGTCCTCGCGCCAATACTCGCTGTGTCTCAACGCCCTGCCTAACTCGCCATCGGGACGGACTCGTCGACACTCGATCGCTCCGCTCGAGTTGCCCGAATTCGACTCGATGGTGTAGGTAGGGCGAAAGGCGCCCGCCGTAAGCCGGAACGTGACAATCGAGTCGCCATCTTCCAGTCGCAGATTGTGCGCTTCTTCGTTGCCCCAGAAAGCGATGTCCTTTGGCGCACAATGAACATGACCGTCTTCGTTACGCCATGATATTGACCACCAGTCGGGCGAAAATGTGTCCACAGCAAACGTGTCGATTTTCAATCCGGACATCTCGCCAGCATCTAGGCGATCCCAAGTGAATTGTCGCCCTGCGGTCCAGTCTGAGTGGCCAATCGTGATGTTGGTGATGGGGTAGGAGAATTCGTTGCGGACTGCTAAATGCACTCGCAGCAGGTGGCTTGGCTTCGACAGCTGCAGTACGTTTGCGGCAGCAATCCCAGCCAATGTTAGTACAAGGAGGAATTCCATGTCTGTTTCTGCTTTGTCCCCCTGCTGAGTACTCTCAAGTTCTGATGAAGCCTTGCCACTACGAGAGCCTGAATAAAGGTTATTGTAATTTGCAGCAGAGAACTGTTCCAATAAGTGTGAAGCTGGGTGAATGGGCTACGACCCGAGACCAAGGTGTTTTGATCACCCAGGTCGACCTCGGCCAAAATTCGCGCAACGTTAGTCTAGATCCATTGTGTGCTCGAGATTAATTCGACCCTTTGTGTTGCGCGGGTTGCTTAGGATGTTTGTCGCTCCCCACTGACACCCGCTCCATTGCTTCCGAATCACATCTCCACTAGGAAGTACAAGTCCGGAAGAGATCCGCCAGCAGTACGATATCGTCCCTCTACTGGAATACTTCTCTGCGGGCCCTCCTTCGGCCGCTATACCACGACTGATGAGATGCGCCGTCGAATGATTGAGAGACCAACCGCACCTGTGTGGTCTTGTGTTGGCCAAATAAACACCTAATAATCTCGTAATCGCTTGATATGAGACGCACCATGTGAACAAGCGAGACTTCTATCATGCAGCACCGATTGGCAGTCTCGTATCAGGTTGGTGTGGGCAATAGTACTAAGGCTATTGCACGATGGATCGACTGGGCCTTAATTATCGTCTTAGCAAGCATACTTGGTAAGTTTCGCCGGAGCTTGAATGAGAGACCCTCTTCGATGTAAAGATACCTTAAGGCTGTTCAAGAAGGATCAACGACCCGGTGGCTCCACGAAAACTTTCTCCAATCGTCGAGTCACGTTGCACTCAGCTGAGAACATGAAAGCCTATCGGCTCTAGTACGTAACCGAAAGATCGATGAGCCGATGAGCTGGTACTGTGCTGCGAAACTGTAATCGGCACAAATTTCAGGTCCACTTGCATCATGTCATGATCCTGGTTTGGTGCAGCATGCGAATCGAGTTTGCAATAAGCGTGTAGGATCCTATCTTGACTCCCATCCGTTTCGGACCAGGACACCAGGCATACGGCATGGACTTCACTCTTACGGCGCTCGACCACTCATGTGTCTATCTTGATTTGCAATAGCCTTTAAGTGTTTTTTACACCTCGGCAATTACAACGGATTCAACAAAATGATGCAATTAAGCTTACTTCGCTATCTGTTCGCTTTGAATCTTGTTCTATTGTTGGCTCTCGGAATCGACGCGCCAGACCCAACTTCTCATTACCCCAGTGAACTCGCAGGACATACGTCAAGCACACGTCCTGAAGTCTCTAGACAGATATCGGTCACCGATGGCTCTGAGGTTTACCGAGGAGACTCTCGAAGCCCAGAAGAAATCCAGCGGGATGGTGGTTTCCAGCCATTTGGGAGTCAAGTCAAATCACCCTCAGGTTTGAGCTTATGGATGCATGTTCACAAAGGCATCTCCAACCCAGAAACCAAGTTTGTCTCAACATCAGTGAGCTTGAAAAAGGCGATAGTCTTTGCGCAACATGCAGCCGGGAAGTTGAAGGATTCCGAGATGACGCCGCCGTCGTATGTCTATTATATACGTCCTACGCCGAACTTCATCGACATCTCTGGGTCGTTGGGCGATCATGATGTCAGTCCATCCATGAGGGAAATTGCAGCGCTAGGTGGTATACGCTGGGAACAGGTTTTAGGATGGCGTGTGGTTCCCTCGATTCTGTGGGATCACAGAAATTTACCGACGAACCTTGGTGAAACCATTTACCACAAAAATCAATTTTACAATCCCGCGCTTGACGGAAGCCGAGCAAGCTCAGCTGTTCCACAACTGGCCGGCTTTCCCGAAGACCACGAAGCCTGGAGTCAAGAACCTTGGCAAAAGTTTGTGATATCCGAAACCAAGACACTAGAACACTACGCGTCAGAGTTCATGGCGTCGCTACCCAGTAAGCAGGTTCGCTGGAGGGGACGATTCCCTCTCTTTGACAAACCCGATGACGTCTACACGGCCATGGCAAAGGTAATGGATTGGTCCGAGAGGGCGGCAAAGGCTTCACGTAAGGCTTCGACTGCGCCGTACATTATTGAAGTCGACATTGCCAAGAAACGAGCAAAGGAGGCGGCATCCGAAGCGCACAAGGCAACTTTGAGGATCGCAGAGCTACTTGGTCAACACTCTTTCTTGCCTCGAAATATTTTCCACAAAGCGGTGATGTTCTTGAGTACCGCACGGGCGGCGGTTGCACGGACGGCGCTCATAGAAGTTGAGGATGAAGTACATGCAAGTCGAGCCGAAGCAAATTTCGCCAAGAAAAAGGCTGCGAGCGACATCAAAACAAAGAGCGGCCGTAGAGTGGTTGAGCTCAAGGCTCTCAAGGCCTTGGACGATATCGAAGTCAGCAGGAAAGACGTAAAGAGAATCCTCGAACAAGAAGAGAAAACAACGCGGGCATATGAGGATATTCTCAACAGAAAGACTCCCGTACCTAGTGACCTCGCCAAGCGCTTGTGTTGGATACCATGGGGGGAAACCCAGCAAGAGGGCCTACTGCGGGAAATAAATTTGCGACAAAGGGACTTCGAGGTACTGAAGAAGAATGCAGACGACATCTTGCAAAGATCAAGCGCAGCGCAACGAGATGCGGAGTCTGCGCTGAAGTCACTTGCCGACACAGCCACGGGGGCAGACCAGCTACCAGAGGAGGACCCATCAGAGCAAGCTGAGGATGAGTCGTTCTTCGACAAAATCCCGAGCCGAAAGGACGAGATTCAAGACGGTGACGACGCAGAAGTACAATTTGCCAGGGACATCGCTGTCGAGCTTCTTCAGATTTGCGGCGAACTCGCATTTGACGCAGCCATTACAACGGCGGCGCCATATTTGGTAGCTTTGGATCCTTCCAAGCCGCTTAGGTGGGCATATCGTGGCGCTCGAGGCATATCGCTTGTTCGCAAGTTCTACGCTACTCGAAGAACTCGAACGGTTTCAGCTGCGCTCGAAAAGGCGTATAAAGAGGCAAAAAAGCAGGGGCAGGTCTTCGATACCCTGTTTTCCCCCTTTAAGAAGGAGCTGGACAAGGTCATTCAGGAAGTTACGCCAGGACGCGTAACTGATGATGTTGTTAGAGATTTGGGAAATCTTGAGAAATTGGGGGGCACAGTGGCGAGGGCCAACATCCGCGATGCATTGCGCAAGTCGATTGAAAAGAGGCCCGGAATGCCGAGTTCATTGGCGCGAGAAACTTCTCGAGAGAGATTTGAGGACCTACTACGAGCCACTCAGAAGACGAAGTCGAATAGCGATGGAGCAACGCCAGCACCCAAGACTGTCAAGGATTCCTCAAAGATTCCTGAGCAAGAGCCATCGTCAATCTCTACCAAAGAAACGACATCCAATGGTGACGGCATCCCGCCAGCACCCAAGACTGCCAAGGATTCCTCACAAATTCCAAAGCAAGAGCCACCGTTGGCCGCAACCAAAGAGACGTATTCCCCGGAGGAGGTCGACAAGCTGCTGTCTGAAGCCCCTTCACCGCCAGAATCGATATTGGAGACGTCACAGGTAAACGTGGAATCTGTCGAGAGAGTTGCACAGGCTACTAGACAGGAAGCAAAGGCACAGCCTATCCCAGCCTAATTCGACAGGCTTCTTTGCTTTCATTTACAGCCTGTCATCCAGGAGAAAAGCTACGAAAAAATCACAGATCCCCTACTACCTTTCAATGGTGACCAACTGTCACTTAGGAGTTTGCCTACGAGTGTGTAATAGAGGTGAAAGGTGCCATGCCAGTAATTTACATCTCCTCGCCCTATTCAGACTGTGAGAGGCAGTCTTATAGAGTCACGACAAGCCGCTCTCTCTGACTTCAATCTCTTTATTAATTTAGTCTTTAACATCTCAAAGACATAGCTCATTCATATAGCGGTTGAGTAAGCTCCTAAGCCTAGCAAGGGTTTCGTCGTTAAGGCGGGCGCATGCGCCGTAAGTCCTAAAGGGGACCTACAGTATCCTGTTCCTACTACGTAATTCGAGCTCTCTCCAGTTGTCGCTCCCAAGCGGGCATAGCCCACTTGACCATGTACTCCGATTTCATCAGCTGCTCGGCCGCAGGCCGTTTCAATGGTTCGTATGTTAACATGTCCTTTAGCAGCCCTTCTAAGGCCTGCATCTCTCCTCCATCAACATCCCAATCACAAGTTTCTGGTGTCATACCACGTCCCATATCCCACATGCGTTGATGCAATGGTCGGAAAACGGGGGTGTAGATTCTTTGGAGGTTATCAGTCCAAGAGCCATCTGAGTTGAAGAACTCCTTCCGATTTTCCCACTTATGCCACCAACGCGCCGGTGGTGGTCCCAGTGTGCTGACAATATCTGCAAAAATGTCGTCTTGGTCGCCACTGAAACTTTCAAAGAGAGGCCTTTCGCCTAAAATTTCGTATAAGCTAACGCCAAGCGTCCATATATCCGCCGCCAGCGTGGTGGGTTCTTGAAAGAAGTCTTCGGGCGGGAGGTACAGTGGGGGGGTGTAGAGTTTGGGAGAGCGCTCAGTAGCTAGAACAAAAGATGTTCCGTAGTCGGAGATGGTGATAATAGGATCTATTAGCTTGTCGGCGGCCATCCTCATATTCATTGGATAGACGGCATATGGCGGCGCCTGAGATCCGACAGGACCGCGATCAACTCGGCGGATAGGGGTTTGGTCCAACGGGTAACTTTCGTACAGCACGTCGGGATTGAGTTTGGCAAGATGCGGGTTCTGGAATAAAATGTTTCTCAAATGGAGATCTGGATATTGTGAGCTCTGGAGGAGGGAGAAGTCAAGAATTTTTGATGCTAAACCTACCTCCATGGCATATACCTCTTGAGTGTAGATACGCCACACCCATGATAAGCTGAGCCGCGATGGACCTCGCCGTCTCGGTAGGAAACATGAAGTCTACGGAGGCATCTTTGGATTCAGCGATGCTACAGCCAGCAGCTTCTTGAACCAGACAGGTATGTCGTCCATTAGGACCGTCAATAGAGAACGTATCTAGTAGATGAGGGATGAATCGTTTCCCTAGGTGCAGTTTGCCGTCGCTTTGAAGTTGGCGAAGGATGTTTGCTTCGTTGTCTTTTGACGATTCGCTTGCAACCAGAACTTTCAGTGAGACAAAGCGGTTCAGATTGTTATCGCGGGTCAGCCAGATTGTTGAAAAGCCACCAAAGCCGAGCTTATGAACAACAGTGTATCGACCTTTTTGGAGAGTGTCTCCGATAAGGATTGGATGGTACCCATTAGTGGTATAGCTCTCAAAATCTTCTAGGTCCACCTCTGGTATATAAAGAGCCTCGGGCTGTCGCAATGCATCGCTTGCCATGACATGTGAGAACTGAAGATTCGGTCGTTGACGGAAGGGATTGTTCAGATAGCTTGTTGCTCGTACACGTACGGAGCTTATGCGAGGGTGCCTCAAAATGAACCTCATAGTCGATGTGGTCGTGAAAGGTTGTGACTCGTGGCTGGTTGTGACTCGTGACTGTCAACCCGGCGCGAAGAGCGGAGAGTTTTCACGTGTTCTCCCGAAACGCACGGGCCTTTTACCCTGGCTATGTAAGCCTTCAGCTTTAGGTTATGCACGAAGAGCGACTCCGCGCACAGCGGCTTAAAATCAGGTCTTACATCTTTATGATAGAAAGAACCCGACATGGTGGTATCTCGGAGAACAGACGATATCAAAGAGCGCGTCCGCTCAGCGAAGCGGCAGCCTGCATAGCGCGAACCGAGAGCTTGTCGTCCTCAAACCGACTGTTCCATTCAACATCCAATCCGGACATTACTGACAGAGCCAGGTTGACGACGTAGCTACGCCGTTGAAACTCGCAGATTAATCCTATGCTGCTCTCTCGGAAGACGCTTGACGGGTTGCTTTTGCCGATATTGTTAAAAAGAAAGCGATACGACGCTTGACGTGATGCCTCAAGAGTGGACGAAATACCTGGTTGAAGTCACGGTGCAAAATAGGTAACGGCATCTTGTTTCGTCATTTGAGGCTACATACTATACGGTTGGATCACACAGGAAGACGGAAATTGGCCTCAAGTGAGTGCTACGCTTCGCGTACGCGGTCGTTGATCCGTTGACCTCTATCAGAATCTGCCGGTCTTTAGGAAGATGGAGTGCAGACATAAATATCCCTTTTAGCGATATGGAGTGGCTTAGAGCCTTAGACAGGTTGCAGAAAATATCGCGAGTCATGTGATTTTTGCCGATGACATCAACAGCTTGGGAAATGAGATGCTCTGTTCAAGCATTCATGAGGGCAAAATCGGAGGGGACATGTTCAATGCGGTGACAGTCCTGCGGGATGAACAGAGCATCAGCTTGGATGATGTCCGAGCTCACATCGCCAAGGGGTCTAGGTCGAACAGGTATAGAGACGACACTCCGGCCTTATCACTCAGAGAATGAGATCAGTATTGCCCTTTCAAGAGGATTCAGCGCGTTGTTTCGATCTACTAGAGAATACGGCCGCGGGAAAAGAGTCTTGGACCAGAATCACCAGAAGGTATATCGTTGTCGAAGGTACTCTGCAAAAACCCGAGTCGGAGAACCTTGACATTCGCTGGAGGCATTGATGAACTAATAGAGAGCAACAATTCAACATCACAGACTTAAATAGGAAACAGCTGAAGTACTGATTAGCCGCTCCGGAATGCTCCATAATCGCTGGTTAAGATCTAGCTGTCGTCTGTAGATTCGAAGATTCGGACCGTCCTGAAGATCTGAACTACTTTGAAGCCTCTAAGCAGTAAAAGATCTATCCAAAGAAGCAGACTAGGCACTCGTTTAAGCAAAAAGAGAGACCAAAAGAAACGACGTTACCGAACCAAGCACGTTGGAGACCCAAAGTCGTCGCTTGTATTCTGAGCCAAGGCGGTAGATCGTACTTATTACACTAATCGTCGTTGAGTGCGTAGCAGATCAGTACTGTGTTGCAGGAACTCTTGAGTTAATACTTCAAGCTGCCAGTTCACTGAAAAAGGGTTGAAAAATGTCTTCGTCATCTACTTTTAGGGGACGTTTGATCGGAATTGCATAGCATCAAGGGAGGAGAAGGTCCCGGCCTCTTGGAGTAGACTCCCCAGTGCCCGAAGCACCCACATCACCCTGTCTGCTACGGAAAAGACGTATGAACCACCAACCATTTTTATGTGGCAATATGAACGGCCACGGTTCATTACTGAGCAAGCGAGCTTTGTCGTGGCCAGCGACCGGACTGAAGTACCGAACACACGCAAGCTCGGCTAAAGACAGAGATGCCGCTATCAGCCAACAGAACTAGCTATGCTTACTGGAGATAACAGAGAGAAGCCCCCAGATCTCGGGAAGTTTCCGCCTGTACACTTCGCGCGGCTGAAAGACGAAGCGAGCATCTAGCCATCATCGCACGTCAATTATGCTTGCAAACTCCCCGAGAGGAAAGCCGCGGCTCAATGGGCTTTGCCTTTGCAATTTCAAAGGCTATAGCCAATAAGCTTGGGCTCGTCTACAGTACGAATTCACTCTTGTCCAGAGCTTAGGTTGGTTTCAACATTACATTGCATCGGTGCAACGTACTAGTATGCTGCAGCATTGAACCTGTTCGCTAAGAATATGTAATTTGATCCTTGCGCCTATACTTTATAATGCACGTTGGTTGTTGATGAGTATTGCTGTTTGGGACTTTGGTGCATATGTGGGCAGCGAGTAACACGTCAGAAGCGCTGACGCAACTGATGCGACCCGTTAACATATTTATCTGCAGTTGGTTGATCTTCATGCGTAGCAAAAGGTCCGCTTCGGCCCTTTCAGGGTGGGACGGAAATGGTTGCCTGAGAAGGACAACGTGAAGGCCTTTGCTGCGGTACAGTCTTCATCAACTCTTACGCGCAGCTATGGGCATTATCTGACTTTATAGATCACATAGTCTTGCGACCTTTAATGCAACGAAGCTACTTCTTCCTTTCTCCCGAGACTCCTTAGCTGATCTGTTCAGCAGTGTTTCCTCGTCGTCCTTTGGTAACTTGACCGACTCGTCCGCGGTTTTCTTCCTCTTCTCTTAACAGTATCTGCCAGATGCCCTCATTTGATCTGCCGTGTCTTTGGAAATATCCATCTCGAACCTGGTGGCGTCACGCTCGTTGCTTGAAGATATGTCGATTTATACTGTTTTGCATCACCGGAGCGTTAGCCATTCCCATTTTCAAGATATCCTGCGTATCTCTGCGAAGCTGGCTTCCAGTCGAAAACGAAACACACCTTGGGGGTCGCCAAAAGACGCCAGATGTGAATCGACAAGTATTAGAGGCTTTAGCCGTAGTAATGTAGAACGACACGAAGGGCAGCTGCTGTCAGTATTTATGCCCATTGGAAATTTTTCTCACCTAAGCCAATGTAATCTTTGCATGACTGGACCTTGAAATCCGCATGTAAGGAACTGAACGTCGTGCATGGCCCTAGACACGGCCGCTGTTGCTACCAGACTTCAATATTACGCCTGCTTCCTTGTTTTCCTTCCAGCTTTATCCTGGAGAGACGCTCGCTCAACACTGGATATGCAGACTTACCTGTCAAACCTACGTTTTTCGAGGAAGACCGTCTGGGATCGTCCTCCAAGAGAGTAAGCCAAGACGCAGTGCTAGCTGGGTTAGCAGTCCGACGATATCATCTGTTCACTGCTCGGCACCGTCGGATCAAGCTCTGTACTTGAGTGATTTGCTGCATGTTTGACCGAAGTTATCAGAGATTGTTGTTCTAGGGCATTTTAACCTGGCTGTGATCCAGTCAGGGTCCTGTACTTATGACGTTCGAGGTCAATCCCGACTCTGCCCCTTGCCCATACCAGTCCACCAGGGCACGGTCCGCCTTTTCAGCCAGCTTCCTTCCTACGAAGCCTTCCATAGCATTAAATTGATCTGATGATAACAGGCTAAGCCTCTTTTTGAAGTCATTGCCTGGATTTTCTCCAAAGAACTGTTGATCAAGGAATCTCCAGAAAATACCGTCAAATGCCCAAGTCTTCCGTGCTGCATACGTTACCCAAAAGTGACCAGACTCCCAGCTGCGACGCATACGTATGGATAAAATCTCTGATTGATCTATACGACCCTTGCTGAGCAGTTCATTCTCCTTAGCCTCGAGCGTGCGCAGGAAGGTAGCAAGCCGTGGTTCATAGTGAGCGACCCAGTCGTCCAGCCCAGCTTCCCAATCTTCGGGGGCCTTGAGAAGCATCCACCAAGGAGGACTGAGCGAAAAGTCGGCTGGGGCGGCATAAGTAAATTCCCAATCAATTACAGCTGCTATTTGGCTCTCCTTGCCCATCAGAACGTTAGCTGGCCGGAGGTCATCGCACCATAACGGGAATGGTCCTAGATCGAACTCGGCGAGAGCCAGTCGGGACTCTGAGGCAAGCTTTCGAAACAGTTGCCTAAATTTTTGTTAGTAGCATGGTCTTGAGGGATCTAAATAAGACTGGCTCTTGCAACTCTTACCTTGCAATATACTTCTTCCTGCAATCATTAGCCGATTCGATAGCTTGATTGCGCTGATAAGACAGCTGTTGGAAGTGCATCTCGGCTAAGGCGGAGTAGTACTCTGTTGAACTTCGAAATATCGACAAGCAGAGGGTAGTTGAAAATGCGGAACGCGCGCGAAGTTGGCGAGTTGCGCTATATTTAATGTGAGAGGTCGTGCTGCTGCTTGTGCCTCGCCGTCATCGTCATCGACAAGGCGGAGCGAGCCGATTGAGGGGAAACGACATTGTGATAGTTGCAGCAATATGTCGGCCGTTTGGCAGTATATATACCCGAGCTTTTCGTCGCCGATATTTGGATCGAGCATCGGAGGATCTTGGAGTCTAAGGCCGGGTTTGTTCAGAACGTCAATCATATCACCCTCGTTATCAACCCATTCCATGATAATGAAAGGACCTAGTCCGTGGGGACTCTCCTCATTAGTGCCGCAACGAAGGACGAAAGGTAAGGGAATCGTGGTATGATGAGAAATGTAGCGCATGGCAGCAACCTCGCCTAATGTCTTTTCCCACGCGTATTGGAAGTAAGCTGGGATTGGAAATCGTATCATGGCGTCGGCGCCCTCCGTGAATCGAATGCGATAGTGGACATTGAAGGCTCCTCTCTGCGGCGCACATAGCTCGAGCGCGTCTCCGCCCAGCCGATGCTGCTTGACAATCCTGACTATCTCTAGGTATAGATCCCTTTCATAAAGCTTTTTCTTCCATGCCTCAAAAAGCGTCTCACCGTATTCCCAGGCCTCGTCGTCGAATTCCTCAAATGAAGGAGCCATTACTAGGCAAGGTATGGTAAATAACCGAGCGCGAGGAAATGTGGGTGGCCTAGAAGGCTAGAACGACATATTGCATTTTATTAGGGGACGTAGTTAAACTGCCTTACTTCTAGTACCCTACTAACCCCACTACCCGTTATAACTATAATATATCGACTTAATATTAATTACTATCTCGCGCTTTCTAAAGTAGATTTTAATAATTATAAGAAGTACTATTATTTTAAAAAAAGACTTTAATATAATTTAAATATTAAAACTTCACTCTTATAAATTTAATCTTATTATACTAATAAGCTTTAGGGTTATAAGCGATAAATAATATCTAAACTATATTATAACTTCTACTATAATACTAACTTTCTTACTTTTAAGCCAGGATTATATATTATCTTTTTAAATCTTAGGACTACTTTTCTTTAAATAGTTAAAAAAATTCTATTATACTGTTATTATCTTAATAGCAGAATTATATTTATTTACTGCAGGTCGAAAGTCTTTCTATATATACTGTCTCTTATAACGGTATTTCGCATTCTCTTCTGCATATAGCTCAAACGCGAAGGACCGAAGCTTAGGCTATATGTTATGTGTCTTGAGTCGTAAGGTCGTGAATATGTCGTAGCACTCGTAATATAAACGGCCACGGCTGCCCCGGAGCCCTTAACGTAAGAGGAGATAGTCAGGCCCGGGGTGCAGATATGTATATCAAGATATGTAGTTGGATGTACCAAGAAGGTACTACCTGCAGGTCATAATATCCGCTCATTTAGATCTCGGGACGATGCGCAAGTTCTTAAATCATCGAATCTTAAACCTTCTTATTGTGAAGAACAAGCTCCTTAGTGTAAGCAATCAACAACGACACACGATCGTATAGAGCTTTCTCGCAGATTCTACTGAGTAGATGATGGCTGTCTTGAACGGTTTCTTCCGACCGAAAATCGCTTTTATCACAGGTGAACAGAGCTTCTCCCCTGACTTCAGGTAGCGCTTGACGTGATTTACTTCTATAGAAACTGATTGTTTTCAGGTATCACCGGGCAAGATGGGTCCTATCTCTCTGAAATTTTAATCGAAAAGGGCTATCAAGTCCATGGCCTCGTTCGTCCCTCAGCTTCCAGGCGAGAGGCATTGAACCGGCCACTCCGCCCAGGACTAACCATGCACTTTGGAGACATGTCCGATCTGGGGCGCTTGCTCCAGATTCTTGGTACCGTAAAACCGGACGAAGTTTATCACCTTGCGGCACAGTCTCACGTTGCAGTATCTTTCGACACTCCCATCACCACTAATGATACCAACGCTATGGGTACGCTTCGCCTTCTTGATGCTATGAGAATGCTCGATATGCACAAAACAACAAAGTTTTATAACGTCAGTTTCAACCTCATGTATTCTCGGTCGATACACATGACTACAGACTTACAAGAAGACCACAGGCCTGCTCCTCGGAGGTGTTTGGCTCAGACATGCCGGCACCGCAGACAGAAGACACCACGTTTCATCCAGTCTCGCCTTATGCAGTCTCCAAGCAGTTTCAGTATTGGATCACTGTGAATTACCGCGAGGCCTATGGTTTCCATGCCTCCAATGGCCTTCTCTTTAACCATGAATCTCCCAGAAGAGGTACGTACCCAAGAACCTGTCTTACGTATCGTGTTTCCGTGCGGTACATCTAAAGCAGCAACTCGGAAAGGAACAAGCTTTGTGACTAGAAAAATCACCACTCAAGTTGCTCTCATTGCATGCGGCGAGCTGGAGAACTTTCAACTTGGAAACCTGAATGCGGTCAGAGACTGGGGTCACGCCAAGGACTACATGCGTGGAGTTCACCTCATGCTTCAGCAATCGAGTGGCGGAGATTATGTACTGGCATCAGGGCAAGCGTACAGCGTCAGAGACTTCGTCAAGGCAGCATTCAAAGTAGTCGGGGTAACCATTAAGTGAGTATCAAGACCCGTTCACTACATGCTGGGATACACTAACCTAACCCTGTAATAGGTGGACTGGGAGTGGTTTGGATGAGCTCGGTCTTGATTCAGCAAATGGAAAGGTACGAGTCAAGGTGAATCCTAAGCTCTACCGCCCCTTAGACAATCAACGTTTGCTTGGGTCAGCCGAAAAAGCCAAGAGGGTTCTTGGATGGACGCCAATGTACAGCTTTGAGGCGCTCGTTGAGGAGATGGTTCTGGGCGACGTTGAGGCAGTCAATGCTGGCCGGATCTTCTCTAATTCGAACTTGGATTGGATTGTGGGCAACGACCGAGACAGGGAAGCAAGTGCTCACAGAGTTAACGCCAAAGTTACGACGCATAATGAGGTGGTCCAATGTGAGGATAGAGAGCTGAAGAAGAAGGGCGACGCGCAAGGGTTGGCCAACATTGGGGCGGCGGATAAGGAAAGCTCGGAGGGGACGGAGAAGTTCAGCTTAGTCGGGGTCGAGGCAGACCCATAGTGCAACCATGTTAGTCGTAAGTAAATTGAACCATTGAATGTGCATGTACGGGTCGGTCATTTCAATCGGGTTGTCCATTGTCGTTTTACATGCACAAACTCCGCAGTTTCTCCCTGTTCACGCTCATTAAGCAGCCCCAAGGCTTCATATCCCTTTGATAGGGGTAAGGCGTCAGGCAGGCATACTCTCCATATTATCCTTGCAAAAGAGAAGTATTTCAAGTACGCTAATTAAACTGCTCTTCTAGAGGTATCGGGGGGATCGTCGTGACCTAATGCTTCATAGTAAAATGGACGGGCGAAGAAGTAGCTTCTTCGTTACCTTAAGTTATTAGTTAACATCCCAGATCGTAACCGGCCTGACGCCTTACCCCTATTTAAGGGACATGTTAGAAGTACTAGCATATTTACTTATATTATGACAAACTCCGGCTCTGCTCCTCGGATTACGATCTTGAAGTGATTAGCATCGCCCGCGATGACAATTCGTGCATTGGTGTCACGAACTCGCCTCTACCAAAGCTAATTTTCGAAAACTTGTCTCGGCGAATGACACAGCTTAACGACGAATCTATAATCAACTGAGCAGATGGGTAAAATTTGTTCAAAAAGGTATCTCATTGCACGGTCAAGCACCGCGTCTGTAAATCTATACACAAGAAGATAACCAGGCATGAATCGTTACTTGCAGTCGTCTAAACCTCTTCCCCAGTGCCGTACGCCTTGTCCTTGATGCCAGGGCCCTTCACCGTGTTGGTCTGCGCCGCCGTGCTGCCCTGACATTCGGGCATATTACCCTTTGACAGGTCCACAGAGCACTTATCGCCAGGACCGTACTCGCACCTCGGGTCGGCGTAGTTATACAGCTGGTAGTTGTCGCCCGCCCAGGTGCCGGCGCTGCAGGATCCGACATAGTTCATGCTGGCAAACGCCGTCAGGGGCAGCTTGCCGTCGGACAGCAAGTCGCTGCAGGCCGACGGAGGCGCTGGCTCCCAGGTCATGGGCACGCCGCCGCCAGTCGCCTTGGACTCCTTGGCGCCCTTGCCGTCGACGAGCATCGTCCAAGCGTCGTAAGAAATGTCGTGAGCACCGGTAGAGCCGTCAATCTTGAGCAGATGCAGGCTTCGGCCCTTGTGCGTGACCTTGACGCAGATGTTATCGCAGCCAATCGCGCCGGGCCAGTATGCCACCCGGTCAATGTTGATCTTGCATCCCAAAACACCAATGGACGACGAATACTTGTCGTGGGGAGTGACACTGATCTCCTGGCCCTTGCCGTTGCCGCCTGCCTCGATGCCCTTACCGCTCAAGTCGGGCTTGGGTGCGGCCGGCGGAGCTGCGTCTTTCTTGGGGCTGGCGTCCGCGCTGGGAGCCTTGGGCTGACCAGCAGGCTCGCCGGAGACGGGAGCGGGAGCAGGAGCATTGACTACGGGAGCGGGGGCGGTGGGTTTCTCTGCCTCGGCGATCTTGGGAGGGTTGACCGGAGAATCGCCCTTGTTCGCAACTGGGCCAGGAGCCGCGGGAACCGGCTCCGGGGAGCCTGGCTGCTTGGGAGCCGGAACGCTCTCAGTGCCCGGGTTCTGGCCTTCTGGGCGCGAACTCGTAGGACATGGCTTCTTGCTCTCAACGGTTGGCTGAGGAGCAGGGACAGGCTTGGTGTTGCACTTGGGCTTCGGCGAAGTCAAGGCAGGGCGCTCTACCGGAGAGTTCTGGGAACCGTTCATAGGAGCAGTGGCCGTCGATGTAGGCTTCGGTGGGCACTTGGACTTGGTTGAAGACGAGACCGACCCGGGGCGCTTGGCGGCACCATTGGCTGGTTCGTATCCTTCGGGCACGGACTTGATGCTCGGCTCTTCGACAACCTTGTTCTGGACAGGCGGGGCGATAGGGGCATTCTGTCTTTGAGGGTATCCCGGAGCTGGAACGTTGGCCGGTGAAGGAGATTGGGTGGCACCTCCAGAGGTGGCCTTCTGATTGCACGGTACGGCGCCGGCAGGCCCAATGGCCGCCGAGGCCACCAGTATCGAGCTTATGGCAGAAATGAGCTGCATGTTGAGCACGGATATGAAAGAGCAAGATGAGGCTATCTCAGGTCGCCGTCGTGGCTATAGCTGTCGAATGTCGTCGAATGTGGGTATCAAAGAGAAACAGGCACAGAATATGTACTGCGGAATAGATTGACAGAGTTGGCTAAGACCAGTAGCGTTTCTTAAGGAGTGTATGAAAGAAAGAAGCCTAAAAGGAAACTGCCAACCTCAAGAGCTCAGTGTCGACCCGAGTGGCGTCGTACATTGGACTCGAGGATGGCAGCCGGCGGTTCTTATATTCACAACATGCAGTTGCCCTAACAAGGAATAACCACATTACTTTGAAGGGACACTTGGACGGGTCGCCAAGGTGTTCCTAGTTGTGGATGACAAGGACTTACCTAGATAGGGTCCCATCACGACCCAATTGCAATAACGCAAGTGCGGTTCGTGGGTCAGATAAAGCCACAAAGTGACTCCGCCAGCGGTAAGCGTAGGCGTGGACACAAGGGAGTCTTTGTCAACGGCGGCCCACGACAGAAGCTACCGACGAGTTTTCGGGGTGTTCTGAGGCCTTTTTCGCGAGCGACGCGCCATGGGTGCCGATGGCATTTCAAATTAAGGGCCGTGGCGTGTGGGTTCGCGACGGGTCCGGGTGGGCCGGCCTTTGAGCGACGGCATCGAAAAGGGTCAAGCGGCCGGTCCGCCCGGGGTCCTGCCAACGGACCTTTGTCCCGGAGTCTGCTTTTTGACGTACTGAAGCAGGCAGCCGCTTAGCTCTCGACGATTCCGACAAAGGCCATTGAGTTGTACCAAACCACGCCTGCGAAAGGCCATGAGGAGTGTCTGTTCACGAGATGTTCTTCTGTTCTGAGAACCTCTGGGGAAGCAGATCTGAAACGTAGACCTGGACGTCGCCTGCATGCCGAGAGCCAGATGTGAGGAGAAATGCCAGGGTCATGGCAAGCAACGACAGCCATTGGCAGAGGCAAGGCACGCGCAGGTTCTGTATTTACCCACTTGGCCGTGCGGGCCCGCTCCAGGTCCGTGGAGACTGCGGCACCGGCGTCTGGTCGGCCTCTCCCCGGCCGAGCTTGAAAATCGGGCTGAATGAAGTTTCTTTGCTTCTCGAACGAAGGCGTCAACATGCTGCAGGGAAAGTTGATGGACGTTGGCGCCTGCGAGAGAATGCCCGAGCCTCTTCGGACGATTGCAAAGTCAATCGAATCAATTGCATCGTCTCGGGCAGAAGGAAATTCGAGCCCGAGTAATGGATGGCTGGAGAAGATCCACGGCTTTGGTGGATCTTCCTGATGAAGCAGAGGCTCTAGAAGCTCAACGTGGAGGGATTTTTCGATCTTCTCCACGCGCTTGTAGGGACAACGATGACTGGAACGCACATCTAACTTTTGCTGAAGCAGGGAGGGGAGGGCGAGGGCAGCTGCGGTCCATCGTGTGGCGTTGGTCGAATGTTGTGTGGGTTTATTTGCTTGTCTGTTGTGAGCAATCTGGAGAAGTTGGTCTTGGGACTTCCAGTTGTGCGAGGATTGATGATGCTGGTTACGCGCATATGCAGGTACATGACATGCATGCCACATTTTCGGATGTTTAGTCAGAAGATTCAGTCAGCACAGAGATACTTGTGAGAATGCGGCAACGACTGCGATGATTCAAGTACCTTGGCGGCTTATTGATGCTACACCAAGACAATGCAGTTGATGTCACTCGTCAACTCAATTACTCGCCGTCGTCAACAAACAGCTACCCGAGCCAGCCGTTATTGTGTACAACATGGGACTCGATACTCTGCAGACGTCTTCATGCTGATGATGAGAGCCTCATTCCAGAAATATGCTCCCGAGTTCCGTCAGCCTGACAGTCGGCTCTCAAGCCTTGACGACGTCAAAACTTTCAGCTCGAAGCAAGATCATGGCAGACTTCCTATGGCGTTTTGATGGCTAGAAGTCAATCCGTTTTCGAGTCGACATGATCCAGAAAAAGTGATGGCACAGTGTCTTGTACGGGCAACCCGGGCAGCTCTTACACCAAGAAGACGTCTCGTCAAGGTTGCGCTCTTTTGTGACGTTGAGCCAAATCTGCGAGTCGTCGATACCACGTGCCAATGCGTGATTTCACACTGAAACACACGACTTATATACTATCCTTGTCTAATCTCGGCATACACCCACCTTGCTGGATCTGGGCTTCGGCGACATCCCTGTGCCCTCGTGCGCCCTCTGCAACGACGAGCGGGTGTCCCACGGGGACGCCACTGTTATTATCCATTGACCAGACGACGTGTTCCTTGGGCTGACGGATTGTAGGTCGAAGAGGAGTTATCCAGATGATGTAAGTGCAGAGGGCGTTGGTGCATCTCGCTTGACCCGGCTCGCGTCGGTTTATGGTTTACTCGGCTCCGCAAGCTGAAGACAAGGACTTGACTGCCGTTCGTGTAGGTAATCAACCCGCAATATCGAAGAGATCGAGAATATCGGTGCACACGCTATGCTGAGGGTCTTTCTGGCCAAGTGCTTACTGTACACACTCCAACCTAAGGACATACTCGGTGAGACTGTCCGAGTATATTCAACCTGATCAACGTAATGAGCGCCTCGACGCGCCATTGCAACCGTCAAGGATCTCGGAAAACATCGATCAATCGATTACAAACGTGAAGGTTCAGGTGAAACAACGTGGAATGATGGCCAAAGTGCCTCTACACTGCAATTCAGAGAATGTGAAGAAGCCATATCTTGTAGATTCTGCGCTACCATCGACATCACCCCAAGTGAATTACTCAATAGTCACTTGTAAGCTGACAGAACTTTCTCCCCTTCCCCCTTTCTGGGGATGAAAACCATCGTTCTCGTTTCTTTAAGCTGATCTAGGGTAGCATTCAGATTGCTGAAGCTGCAAGGGCTCGGTGTTAACGGTGTGCCCCACCACGGCGAAAGGTGAT
The DNA here is from genome assembly GCA_000472125.2 of Hirsutella thompsonii MTCC6686. Lineage (NCBI taxonomy): Eukaryota > Fungi > Ascomycota > Sordariomycetes > Hypocreales > Ophiocordycipitaceae > Hirsutella > Hirsutella thompsonii. The sequence continues at coordinate 117,439 of APKU01000011.1, read as the reverse complement.
TATCGATAAGAAATTTCCAGTTCAAACCCCCAGCTGGGTCAGAAAAATTTCTCGACAGCATGCGAAGCTGCGATCACACAGCAGCTAAGCCGCGACAACCCCGCGACCATGGCCACTCCCGCCCCCTCAGACCCGTCCGCCGTCAAAGCCGACAAGAAGCACAAGAAAGACAAGTCGCACAAGTCGGAGAAGAAGCGCGCTCGCGAAGAAGATGCGCAGCCCGACGCCGAGCGAAAGCTGAAAAAGTCCAAGAGCGTCACCGCCGACCTCAACCAAGAAGATGCCCAGCCCGAAGCCGGATCGAAGAAGGAGCATAAGGAGAAGAAGTCGAAAGAGCACAAGAGCAAAAAAGAAACGAACGTCGACGTTGACAACCCCGTGATCCCCGCTGCCGACGTTACGGCTGAGAAGAAGAAAAAGAAGAAGAGGCATACCGAGGGTGCCGAGACCGTGATCCCCTCAACCCCACTCGATGCTGAAGCGCAGAAGTCGCCAAAAAAGAAAAGAAAGTCGGCCGTGAACGAGGAGGCGGTGATTCCTTCGAGTGCCCCAGAACCAGCAGCGACGTTGAAGACACCCACGAAAAAGAGCGGGGATGTTGCTGCATCGCAAGAGGTCGAAAATGTGAGCAGCGAACGGAAAAAGAAGAAGGAGAAGAAGCACAAGTCCAAAAAGCATGCATCGGACGAGAGCGCGAATCCGACCACCACGCAGGAACAGCAAAAAACGCCTCCGACAGACTTCGACCCCATGGACGTTGACCAGGCCGCGAAGCCATCACAGCCCTCGTCAGTCTACCAGCCGCCCGACATGCCTGCCGACCCTCATTTCCCCTTTTATTCGCAAACAGTTTCTCTTTACGAGCCACTATACCCTGTCGGCTGGGCGCAGCCTGTGACGAACGCTCAGTATCAGCATCTTCAGCACCTGCACAACAAGTATGTTCCCTCATTACGCGGCGTGTTATTGGATTACAAAAACGTCACCGTGGGACCCAGCCCGGGACGTGAAGGTGCCGCGATAGACGACGATACGCCGACCACGGTCGTGTCGCGCAACGAATACGCTGTCGGCTTCGGGTGGATCACGGCGGACGTGGAGCTCTTCGTGCCGAGCCGCGGTGCGTGGATGGAAGGGAGCGTCAACTTGCAAACCGAGGGCCACATCGGCGTCGTCTGCTTCGGCAAGTTCAACGCGTCTATCGAGGCGCGGCGGCTCCCCCCAGACTGGAAATGGGTGTCCAACGAGTCCCCCGAGGCTCAGGGCTTCGAGGAGACGGCATCTGTGATCACGGCCGACGACCACGGCGTGGTGCGGCAGATCCACAGCACCGGCTTCTGGGTTGACGCCCAGGGCGCCAAGATCAAGGGCAGAGTCCGCTTCCGGATACGAAACTTTGACGCGGGCACGAGCGGCGAGACGAGCTATCTGAGTCTCGAGGGCACCATGCTGGACAAGGACAGCGAGAAGAAGCTGGTCAAGGAGGAGGCGCGGACGGCGCAGATGCGGCGGCCCAAGAAGGGCGAGCAGCGGCAACGACGCCGTGTGCCCGACTTTAGCATGACACGTTTCGAGGTGGAGGAGGCCGCGACGACGCAAGACAATGGCGATGATGCTGCCGAGGCACCCGCAGAGTCTCTGGCCGGCAGCCGCGTGCAGAGCGAGGAGGCGGCGGATGCGGAAGTGAGCGTCGAGGCATAGCGATGGTTGGTTTCTTGCGCGCAAGAGCCCGTCAAGTTCATTTCATTTGAAGAGGATATTCAAAAAGAGAGCGATCTTATGACAATATTTCAGATACCCGCAAAAGTGCCCAAACAAAGACACGGCGCCCGCCGCGGCATGACAATGAATGCGTCCCTGTTCGTGATCACTCTTGCTCCTACAACGCCTTTACAGATCCGTAACGCAGAGGACTCGAATCATGGGCTCCCACGGTCGCGCCGTGTTCCACAAGTACGTCTCCTTGGCCGCGTCGACGCCGCCACCCTGGACGATGATTCGTCTGAGATGGCGTCTCGCGGCGAGAGGCTTGACCTTCTTGGGAGCCCGCCTGGGGACGCTTGAGTGGAGGTGCTTTCCCCAGAGAAGCTTGGCTTTTGGTTTGTGGATGTCTCGACTCTTGGAGTGGTCGTCGAGGATGAGCTGGAAAAGCACGCTTTGGACGTCAGTTTCTTCACGCCACGTCTCATCTATAAGCTCGTGCGAGTTCACCCCGCCAATGGTCCATTCTTGGCTGCCTCGACAGGCCGCGTCTCGGCCGTCGCCTCGAGCCAGATCGTAACTCGGGATGACGGTGGCGGGAAGCGTCGGCGGGTCGTCAGAAAATACATGTATAGCTTCATCGGACGTCTTGGTCTCCTCGAGGATGGCTGTGGTGACACTCCCCGGCGTAACGACGCATGTCTGCGCTGGAGAGTCTGGTGTTGAGGGGATTGATCTGGTCGTGGAATCATTGACGCTCATGGCTGTGCTCCGGGGCGATGATATAGGACGAATCAAGAGACGGTGAGGATGATGATGTGTGTAAGAGCGCGGCAAGAATGTGAGAATGCGTGATTGGGACAATCTTGCTTCGACAGAAACCAGTCCAAGCTCATGAATGTGATCTCCGAACCGCTGGACATGGCACAGACTTATATATCCCCCTGACACATATAGAGATGGAAAAACCGTCGTCTCCGCGTGAAGCCATATACACCTCGAAAGTTTCATCCACGGACTATATCAGAACAACCAAAAAAAAAGGACCTTGAGACTATATTCCTTCTTTGCCAGATAAACAGCCAGGGATAGCAAATCGCCGGAAAGCCTCCCGTCGCCGTTGAGACGTGCGAGACTCTCAATATCTCCCGGAACTTCTCTCACCAGTCCTCGCCTTCACGCTGAGCAAGTACAGTGAGTCAAGAGGCGCTGCGGCTGTAAACGGGGGCAGAGAAGGGGGGCTAATGCAGGTACGAACGGAGGATGCGTGCATGTAAGCCAATGCCGTTGACTTGGTGTGCGCGCAGCCGCGACAGGGTCGGTTGTAAGCGCGAGCGTCTACTAGGGGGTTTTTGCACTAGAAGCGATAGGAATGGGTTTTGAGTTGAATGGCGGTTGGATGAGGATGGCGAGTTTGTACTTTAAGTCCTCGCGCGTTTATTATTTTCATTTCTGTTACAATTGTTTGAGACCTGTTTACTAGGTAGGCCAGCGAGTGAATCAAGTCACTCGCATACATTGAAGTTATCTACCGCGGCTCACAGGTTATGAGCCCAAGAGTAGAATAAGGGCGTGTAAAGCGAATTACGAGTGAATTAGGTAGATTGGACTGACTTCAAGTCCCAGACTCTCAAGCCCTGTAATGTCCAACTAACATGCCCCAAGAGCCGTACAAGAAGAGACGCAATTACTGAAAGCAGCCCGGCGCCCTCGACAATGCAGATGTGATGCCATGAACAGACGTTATTCCTGAAATATGAAGGGCCATGGAAGTTCCGCTGTTCAAGCATGCAGCTTGCACCCCACACAAGGCGCAGGCGGCTCCGTGCTCGAGTAAACATCCGGCCTCTGCGGCCCCGACACGTTCAGGAAGCCGACGGCGCCCTTGTCGAGGCGAAAGATGGCGTGGTCGACCAATGTGTACGTCCCCGGCACGACCATGGTCAGGTCGGCGATGGTGGCGCCCCCGGGGGGGACGCTGACGGTGGCGACGTGGCGGCCGGGCGGGCTGACGACGTCGCCGTCGCGGAAGACGCGCCGAAAGTGGCTGCCGATGACGTGAAAGGAGCTCGTCAGGTTGGGCCCCGCGTTGCCGAAGAAGATGCGCACCGTCTCGCCCACGCGCGCCTTGAGCGGGCGGTCCCGCGTCAGCGCAGACTCGCTGCCGTTGAAGACGACGGCGCTCGGCTCCTCGCGCAGGCCGTTGGGGTACGAGAACTCGACCGTCTGCGAGGGCCGTCCGTCGTCGAGGACCTCGGGCGGCTCGTGGTAGGCCTCGCTCTGCATCACGTAGTATTCGCGATCTACCGCGGGGAGGTCGCCCGAGGCCGGCTGCACGTACATGAGGCCGTACATGCCGTTGGCGATGTGTACCGGCACGGGGGCAGCGGCGCAGTGGTACACATATAGACCCGGACTGAGCAGTCGGAAGCGGCCGACCTTGGTCTCGTTCTCCTCGGCCGTCGTCACGGCTGCGCCGCCCCCGGGGCCGGTGAAGGCGTGGCTGTCGATGTTGTGAGGATTACCAGAGACGTCGCGGTTCGTGAGCGTCAACTCGACAACATCACCCACACGCGCTCGTATGAAGGGTCCTGGAACGGTGCCGTTGAATGTCCACTGCTCGTATTTGAATTGGTTTGTCAATTGCGCCGTCTTGGTCTCCGTCGTCAACGGCACCTTGAGCAGAACGGCATGATCACGGGTGATGGGCGGCGGAACGTTGGGAGCGGAGGTCAAGCAAGCCTGTTCAACCGGTAGTTTGTCGATATCAATTAAGTCTAAGCCAAGAGACTCGTACAGTCCGCCGTCTGAGGGCTGGCTTGTCGGGCGTAGAGTGAGGGTAGGCTAGACAATTGTATGTGTTAGCAACCATGTCGTATCTTTATACGCAACTCAACCAATTCACAGCAATCTACAGTCAAATGAGTATGTAAAGAAATGGGATATCGTACTGCTTCTTTGGATGCTCCCTTCTGAGACCCGGATGACCTCGTTTTCTCCGCTTGGCCTCGCCGCCTGACGACCTCCCAGACGCCAATGGTAGCTGCGGCAGACGCAGCTGCTATCCAGACAAGTCGCGAACGCTGACCCGAGCTCGATTTACTCGACGAAGTGCTCGCAGGCCGGACATTACGCACGCAGACTCGCTTGGGATGGGCCGTGAAGACAGATGGTCTACACGATGTCTTTGCAACAGACGACGGCGCGACTGCCAATACCCTGCGCATTGTGGAAGACATTGGGGCGGACATGGCTACGTAATTTTCGAGTACTCATCACTCGAGATGGGCGACCAGACTTGTAAGTGAGAGAGTGGTGAGTGTGAGTGAGTCGAGGAGCATCGTTCCTAACTTTGCAGCGATGCGACGTCTCGAATTTCACCTCGAAACCATGAGAGAAGGCGATGTCCTTTCTGTGCGACGACTGAGGTCATGTTCCCGTTTCGCCGTGTCACCTCATAAAAAAGGAACATCCAATGGTGAATGAGCTCGCCGCGCGTTGATGCAGCACGAGAGATGCCATCTGACGCCGGACTCGACATTCCATTGGCGCAGCAGATCTTGGCGCGCAGATGGGCTTGCGACCCTCAAAGACGCTCGACACTCGGAGAACTCTCGCGTCGCCAACGGGATGAGTGTCAGTCCGAGACTTGACCGACAGAGACCCGATGCCGTCCAAGTTCTTGTGAACATGAAGTCGTTTGTATGGCGGGAGATGGCCAAGGCCAGGGACTATGAAGCGAACCGCATCGTGTATGACGAGGTAATTCCCGTTTATTCAATGAACATGATCACGTAGTGTTCGAAACCTTTGGGCTAAAAACGGGACATAGTTTTTGTAGACTTTCATGTCGGACGGTGGTTTTTGTAGAGCATTGAGCATGGCAGACATCTGGCAGCATCCTCTAAAGTGCTTTTGTGGCCTGACATACCAGGCGCCAAAGCCACCACTCACTCTCCCTCCCACCCCCGGGTCCGTCCCTCCCCCACGTCCGGCCTTCAGCCGAGTACGGACCTCCAATCCATAACCTACATGTAGCGACGCAACCGCCATCCACAACAGCTTCCCCCCCGACCACCGATCCCCCCCCCATCGAATTCCCATCAGGATGGCGGGCGACACCTCTACAGAGCCGCGGCGTACGTCTCCAAACCACCCTCCCCGAAAACCGCAACGACAAGACAGACACTAACCCGGAGGAAACCACAGTCGCGACCCGCGAGGAGATGCGCGATGCCAAGCTCCCGCTCGCCTACCGAGACAGCTGCGCCCACCTCTTGATTCCCCTCAACAAGTGCCGAAGAGCGACGTGGTACGCGCCGTGGAGTTGCGAGGCAAGTCTTTTGCTTTTCTTCACCCCTTGTCGGAAGCTTCTCTTGTCCCCTTACGGAGAGCCTCTCTTCTCCCCCTCGACTGGAAACTTCTTTTTCCTCCTCACCGGAAATCAGGAATCAAGCGGGCTGACGCTGGCTGGGGGGAGGAGCTCCCCCTTGTCTAGGACGAGAGGCACGGCTACGAAAAGTGCCAATACGTCGAGTTCAAGAAGCGCGTGGCCAAGATGAACGAGCTGCGGGAAGCAAAGGGCGGCGCGCGCTTCAACTAAGACCCAAATATTTCGACACGTTTTTCACCTCTTGCGCGGGGTGGATCGCCCGAGAAGACACATGGCGAAAGGGGGATCAAAAACTGTACATATATGTTCCCTTTTATGTCATGCGGCCGCGCATCGGCGTTTACGAGAAATAGAGGAATTGGAGGCTCCAGGAATCTCGAGAGTTGAGCCTAAAGTGCCGGCATTGTTACTATGATCGTCAGACTACACAGCTGTCCATCTGGAGAGGTCCGAGCAAGCACTCGTATGAGTATCACTGCATTACAGGCAGAGCCAGATATCAGAGTTACGACCCTGGTCTGCTATAATGACATGGGAATGCAAGCCTGTTGGCCTCGGGTATCACAGTGATATATTGATCTCTGTCTCTCGGCCTGCGGTGAGGGTTTCAACCAAGCCACCTGTTACTTTCATGGTTAAAGTGCAGGGATGCACTCTTCGTGACTGGTTACTCCTCTGTCAGACAATCTATCGAGGTGCCCGATCGACCTCTGGCCGTAACATCAGCCCTCACGACCATTCGCAGTCCATCACCTCTGTCGTGGCATCTTTTTGTTCTCGAGAGCTTCGATATCCTTCTTCTTGTGGAAATGAGGCGCCAGCTCTGCCAACCACTGCGGCTCGATGGGTATCACGCTGCGCATATACTCCTTTGTCGTCTGCACGAGCTCAAAATAGACAACCATCTTCTCCGGCGGATCAACAGCCATGAGCACACTGCTCGGATGGATCCACACGCTCGTGTTATTCTTGACCGTCCGGTACCCGTCGCCGCTCTTCTGCAGCCGGGCGGCATTGGGGAAGAAGCCGGCCGTGATGGCCCGCTTGATGGGGCGTAGGTTGCTCGCACCGCACGTCGACGGCGCCACCTCGACTCGCTCGCAAAGCTTGGCCAGCTGGTCCCTCACGTCACGCGCTCGCGTCAGGGATCGCTGCTGCAAGAAGTTCTCTTTCGACCATATCGGCGAAAAGTCACTGTCGACCCATTGATTCCACACGTTGAGAAGTGTGATGTGGTCCCCGCCGTCTTTGACCGTAAATCGGTTACGAGCGCTGTCGGCGTGAATCTTTTTATCCTTGGGCCGGAAGAACAGTGCTGATGCCTCGCCAAGCATCGAAACTATGGACAGCACTTCCTCGACGCAGCCTTCCTTGTCAGCAGCCAGGACTGCCTTGGCCAGCATGGGATCAGTAGGAAACTCGGCCATCTGCCGTCCCAGCTTTGTCAACTCGCCCTTGTGGTTTAGCGCCTGCAGTGCGAAGAGCTGGTTGAGTGCACCGATGAGAGCCTCCGTCGGCGGAGGATCCATGAACTCAAAGTCAAGGAGCTCGTTGATGCCCAAAGACTTGAGTTGCAGGACAACGCCATTTAGGTTTGTCCGCTGAATCTCAGGCGTCGTTGATTCGTCCATTTCGTTCATGTACGCAAATTTGGTGTACAGCCGGAAGCACTTGCCTGGACCAACTCGACCGGCGCGGCCGCTTCGTTGATTTGCAGAAGCCCGCGAACAAGGTACAGCCACGAGGTTCGACATTCCTGTCGCTGGGTTGTAGATGTTCTCCTTGACATAGCCCGGATCGATAACGTAGACGATGCCATCAATCGTCAAACTGGTCTCGGCAATATTGGTGGCCAGAACCACCTTGCGAGCTCCATCGGGTGTTGGCTCGAAGATCTTGGACTGAAGCTCAGACGGCAGATTGGCATAAATGGGACAGATGACAAGTTCCTTGATGCGACTGCCCAGCTTCTTGGCGGTTTCTGATATTTCTAGCTCTGCAGCCTCGATTTCGTCTTGACCAGTGAGGAAGATGAGAATGTCGCCCTTGCCCTGCGTGGTATGGATTTGAAACGTAGTGGTGATGGCCGCCGCCAGGTAGTTCGCTTCGGGAGCTGGGGTGTAGTATATGTCGACGGGATAACGTCGACCGGGGATATTAAAGATGGGCGCATCATCAAAGTACTCGGAAAACTTGGTCGCATTCATGGTAGCGGAGGAAATCAGAAGTTTCAAGTCGCGACGTTCGCGAGATAAGTCCTTGACAAGGGCGAGCAGGATGTCGGTATGTACGGTTCTCTCGTGAGCTTCATCAATCATGAGGGCCGAATAGCCCGCCAAGTCCGGCTCCGTCATGAATTCTCGTAAAAGCATACCGTCCGTCATGTACTTGAGAATCGTCTTGTCGCTAGTGCAATCTTCGAAACGGATCGAGTATCCTACCTCGTTTCCAACCTTCACGCCGACTTCGTCTGCAACACGAGCCGCAACACTCATGGCTGCCACACGTCGCGGTTGTGTGCATCCCACCTTCAGGCCATTCTTTGTGTAACCGGCTTCGTGTAAGTATTGTGGTAATTGCGTCGTCTTTCCGCTGCCTGTCTCTCCGACAATGACGAGGATTTGATACTGCTCCAACGCCTCCAAGAACTGGTCTCGGTATTGGTAAATAGGCAGGCTCTTTCTCGTCTCCTGAATGGAGAGCGCCTTCTTTTCAGCTGCCTCAATTTGAGCGTCGAGGAATATTTGTTCCTTGGTCTTGGCCAGGTTCTTGCCCTCGCCGGCCATTCTAGAGTCAAGACTCCATTGAATGTACTGCGCGTCGTCGAGAACAAAGTCATAGTTGTTGTCTTCCCTCTCGGCCCGTTTGATTTGGGCCTTCGCCTTGGTCTCTTGCTCTCTTTCCCACTCTTCGTGTTCTGTGACGAACTTTTCTTGGCCGTATTCGTCCCGATCCACGTATCGCTTGTAGAGTGCCTCTTGTTTCTTTTTGCTGTCCAACTTTCCCTTCTCCGTAATGTAGTCCTCTGGCATCACGTAGCCATCTCGGTGGTCGTCGATCTTGAGCCGCTCCTCAGCCAGACGCAGAATCTCCCGGTTCTTGGCGAATTCAGCCCTTTCTTTGTCGGACAAGCGTACGCCGCTGCGCAGCTCAGCCGTCTCTTCGGCGACTTGTTTGCGAAGCAACGCAAGACGCTCCTGTTCGCGCTTCTTAAGGTACTCCTGACGCGATCTCTCGCGCAAGTCGGGTAAAGCTGCTTCTCTTGCGGTGGCGTCGTCGGCGAGTCGCCGTCTTGATGAGGCCTCTCCATCGTGACGATTCGGTTTCGATTTGCCGCCATCTTTCTCTTTCAAACGCTTTGCGAAAGCCTCGCGCTCTTCAATATCCCTTTGTCGCGCCAGCTCCTCTCTGGCCCCATCGGACAGGTCTTCGTCATCGACGGGCTGCTTTTCGTCTTGGGTGTGACTCAGCTTGACGCGCTTGCTTGCAGACTCTTGGAACTCAGGCGAGCTGCCGTCATCAGGATCGTCGGAAGGTGGCGCCTCATCGCCCCATCGGTCGTCAAAATCGACATCGACATCTCGTCTGCGAAATGTTCGGGAGCTGCCGTGAGAGCGCTCATGTGTGCGAGGTGATTTTGATCGCGAGCGAGTGCGATCTCGTCTTGCTTTGGAGTGCCGTGATGAGGCTTTCTCGTCTCGATCGCGACCTTCATCTCGACGGCGGTGACGGTGCCTGCGCTCCTTTTCTCTGACTACCTTTTGAGGTCCGACTTCCTCCTCATCCATGGGGATGAAGGCGTATTTCTTTGAACTCATGACTGGCAAGTGTGTGGAATTTCGACGGCACGAACAGAAAACTGAGTCCGTCCAACAGCGCCGACAGTGTCTATCGCGACAAAAATGCTGACGAAAGTAGGAAGTTGTGAGGGCACCGCCCCGAGCTTCGTCCGGCGAGGTGCGATGCAGGCAGTGTGAGTGTTGTCACGTATCGATAGGCGGCAGTTTTTTTGGGAACGACATGCTCAGTTGCAGTTGCATGCATCAGCCAAGCTCGAAGTATTGGCCGACGGCTCTTAGACTGTAAAAATACATAGGCGCGACTAGTGGATCCGAAAGGTATCCAAAGTCCAATAGGAAGTATTGGATAAGCTACCCGTCCGACAGGGGCCAGGGTCCACTGCGATAACGGGCTTAGGATTGTTAACACGCTGGTAATAACGAACGCAGAGCTAACCAGTTGCGCTTTCCCGCGGATTGTCAACTTACACCTCGATTTGCGCCTCGCCATTCACTTGCACGATCTCGCAGTTTTCTCCTTTTCGACAAAGATAACACTATTCTAGAGTCGCGAAACTTGCTAGTTAATCAGATAACTGGAATCTTTCTCCTATCATTTCTCGCCAAACCACGACTCCTTGTCGTCCCGACGCTCCTCCGTCTCGCCCAGCGTTTTGTCGTCCCTGATCTGAACCGCATTACCCAAGTCCCCCTCAGTTGGGGCACCGCTATTCGGCATGCTGGCTCGCGGACTGAGCCTTCTGTTCTTGTTGGCATTGTTCCATCTAGTCATTAGCGCTGAGGATTATTATAATGTGTGTCCGCCTTTGCTGCATTCCATGACGTTCGGGGCTAACAAGGCCGTTGTCCTTTAGATCCTCGGAGTAAGCAAAGGAGCTTCGGAAAAAGAGTTGAAATCAGCTTACAGAAGACTGTCCAAAAAATACCACCCTGACAAGAACCCGTATGAACCGCCTCTTCCGTCGCAATCACCTTCGCGACGCCGCGCATGACGTGGTCAAAGCCTGTACTTACCTTAATCCTCCCAGCAACGATGACTCGGCGCATGACAACTTCGTCAAGGTGGCGGATGCCTACAGCATATTGAGCGACTCGGAGATGCGCAAAGTCTACGACATGTACGGCCACGAGGGCGTCGAGTCGCGCAAGCAAGGCGGTGGCGGCGAGCAGCACCAGGACCCATTCGACCTCTTCAGCCGTTTCTTCGGCGGCCATGGCCACTTTGGTAGCTCGTCGCGCGAGCCGCGTGGTCACAATGTCGAGGGCCGAGTCGAAATTCCCCTGCGCGACTTCTACAACGGCGTCGAGACCGAGTTCCGGTGGGACAAGCAGCACATATGCGAGGCTTGCGGCGGATCCGGCAGTGCCGACGGTCATGTAGACTCTTGTTCAACCTGCGGCGGTCACGGCGTGCGGATTGTCAAGCAGCAACTTGCGCCTGGCATGTTCCAGCAGATGCAAATGCGATGCGACGCTTGCGGCGGACGTGGAAAGACGGTCAAGAACAAGTGCCCTGCATGTAAAGGCGCGCGCGTTGAGCGCAAGTCCACAACAGTGCCCCTCAATGTCAACCGCGGCGTCGGTCGCGACACACGTGTCGTCTTTGAGAACGAGGCCGACCAAAGCCCCGACTGGGTCGCAGGTGACCTACTGGTCACACTTGTCGAGAAGCCCCCGACCGAGGCCGACGCCGCAGCCGGCATCGACGGTGCCTTTTTCCGCCGCAAAGGTGACGACCTTTACTGGACCGAAATCCTGTCTCTCCGCGAGGCCTGGATGGGCGACTGGACGCGTAACCTCACCCATCTCGACTCACACGTCGTCCGCCTCGGCCGGCCCCGTGGTCAGGTCGTTCACCCGGGCCACGTCGAGACTGTCGCCGGCGAGGGCATGCCGCTCTACCGCGAGGACGACGATACCGAGAGCGAGCTCAAGTTTGGAAACCTGTACGTCACGTACGAAGTCATCCTCCCGGATCAGATGGAATCTGCCATGGAAAAGGACTTTTGGGCCCTCTGGGAAAAGTGGCGCGCAAAGAAGGGTGTCAACCTGCAAAAGGACAGCGGCCGTCCGGATCCGCCACCGCGAGACGAGTTATGATGAAAGTTGGGGCCACCGGGCTAGGGACAGTAGAGGAGGGGTGGGAAACGGTGTTTTTGGCTGGAGTGTTTTATTTCCCGTTTTTTTGTTCGGGGGGTTTTTTTTTAACGAGATTATCGACACCGGCAAGCGCTGGTCTATCCGCGCTGTGCAAGATGAGACGCATGCCGAATGAAGGAGAGAGAATCCAAACACGATGAGGCGACGAGGTCAGGGCTACAACGAAGGCACGATGTATAACTACCTAGACTGAACTGTGGCATTCTAGACGAGGCTTACCTTACAAACACACTCACGGCGCTGTACTAGACGCGAGCGAGCAGGATACACGGGCCAGCGACGCCCCATGCAAGAGAGACTCTTCAGCACACGTGTGTTACGACATACCAGGAGTCATGCTGCATTTCATACAACAAAGAAGTGATTTTGAGATTCTTCGAAAGATCTGTATGCGCTGACTTATACGAAAGCCGGAATGCAGGCCGCTGGTCTTTCCCACCAGGCACCATCCATGTAAGTGAATCCGAGATGTGATTATAGCCATAAGAAACGCAAAAAGGAGACAGACAAAAGCTAGATTCATCCACGCGATATTCATCAAATCGTTCAGCATTATCCTCGTCATCGCCGCCGGCTGTGACGTCGCCGGCCATCCTCGTGATGCTCATCATCAATCGCACCACGAACCGGTCGTTGCGCTGGTTCGTCGTCCCCGCTGTGTTCACCACTGACAGGTAGGAGTCCTGCTCCAATAACGTCGCCAATCACACTCACCCAGCTGCGCCGGCCGTCCAGCGCGCTGGTGACCGACTTGACCAGCCGCTCGACTGCCTCACCGTCGGTGCCGCCCACTTGCCAGGCGCCCTTTACGTCCCAGTCGCCCGGCTTCTGAGGCGGTCGCTCAAATTCGCCTCGCCTCGTCGTCCACGCTTCCCTCGTGGTTGACGAGCCGGACAAGGGCTTGCCGTGTGTGTCAAAGCGATCCGGCATGATTTCGACTTCGTCACCAGGTTCTGGACTGTCATGGCTTCTTCCTCGGATGAGTGGTCGGTTGGAGGAAGGATCGGATGTGCGCCGTCGATGAAATATGGGACGAACACGATCATAATCCGAGTCTCCGTGACCAGAAGACTCATCATCCACCGCGTCTTCCGAGTCGCTATCCTTTTCCGCTGCCAGGACGTGCTCTCTCCTGTGTCTCTCCATTGTGCGCGAGCTCTTGGGCGAAAGCGGAATGAAAGACACAGACTTGGTTGCTGACGGCGGCTCTTTCGCCGGAGACGACCGATAAGGAGAAGTTACACCATCTGTGTTGCGGTTAGTCGTGAAGCTCCGCAAAGGTGTAAGCAGAGTAGTACGATCCGACGCACCCTCTGATAAGCTCGCGGCACGGCTCCGTCGATCTTGGGAGTGTTTACTCACATGGTCTGGCGGCAAGCGCTCTCCGGCAGCTGGCGGGGGTCCCGGGGGTCCAGGAGGTCCAGGAGGTCCTGGTGGCGGAGGACCCGGCGGGCCCATAGGGAATCCCCCGCCAAGACTGGGTTCAGGCGCCGGTGGCGGACCCGGAGGTGCGGGCGGTGGAGGTGGCGCGTAACCGGTGTAGTCCTGAGGCATATAGGGCTGGTATTCATGCGGCGCGCTGCCAGTGGATTCTGGGTAAGGGACATAGTCGTGGGCGCCAGGGGCAGGACCTGGTGTTGAAGGATAAGGCGGGTAATAAGCACCACCCGAGGCCATGGGTGGTGACTGTTGGCGCTGGCTACTGTGGTCGGCAAAGTAGTCTCGATGTCTTCGGTCCTCCCGCCGGCGATCCTCGTGTCTTCGGTCTTCCTCATAGCCTCGATGCTCTTCGCCACCTGCGGAGTTGCCTACTGTTAGCTTCCTAGTACATGCGGTTACGTCCAGGGCATCTCGACTCACGTCTCATCTCCGCGTCGTTCTCGCGAGACCTTCGCTCTCTTGATCTTCTTTCCCTCTTTTCCTCGTCCTTTCTGTCCTTGAATTCCTTTATGCCAACTGCAGCGGCGCCGGCAGCTGCCATGCCCCTCAGACGGCTTCTGCTTCGCTTGCGATCTTGTTCTGATGGAGACGACGACGCCGAGCGGTCACGCCGCCTGTCGCGTCTACGCCTTCTTTCATGCCGTGAATCCAAGTTCCGGTCAGCGGCGGAAGAGGCTTCCACCGGTAGGGGATCGCGTCCGTACTCAACTAGGCCTAGCTCAGGATCAGCCGCAGAAGGTGAAGGAGGGGATCTGGCCAAGGACCTGCTTCGGCTCCTGCCCCAGCTTCGGCTGCGGCTTCTGCTTACACCTCGACTTCGAGAATGACGGTCGACGTCCCGGCTGACGCTTCGTGAGCGGGCCTCCTTTTTCTCTTGGCGATTTTTCCAAAGCTTATTGGCAACACCGGCTGCGGCCGCCACACCGGCAATCTCGGCGCCACGACGGATCTTTGACTTGCTGCGAGACCGAGACCGTGAGGGACTACCGTGTCGAGACCGGGACTTGGATTTATCCCTGAAATGCTTCACGATGCCAGCTGTGGCCGCAGTGCCGAGAGCTGCCTTAGCCAACGTTGACAGGCTGCGGCGACGACTCTTCGGGCGAGAACGGGAACGGGAACGGGAACGAGAGGCACGAGATACTGAACGGGAATACTCGTCCGCGGAGTAGTAGCCGCCTCGGGTGCGGCTACGTCCGCGATGCGCCTCTTCTTTCTCGACCTTGTTGGATGAGTAGTACTTGGCGGCACCGGCGGCGGCGAGAGCAACGGCAGCAAGGCCGAGACCCTTTCTGAGTCTGGAATGGTGGTCGGGAGATTCGCGGCCATCGCCGTAACGATCTTCAAAGGCACTATGGGCGCGACGAATGGCCTCAGTCCCGAGAGCTCCCAGCGCTGCGCCTGCAAGCACCTTGCCACCTCGGTTCTCGGGGAGCTCGCCGTACTGATCGCGACGGCTGGACATTAGAGCCGAGATGCCGGCTCCTGCAAGGGCACCTTCGGCAAGCTCGCGCTTGTGGCGATGAGCACTTTCGCTCCGCTGGCGACGAACGACTGTCCGGCGTACGTAGTAATCATCGTCGTCGCTGTAGTACGAATACTCGTCGTCTCCTCTCCGCCGGCGCTCATAGCGGGAAACGGCATAATCGCGATCTCCGCGCCAAGGCCCAACATCACGACGCTCATGTCGGTAGTAGTAGTCTTCCTCGTAGGGGTCTCTCTCCCTGCGAACAAGCTCGCGGTTCTGCTCTCGCTCGCGAAGGACAACGACGCCCGGCTGCTGGCGAGGAACGACGATGGGCGCAGGAGACGGGGCTTCCTGGACAATGATCTTCTGCGGCTCGGGTGCTTGCTGACGAATAATGACGGGAGCCGGGGGTGGATCGGCGGGAACGTAATACTCGGTCTCTTTGCGATATCGTTCGACTTCGTGGCCACGGTCATCATCTATGCGCTCTTCGGTCTTTCTCTCGACCTTGATTTCATTGTCGTAACGGGCATCTTGATACGCCCGACGGTCCCAATCCTCATAAACAGACATGCGCCCACGGTCTGGGTCGCGGCGTACGTCGATGTCACGTTCGTAGTAGAGTGATCGCGAGCGATCGCCGTACGGATCGTGCTCGGAGCGAGGGCGGTCCAGAGTCATTTGGGAGCGGCGATCGTCAAATGCGTCGCCAGAAGGACGGGCAGAGAAGCGGGAGCGGCGGTCGTCTTCGACGTCGATTCTTTCACTTCTTTCGCTTCTCTCGTAACGATCGCTCACACGGCTGGGAGTGACCTTGTATCGAGTGACTGTAGTACTCTTATAACGGTCCTCTTCTTCGTCGCTCCCGCGATCCCGGTAGGTGCGGGTCCCCCTGTAGGATTCACCCATGGCCGACTTGTGGGGGAGGGGTAAGCGGACGCTCTATCTCGCAACTGTCGAATGACGATGAGAGCTGAAAGACCAACGTGGCTTGGATATGTGCGGGATCAGGCGAGCGAGGATGGGCAGATGCGCGTTGAGGAGAGACGGGCGGCAGTCTGGGTTGATGATGATGGGGAAATGACGAAACAAGGAGCCGTTCACAAGTGGAAGACGCTGACGTGGGAGGTTTATGAGTGGAGGGATATATTGGAGACAGACCCCAACTTCCCGGGAGGGGGCCAAGGTCCGACTGGCCTCGGGAGTTTGCACTTCAGTCGCTCACTTTCACTTTGCTGCGTATGCCTTTTGGGCGCCGATGATGGGATGAATGAGGCGATTGCAGTGGAGAGCTCGCTCGATGATGCGACGACGCAGGTGAAAGTGCACTTTCTTGGGAGTCGAAGTGAGGCGAAGTGAAAGGAGATTGACGGAAGGCAATAGAGGCCACCAGAGCAGCAGCTGTGCATGATACGACCCGCCAGGCCTAGAATTATGACTGCTGGCGTGGATTATTGACCTGATGGTGGTGTCAATGCCGGCGGTTGGGATTGAGCGGAGGGCGTTTCTGCAGCAAGACTTTGGTCAGGTACGAATACCTCAGGGAGGTACTCGTAGCATTCTCTCCGGGTACAAGCTGGGTGCCAAAACTGGCGGTGAGCGTGGTATCGAGTACCAAACTGGCCGTGATAATGTTGGCAGGCACAACTGGTACCTGTTTATCGTGCAGGCAGCAGTCCAGGGTCATGCTCTTCCTCCTTTGCCAAGGCCGGGCAAGTACTGGAAAACCTTGAATCCGCCATCTTCATCACGGGTCCATCTGGAAGGCAATCCGATGATGCCCCAACTCCCGCCCCTCCGGCCCCGTCGGCTGACCATCAGCTGCCCGCCTTATTGTCCCTGCGGATGTTTCACATGCCTCGTGACCGCAAAAGCAAGATGATGGCGAGTAGAAGAGGAGGCACTGACGGCAGTCGGGCGATTGGGGATATCCCGGGACATTTGCAGTCGAATCACCACCTTGCAGCTCTCGCTACCACATCTCATCTGCGGAGTGCTGCACGTACGGTACGCTGCTCGTGGCTGCAACTGGTGGGGTCACTTATGACTGACTGTGACAGGACGTTTTCCGCCGCAGAAACATCTTTTCTGACGTCCATCGATGCCGTGCAACCAGTCGCCCAAGCCATCTAGGGCTGTCTTGTGCACATCTAGCCTCCTTTAAAGACGGGAGTCCAGCGTTGGATGCCCAACAACCTGACTTGTTGTCTGCCTACAGACAGGCATTGATCTGTCTTGTGCGACTCGTCCGCCACATGTTATGGACAACCATTTCAACTCGCAAATCATCCGGGCGTCGTGGGCACATGTGCAAGCCAACCCAATGTCGTCATCCTCCGGATCTGTTCAAATTGACTCCTCGACAGTTTCGCAACAGAGAATGGTTCATGGTAAAGCCAGGCCGTCTCCATCCTTCTCGGCGCACATGAATCTCATCAACGATGAGTAAAGATCGCCGCACGCTGCTTCTCGGTCCCACCTTGCAACGGCACGGGCCGAACCATTCGGAAACGCTACCCCCCGGCTCGAAGCATAAACTGCGCGGTTGACAATGTGTACTGACGTTTCGAGTTAGAGTCAACCGGGCTTAAGAGCAAGACGCCATCTCGGTCCTCCATCCAGCCGTTTCAATACCTTGGGCGTGTCACTGAGCTCGAACTTGTTATGAGTATATGAAGGCAAAGTCTTACTGATTGATATCATCGCCTTATTTGTCTCTAACCAAATAGGCAAAGGCTCACGTAGTCCAACGCAGCAAGATACGGCAATTGTCGAGCACCTCGAGGAAAGACTTAGCCAAAACCATGATGGAGAACCTTCGATCTGCTTCTCAATTGAAGCGGCTGACAGCGCAAAAGGGTTGTCATCACGACCTGGATTATAACAAGCGTTCAACCATGCAACCCCGTTTGAGGTGGTGATCGATGATCTTACTTTTCATTTTTGAGCATCGGGCATCGAGAAGTCCAAGTCAACTCGCCAAAATATTGAACTCAACATCGAGCGGGAATTATACCACACAGTCGGCTATGTCAAGGACGCAAACTCAATTCGCTATGTATGGCAACTCACAAAGGGTTCAACTCCAATGCCATGAATACCCCCCCAAAAGACTTCTCATGACTCCAAGCGCCAAGGATGGCCCATTATAACTAACTGAAAATGAGACAATCATTTACCCAAGTAGGGGAAAACCATCGGCTTCCCGCTTTCCATGTTCGCCTTCAAGTGAATGACAAGGAGTTCTCCCATTCCATGTTGGGCGGCAGCCTTCAACCAGTCGGCTGGATCAACTACTTCGAAATCCCCTCCGTACATGGCCCCCAGGCGCTCCGCCAACTGGTAAAACGGCACGCGGACGTCGCTGCTATGGTGGCGGAAGGTTACGGAACCTGGAGTCGCCAGCGGCTGGCTCTCAATCTCCGAGGCGACGGCAACAACGTCTTTAAAATCGAAGAAGCCCTCTGCCCCCGCAACGTTGGGCACCTTGCGAGTGAGCAGGGAGAAACGGATGACCGAATTCATGACGTCGTCGGCCGGGGCACGCTCGCCGATGAGAGCGCAGTGTCTGTGGATCGTAACGGGTAGGACAGTCTCCCGCGCGACCTTTTCCAAGAAACACTCGCTTGCCCATTTCGAGGCAGTCACTCCCTGAGAGCCGTCGGTCGGAGGATAGTGCGCGGCCATGGACTCTGGACCCCCTTCATGCCGGCCCGAGAGAAGGACCACGCGCGGGGCCGATATGAAGTGGAAGGGGATACGTCGTGGAAGGGCCAGCTTGACCAGGGATTGAGTCGACAAGTAGAGCGCATCCTTGACGGAAGTATAATTGTTCATGCAGTGGCCCTGAACCGCTGCGTGAATGATTTGATCAATGTTGAGCCTCAAAAAGGCCATTTCTGTCGTCGAAAGGCCTAGGGTCGGACTGGTCAGGCTCCCGGCGTAGACGATGACTTTATCGCCGGACTCGGAAGAGAGCTTGTGCCGCTCATCGTCAGGAACAGCGACGCAGTGGACCTTGGCGACGTCGCTGTTGGATACAAGTTGTCGAAGGATCTCGCCACCAAGGAAGCTCGTTGCCCCGGTAAGCAACACCTGGCGGCTGTGCGACTGCGGCATCGAGAGTAAGGGTCCTGCATGAGTCGCCTCGAAGGTGCCGCTCGGAATCGCCGTCTCCGCATCCCAGTCAATCGTCTCTTGCGTCAACTGACCGCGCTCCGAGTGCATCGCTGCGGCCATCTTTCTCAGTGTGGTGGCCTGATAGAGCTCCTGCAGCGACAGAGCGACGCCAGTCCTTTCCCTTAGAGCGCTCTGGAGCCGCACGAGGAGAAGCGAGCTTCCGCCCACGGTGAAGAAGTCGGAGTTGGGACCAATTGCGGCAGAATTCGCGGCCTCGCCTAGGATGTCTTGCCAGATGACGCGCAGCTCACCCTCTGGGACAGTCAAAGACGAACCTGTCATTGTACCGGACGAGCCGGGCCCTGTGGGTAGTGACAAAGCTGTCAATGCCGCCTTGTCGACTTTACCATTGGTCGTCGTAGGAAGACGATCCAGAGGCACAATGGCCGAAGGAACCATGTAGCGAGGAAGCGGCAAGTCTTGGAGGAGATTGTTGAGCTCGGCCTGCTCCAGAGTCCGACCGTGCGAGAAGACGACATAGGCAACAAGGAACTGCGGCTCTCCCCGAGTAAGGACAATGGCGTCTGCGAGAACATTTTCAGGCGCTGCCTCCAAGATGGCGCTGGTTACCTCGTTTAAGTCGATGCGAAGGCCGCGAAGCTTCACCAAAGTCTCGCCGCCATCGGTCCGCCCAAGGAAAGCCAGTGAACCGTCCGGCCGGAGGAAACCCTTGTCTCCCGTTCTGTACACGATGTCGCGCCCCTGATCGAGCTCATCAGGAGTACTAAACGGATTGGCGACAAACTTCCCCCTGTTCAAGGATTCATCCAGGTAGCCTAATGCGACGCCGCTGCCACCAATGCAAATCTCGCCGGGCATGCCCAAAGGAAGCGCAGTCTTTCCGTCGTCGCCGACAATGTAGATTGATGTGTTTGGAATTGCTCGTCCGACTACGCTCGTTGCGTTGTCTTCATCGCGCTGGTTGTCAGTATCGCGGACTGGATCCGACTTTAGATTCACGTTCCTGAATGTCGTCGCGCAAGAAACCTCTGTTGGGCCGTAACAATCGGTAAATGTCAGGCTCGGGAGGTCGAGTCGACGCAGAGCCTTCAGCAGTCTCTCGGAAACGACTTCCCCTCCGGAGCAAGCGTACCTCCAAGAGGTGCACTGTCGCAGGGTATCAGCAGCATAAGCCGCAAGCATCATGTACTCTGATGGGGTGCAGAGAGTAAAGTCAATGGCTTCCTGAAGCATAATCTGGGAAATCAAGCTGGGGTCGCCTCGAGCCTTTGACGGGGCTACGACCAGAGTTCCGCCGTTTGCAAAGGCGTTGAAGACCTGAGCAATCGACATGTCGAAACCGCTCGAAGTCTGCTGCAGGACCTTGACTTGGCCAAAGCCGAGCATTCTGCTCTTGGAAGCGGCGTAGTTCATGATGCCTCGCTGACCCAAGCAGATGCCCTTTGGCGTTCCGGTCGAGCCGCTGGTGAAGAGGAGGAAAGCATCGTCGGTTCCGGATGCTGGCGAGGGCCTGGGAAGCGCCTGGCTCCAAGAGTCCTGCAAGTTTGACAGATTGAGCATGCGGATGCTGCCGTTCCCAGAGCACTCGACAGTGGAGCGGAAAGTTGATGAGTGGAAGACGAGCATGTCGGGCTCGCAGGCGTTGATCATGCTGCGTCGTCTTGCGCTGGGCAGGCTGACATCGAGGGGCACATAAACGGCGCCAATATGCAGAATAGCGAGCATGGTCGCATAAAGGCCAATACTTGGCTCACACAACACGGCGATGCGCGAGCCCTGGACGGAACCGGCTCCTGAAATGGCCGCGGCAATGGCCCCAACTCGACGTGACAGCTGGCTATATGTCAAGCTTGCGCCAGAATCCTTGATGGCGATGCAGTCGGGATACATGGAGAGAACTTGATGAAACCTTTCGGTTAGAGTCTCCGGCCATTCGTACTTGACCGATGGTCCCCTTCCCAGGGAAATGGCCTGCTCGACTTGGGCGTTGCTAAAAAGCTTGGCGTCGCATACCCGGATCGACTTATCCATGGTCAGACTTTCGACCAACCCGATAAAGGTATCAATGATGAAGTCGGTTGCAGCAGTCGAGTACAGGCTCGCGTTGGTGATGCACTCAATCAAGTGGCCCTGGGATCCGGTCTGGGTGACGTTGATGACGAAGTCGTACGGCGTCTTGACGTCGACGTACTTCTCCATGGACATGATGCAGTTGCCCAGCGGTCTCTGCAGGATATCGCCGACGCGATAGTTGAAGGCCACCTGGAAGAGCGGCGTGTGTACGGGGGACCGCTCGATGCCCATTCGCTCGAGGAGCACGTCAAAGGGGACTTTGGCGTTGTCAAAGGCGTTGAGGACCGTGTGCGACGTGTTGCCGAGGAGCTCTTCAAACGACTTTCTTTGGTCAATATGGAAACGAATCGGTAGAATATTGGCGAAATGCCCAACGGCGTCCGCGTAGTTGCCGGTTCGACTTCGACCGCTGTCCGTGACGCCGATGCAGACGTTGTCGACATCGCCGAGACGGGCAAGAAGGATCTGCATAGCCGCCATGTAGAACTGCATCTGTGTGGCTCCAGACATCTTGCTCGCCTGTCTGACCCTATGTGTCATATCTACATCGAGCTCCCTCTCGACAATGTTGTTTCGATATGTCCGGCGCGTCTGACGGGTCTTGGTCCGCGCAATGGGTAACAAGGGAAGAGGCGTTGGCTGCGGCTCAAGCTGCTGTGTCCAGTACGCAATGGCCTCTTCATACCTGCGAGCGTCGAGGTCTTCGTACTGCTCACGGGTAAAATCAATGTACGAACTCGGGTTGGGGGACAACGGTAGCATCTGATACGCTCGGTCGAGATCTCGCAGGAAGATGCTGAAACTAAGGGCGTCGCTCGCTATGAGATGAAAGCCGACGACGAGGGTGTGCCTGTCCGGCGCGTGAGTGATGAGAATCGCTCGGAAAGCCTCCCCGACGGCGAGTTGATACTCGGCGTTGGCAACGGCGTCAAAGGCGAGGTCGGCTTGCTGACTGGCTTTTTCTTTCGTGGAGACGATGTGAGTGAGACGACGGAGGTTCATATTTGATGCAACGTGCTGCCTGACTTGAGAACTGCCAGAGTCGGCGACGAAGCACGTCCGGTAGGCTTCATGGTGACCGATGGTCTTCTCGACCGCCCGTGATAACCGGTCAACATTCAGATGCCCCTTGATGGCGTATCTCGTCGTCACGTTGAACGTCGTCGGGTCATCCAAGAATGTGTGCAAAAAGTGAATGCCGGACTGCGCAAAAGACAGACGCTCGCTGCGCTGAAACTTGGGAGCCGTCAAAGAGTCCATATCTTGGGCGATGAACCCCTGACCGCCATCGAGAGAGGGCACTGATGACGGAGAGACAACGGCAGCGGCTTCTGCTTCTTGACGCTCGGCGGCGCTGCTGGTATCCGTCCAAGCCGCTTCGTCGACGGAAGATGTCGGTGTAGGAGGAGACTGCATGGGTGACTGCTCGCGACTAGGTGGCGGAATCTTGGAGATTGTCTGCGGCTCTATGGCCGGCTCGGGAGAAGCAGAGGAAGCAATTGTTGCAGGGTCATCTTTGATGGAGTCCTTGACCATTTGCGGCTTCGCGACTTGTTCGCTGTCTTGCGTCGCGGTGCCCTTGATTCCCCGACTATCCAAGATCTTTTGCGCAACACTACCGTAAAGCGACTTCAGGGATTCTCGACCCAAGATCCGAAGCAGAGGAATGTTGATCTGCATCTCTTCAAGGAGCCATTTACGAATGTCGATTCCATGAAGAGAATCGAGTCCAAGGTCGGCCAAGGGGGAGCTTGGATCGATGGAGGCCCTTGACACCTTGATCATGATTTCAATCTTCTTGTAGAACAGCTCGCTGACAGCCTCCGTCACTTGTTCGGGAGTACTCGCGTTGTCAAGGTTCTCACGCAAGTGCTGCATCGTTACCGTCTGCGACGGCTGGCCGATAGAAGGCCCCTTGGCGGCCGTTGGGGCGTGAATCATGTGCGAGAAGAAGGACTTCTCAACCCACGGCGGCCGGGATGCCGCTTTGCCGTCATCTATGTACGGAGCCATACCCATAATGACTTCACCGGTGGCTGAATTTGGACGTCCAGAAATGATGCCTTGAAGCACGAGATGATGGAACTCTGCTTCCGATAAGGGTGTCAGCAATAGCGAGCGAAGAGTGCCCTCGATATTGCTGCCATCAGCACGATCCATTCTGGCAACGTAACCGACATCGACGAGCAGCCCGAAGTTAAGAATCGACGCTGCCTGTCCCCGTCGTCTGCGCCTTTCGACCATGGTCGACATGAACATGTTGCCTGCGTGATACATGGCCTGGCCGGGATTACCACAAACCGTGGCGAGGGAGCCAAACGTGAGGAAGAAGTCGAGATTATCCTTCGCAAACTCACGATCAAGATGAACTGTACCATCAACCTTTGGCTTGAGCTGCCTGGTAACGTTGTCTGCCGAAAAGTTGACAAAGATGCCAGCCTCAAAGACGAGAGCGGCATTAGCCACACCACCAATTTCGGGCATGGTTCTTCTCAGCATGGCGACCGTCTCGCGAACCTGCTCCGACTTGGTCACGTCCATTTTGACCACGCGAATGTCGGCGCCAGTCAGGCGCAGCTCCGTGATCCAGTGAGGGTCTGTGCTGGGATTGCGACTGGCCAGCACAATGTAGCGAGCACCACCGCGGACCATGAATCGGCACAGCGACTGTCCTAGTTCGCCAGCCATGCCAACGAGGAAGTATGTCTTGTGAGGCGAGAATATTCTTTGAGCTTCGAGAGGCTGAACAATGGCCTTCACAGCCTCCCGCCGCTGCCAGTCGATGATGGTGGATAAGCGCTCGAGTGGCGTGTTGAGTTCTTCGATGTCCGCAATATTGACAACCATGGCTCGCGATCTTGTGGTTTCGCTACCCGAAACAGCTGAACTGTGTGTCTTATACGCATCTCCAAGTGCTGAAGATATGTCAGCTGGTGACTGTCGGAGAAGCGAAACCGAGTCGAAGCTTCGAATCATGCAGTTTCTGGGTAGGCATTCTGAGATCCCATCGAGTCCAGAACCAGAGAAACTGAACAGAAGAAGGGTATCGCAAGGAATCTGACGCTGGATAGCCCTGCTCGAAGCGCGAGGATGCAAGACGATCCAGTTTGGCTGCGTTTTCTTGACAGATGCTGAAACGGTCATAAAGGTAATATTGCGGGCTGCTTTCCCTGCCGCCTCCGAGATAGCTTCCGATAACTCGTCCGTGACGCCGCACACAAGGGTCTTCCCCTGAGATGGAAAGCTTGAAACGATAGATGAAGCGACAAGAGCCAATGCCGTGCCTGCCATTACCTCAGCGTCATGTATCTGAGAGTCAGGGTAAGGAAAGACTGCATCGGCATGAACAACAATGCTCGAAGAGTCGAGTTCGGACAAGGCAAGCACCGGTTGCTCCGATATTGTACCATCGGAACCTTGAAGACGTCCGTAGCATAAGAAACATGGCTTCTCCTCGGCGGCATGTAGGGCTAAGGAATACTTGACTTCCACAGACACATGCTGTTCTGGGACTTCCAGAGCCAGGCCAGAAGAGAGCATTGGGGGAGACGACATGTTGTCCGAGCTAAGCTCAAGTCTCGAGTCTGGTTCAAACAACTTGGTGATTCGACGGCGCCGGGCATTAAGAGTTACGTTGGCTTCGTCATCCGGCACTATACGGGGAATCAGCGTGTCGTCGCCCTTGATCACGACCTCGGGCTCTTGAACCCAGAGCATGTCCTTGACGTCAGCCGTTCCAAGAGTGACCGCCATTCTGAGAATATGGCAGGCAACAATCTCAGGATTCCAGCTCTTTGCGTTATCGAAGTCAAGGTAATGCATCGTCACATGTGGCAACTCGACCGCGAGAGCTCGACCGATTCCAACCATCATATTGGCGTATGGATCATTCATCAGGCGCCCGCTGGTAACCCACAGTATGGTTTGAGCCGCCCCGAGCATCTCCTGTAGCTTATCCAGCCTTTTCGGAGTCGGGGGTTCCGCGAAGAACGGCATGTCCAGGTCAGACAGACACAAGATGAATGTCCCGGGCACGATGTGACTCGAGTCCAGCTCGTCGATGCTGTCGCATATCTCGATGCTCGATGACCACTGCCGCAACATCGTCTGAACTCGTCGTGCCAGCTTCGACACGGCCAAAGTCTTGCCTCCTATGATAAGGAGACGCGATTCTGGGACAAGATCCATGGAGAAGAGCGGATCTCGCAGCATACTGACGCGATTGTCCACTGCCTGCGTGGCAAAGACGGAGCAACTATGTCTTGACAGGTCGGGATGGTCATGAATGATGCAGTCAATGCCTGAAAACCCATTTTGCTCAAGTATAGTGTCCCATCTCCTGGGATCGACGCCGGGTCCCATTCTCCTGCCTTCATCGACACCAAGCCACCACCCTTCGAGGCCTCCCATGAGCCCAGTCTCGCGTATCATATTGCCAGTGACCTCGATAGCGATCAGGTAACCTCCGGGGCGCAGGAGGCTTCTCGCGTTGCGGATAGTCTCCGATAAGCTGCGAGTGGCGTGTAATACGTTGGCTGCAACAACAACATCGTAGCCTCCTTCGGTGAAATCCTGTGAAGCCGGAGACTTCTCCGCGTTGAAGACTTTGAACTCGAATTTCTCCGAGTGCTTCTCTGGAATCTTTTCGGAAAGCCCGCTGAAGAAGCTGGCCGAGATGTCGGTGCATGTATACGAAGAGTATGCGTCGCCGATTGCCTCCAAGATGCCAACCGTCGTTCCTCCAGTGCCGGCGCCTATCTCGAGAATCTTGGTTCGCGGATGCTTGTGACTGATTTGACGCATCAGATGAGCAACGTATCGATTGCATGCCGCCAAGCCAGGGCTTTCTTTGTATAGGCGACTCAATAGATCGTCCTGCATCATGTGCTCCATCATCCCGGACTCTCCTCGCACGACCGACGGAAGGTTGTCGCCTACTGCTGTTAACATCTGAACGTCAACGTTATCTGGGTAGCGGCGGATTATCTCTTCAATTGTCTGACGATCATCGAGCAGCCACTCCTTTTGCAAGACGGCGTGAGTGCCCTCTTCCATGACAGCCACTGTAGTTTCGATGAAGCGGCACAGCTCTTGATGATACCACTGTGCTGTGCTCAACTCATCTCGACGAAGCTGCTGGATCAGGTTCCTCATGAAAAACAGTGTAATTCGTTCATAATCGTCAACGACCTGGCTCATTTCATCCGCATCAAACTCTACGGGAGGTGGAGGAGTAAGACCATACGCGCTGTCGACGTCCCAGACCGTTCTGACGAATAGATTTCGATCTTCGGAAGGTTGAGGCTCTGCGATAGCCTTGAGGATGAGTCCATCAATCTGGATGCCGCAAGTTTCGCTCACATCCCCGGCTGCAGGACAAACGCTGATATCAACTTCCACCGTACCTTTCTTGGCGGTACCCATGATGGCCTCGATCTCGATTGAAGTTGAGTCGTCTAATGCGCCTTGAAAATCTTGATTTGGGTTGATGATGGCCCGTTTGATCCCAATTGGCAGGTATGAGGTTCCCATGGACTTCTCAGCCGTGGACACGAATGTCGCCAGACCAGCTTGGAAAGCGACATCAAGAAGAGCTGGATGCAGAGAACAGCCAATATCGAGATCGCCCTTAGGCCACGAAGCCGAAGCTTTTGTCTGACCCCAGGACCTGCTAATATTGTGCAGGGTTCGGAAGACTCCATCGTAGTCAAGATCAATCTCGGAGACAGCGCGATAGAACCTGTCCTCGCTCAATGGAGTCAGTTCCGACTGCGACAGTATGCTGGGTGGAAGGTCGCCATCCTCGCTCTGTCCAAGATGGATCAGAAGATTCCCTTGACAAGTCTTGTCGAGTACGCGTGCATCCGAGCTGCTGTACGACACGAATTCTGTCTCTAGAACAGACCCGTCTTTAATGGAACTGGCGAGAACCCTGCTTCGCATTGTGAAGATGATTTCAACGCCGTCATTCTCGCCGATTACCAGGCCTTTCGGGATGCTCATATCTCGTACCTCGAGCATTTTGATGCGGCGGTTTTGAACAAAGGACTTGGCAGCCTCTATAGCTAGACTAACATATCCGGCTCCTGGAAAGAGGACCTGACCTTGGAACCTGTGGCCCTGGACCCACGGCATTTCGTTGAGATGAAAGATGTTTCGCCACGTCTTTTCGTACTGGGAGTCCTCTCGTTGACGACCCAAGAGGCTGTGAGGCGGATGATCCGCAACCCGGAAATTGTGGGAGATGCGAGACTCTCGCCAGTAGACCTGATCGTGATCCCAGGCATATGAAGGGAGGTCTTTGAGCATAGGCCGTCTGTTCGGAAGGCCGCAAGCTTCCCTCCATCCAGTGAAGTTGACAGCCGAGGGTCCCAAGTAGCTCCATATTGTTCCCAGAGCCATAGAAAATGCTTCCATGCCATCTTTGGACCTCTCCAAGCAACCGGAGTAAGGTAGAGGTGAAGAAACGAGAGGCTTCAGGGACTGGCCGACTGGCCCTTTGAGAGCAGGATGAGGTCCAACCTCGAGGCCAATAGCAAATGAAGCCGACTGACTCGTTGCAGCGAACTGTACAGCCTCACAGAAGAGAACTGGCTGCACCATGTTATCAACCCAATACTGACCATCGAGCCCGTGCTGGTGTAATTGTCCCTGCATCATGTTGGTGTTGGTTCTCACGCTCGATAGCCATGCGCAGGTCCGTTTCCCGGATGGGATCTTGATCTGCACGTTGAGTTTCCTGAGATGAGCATGATAAGTGCTCGCGCAGCCAAGCATGTGATGAGAGTGGTAAGCCGTGTCGACTCGCAGCTCCCTAGCCTGGATCTTTCTCGCATCCATGTGCGCCTTGACTTCCTTGATAGCATTCAGATCGCCAGACAGAGTGACGCTCGATGGCGCATTACTGGCGGCGACACCGATTCGGCCAGAGAATCGAGGCTCTGAGCAGAGCGCGCTCGCTTCGCCAAACGTCATAGCCGCTGCCATCATGCCACCTCTTTTCCCCCCGTCCCCTCGGGCGAGATGAGCGACTTGTCCTCTGTAATATGCTATGCCCATGGCATCTCTGCGGCTCAAAAGACCGGCTGCGTATGCGGCGCCAATTTCTCCAGAAGAGTGACCAACGACGGCGGAGAAATGGATGCCAGCGGCTTTCAGGAGGTCGACCAGAGCGACTTGGACGGCAGTGCATAGTGGTTGCGAGATTTGGGCTTCCGATACGCGTGAGGAGGATTCGTCGGCGAGGAGTTCCTGGCGTAGAGACCAAGAGGGAGATTCTGGAAGAGAGGCGAGAGCGGCTTCGCATTGTTCGATGGAGTTGCGAAAGAGCGTACAGCTCTCTAGCAATTGCCGACCCATTTGCGCTGATTGAGCACCCTAAGTGTTTGAGGGTTAGTCATGTTTTTATACGGCAAGAAGTAGTGGATGCTGCTTGGTCTTACCTGCCCTGTGAAAATTCCAAGTATTCCGGGTTGTGTCCCTGATCCAGGTTCTGTCAATGCCCTGATGCCGAACGAATCGCCTGTTGCCGACTTGATCTGTTCTTCCAACATGTCCACCAGCTGCTGCTGACTCTCAACGACTGGAAATGTGAGCCGGTAAGACAAAGCAGATCTCTTTGACTGGAGGACATGGCTGAGCGCATCGAGATCGACCGAAGATTGGAGCTGGATATGATCTAATGTCCTCTTGAGCGAATTCAACAACGCCGCCCGGCTTCGAGCCGAAAACAGAAAGGGACCCGCATGTCGAGGTTTGCTCTGAGAAGTTACAGCCTCGACTGACGCATGGTTTGATGAGAGAGTTTCGTAGCTCTCGATGATGGCGTGGGCGTTTGTGCCACCAAAGCCGAAGCTGTTGATGCTTGCTCGACGAGGCTGCCCGTGTGTCTCTGGCCACGGCACGAGAGACTTGGGTATTCGGAGGTTGGTGTAAAAGGGCTCGACAGATGGGTTGAGCTCGTTGAAGTGTAAGTTTGGCGGGATAACTCCATTTTGAATGGCCAAGGACGCCTTGAGAAGGCCTGCCAAACCCGCGCAGCCCTCAAGATGGCCGATGATGGACTTTATGGAACCACAATGAAGTGGACCACTTGTGTTGACACTCTGTGTCTCTTGAGGGAAGAATGCATCTCGTATCGCACGGGCTTCTACTGGGTCGCCTGCTTGTGTACCTGTCCCATGACACTCAAAGTATTGGCATCGATCGGCTACGGGGTCTAGTCCCGCATCGAGATATGTCTGTCGTATCAGGGCGGTTTGTGCTGTGGGGCTAGGCATCGTCAAGCCGTTCGTACGACCGTCCGAGTTGACCCCTGTTTCCCGGATGATGCACTCGATATGATCGCCATCCTCGATCGCCCGGCTCAAGGGCTTCAAGACAACGGCGGCACAGCCCTCGCCGCGGGCGTAGCCGTTGGCCCCCTTGTCCCACATGCGGGAGTGGGAGTCTGGAGATAACATGTGAAGCGAGGATTCTGTGATGAACCAGTGCGGATCGAGTAGCAGATTGGACCCTGCGACCACCGCTTGAGACGCCTCCCCCTTCCGAAGACCCTGGACTGCCAGGTGAAGGGCGACAAGGGAGCTGGAGCACGCGGTATCGACTGTCATTGACGGGCCCTTGAGGTCGAAAGCATATGATACTCTGTTGGACAAGATGCAGCGGGACAGGCCCGTGGCCGCATGGCTACCCATGGTATCTGGATCCCGTGCCTGGATCGTGTAGTAGTCGTCTGTCATGACACCAACATGAACAGATGTCTGTGACCCTTCCACCATATCGAGAGGCCAGCCAGCTGCCTCAAAAGCCTCATAGACCGTTTCCAGCAAGATCCGGTGCTGGGGATCAAGGCCGGCCGCCTCCTGAGGGTTGATGCGGAAGAAGGCGGCGTCGAATAGACGAACATCCTCATCGAGCAGATATGCCTTATTCTGTACATCTGTCCTGCCATGCATCTCACCATTGCTGCTATAAAAGTTGGCCAGGTTGAGTCGATTCCCTGAGAACTCGCGAGCCACATCTTTCGGCGCTTTCAGAAGCTCCCACAGCTTGGAAGGAGAAGTGGCCGAGCCTGGGAAGCGGCAGGCCGTGCCGACGATGGCGATTGGCTCGTTCATGTTGCATGTACAGAGCCTGCTCGCATCTGAGATTGGATGTTGGGGGATGTCTTGGGGGAACAGATCCTAGGACGAGGAGATGTGGACTTATATGGGCAGCCGGGGTTCTTTTTTCTGCAGTGACTGACACAAAGCCACTCACAGGGGTCAGAGACACGTTCCTTTTATACAATGACTTGACACACGAGTGCCACGTATGTCTTCCTCTTTACTCATCATGAGCGAGAAACAGTCAGGGATAGCACGTGCGGCTCGGTCATGATGCTTTTGCGTGCCTAGCATTTGGGCTCTACTGTACTGTACTGTACTGTAAGTTCGGCTCACGTCCAACATACGGGGCTTCTTGGGGGTCGTCTGCACATCACTCAGCTCGCTTTCCCATTGGCCTACGGGAGAATGAGACGAAGGGGAAGGAAAGCTCCTGCAAGGCCACAAAAAGCATGCCCTTGCAGATCCCGTCTAACCAGGGTCCCTTACCGACCTTTGCCGATTCCAGGGGCTGATCTGAGATGCTGTGTGCGGAATTATCAAATACGGCCGCATATACTACCCCTGATGGCGGTCCTTAGACGTCGATAGCCCATGGGGCTTTTATCAGATAGGGAGGTGATATTGGAGCTCTACGCTCGTCATTCTTTCGTCCGCCACTTTCTCTTTGACTCGGAGAAAGATAAATGAAGCTTAGAAGGCGGCAAAAATCGATACTGCCGATACCCGTGTGATTTTGATCGTTGGCCGAACCCTTCCTCAGAAAGGAAGTCGATCATGAAGACGACGAGTAAGCTTCGTTAGCATATTATGGACTCCGACAAGTCTATCGCGCTTCGAGCTGTTACTGCGCGCCATAGCCGAAGACTAAAGCCTCGCGGCAAGACGAGACAGCACAGTCGACGGGGTGGTTAAGCCAATATTGATGTTGCTCCGTGAAGCTAGCTAAGACTCAGTCAACTTGTCTCCGCGAACGATATTCCTACTCTCAACACGTCAACGGCGAGTAGAGTGCATGTCCCCGATGCGGCCGCAGAAATGGATCGTAGCTTGGGCCTCTCTGTTGTGGAGAATATCAATGCCGCAACCCTCGTTGACGGGTCCGTTCAGTTATGTTTCATTGGCTCAGAAAACTACTTGTTCGGTGGTGATGACCGAAGTATTCGTATCTTGATTTTCAAAGCTACCTTTCTATCTCTCGGTTCTCGAAATGTGACGCTTGTCGTAATGAGCCGAGATTCCAAAGGGACCACTGGGATCAGCCGGAGTAGCGAGTCGGAAAAGGCTCCATAACAAAAGCAACTCCCCCTTCTCCTATGTTCATGCGCTCCCGTACCCTGCCAAAGCTGCTTGGATCCGAGTTCATTACCCACTGCTCATGGACAAGTCGGACTTACGAGAGATCTTGGGCTGATTTGCTATTGCGGGTCCCCCTTGGGCATCAACGGCGTCTCACTGACACTCTAAGCTGCTAAAGTGTCAAAAGAGACAGAAAAAGGGAGGATCTGGGTCGACTTCATGTCGGCGACTGGCTTTAAGCCGCAGTGGAAGAGCCATGGTGTTTGCGCCGCTCGACTGCGGCATCTCAGACACGGGAATTCCCAACCACGCCATCGAGTGGACACTTGTCGAGCGATCACGAAGAGGCTCGTGCAGCATGGCCATCACATGAAGAAGTGCCCCTCAAAGTCGAACAGACGAGCGCAGCCTTGAAGGTTTATTATGGCGCACCCTCGTTGGGAGATCTTGCATGGGTACTTGAACGAGTACAACACAATCAAGACTGATTAGAGACCTGCTTTTTTCGTACACAACTGCGTTTAAGTTGCAGTAAGTTACTCGCAAGTAGGAGGACCCTTGTACACTTAATCTGTTACAGCCGCAGAGCCGGGCCAGATCAAGTGGTAACGCGGACGACATGTCACAATACCTAATCTCTCCAGAACAAGGGTTTTGCCGAGCTTAGCATGAAGGGATGCCGTGCTCTTGGTCAGACACGGGTGGGCGAGAGCCGAACCAAACGGACAGGGTGGCAGTGCGAAGACCAGTATCGGCGAGCGGGACGGCGTCTTCCTCCTTGCACATTCCAGCAAAAGTGCTTCGGGGACTCGTCGTCCCAAGGCTCTGGTTCTGCCAAGCACCAGAAACATGTCGAGACACACAGAGCTCTCTGTATTCCCATAGTCGAAGTGCGGACAGATCCGGGTTTGACGCTCCGCATTGTCGGGTCCACCATCTTACGTTGTCTTGCAGGATGTCCGAGTCCCTGAAACCCCGGCCGCCTTTCTTTTTTCTTCCTCTTCAAACGGTACTTCGTACACGACGATGCAAAAAGTCTGCTTACAATTTCCCTTTCAACGGTCCCCAGTTGACCTTGACGCCACCATCTGAAGGGTAGCTGGCGGTTCTTTATCCGCCGTTGCATCGGTTCAATTAGACCCCTTTTATGGGCGGCGCCAGCTGAAGATCGCGTCCATGCCGCTTCTAGTAAAGGCGATCTCATGGCGGGTTGCGCACCCGATTGCCGCTCGCACCTTCGGCTGTCGATGATCATGCATGTACTGTTACTGTACATATCCGATATCTTGATGACCCGCGAAAAGGGGGAGCGCGGCTCGCGGCAGCCTGGTCTGGCAGTCGTAAACTTGGCGGCGGTGTCGTGCGAGACCATTTGGGTTTACTTTCAGCTTGCTCTACTCCATCGTCCACCGTCACTAATGCACCGAGGTGCCTTTTTAGGCATGAGGCAACCGGGGGGTTCACGTAAGAGGCTTGGCTCCAAGGGTCTCCTGCATCGAAACTCGCAAATCGGGGTGTGTGCGTGTGTCCCTGACGAGAGAGAGCAAATGTACTTTGAAGAGAGGGCCGATGCGAAATTCTCATCGTCTTTACTTTTTTTTCTGTTCAGCCGCGTTGCTACTTTGGTCCAGCTGATGTCCACATTTGTCTGAGCCAACCCACTCTCTTCACTTGGTTCTCTGCGGTGAAAGGCGCTTCAAGGCCGGCAGCCGTACAAGATCACATGGACTTTCTGCGTCACTCTCGGCCAACCAGGACGGAGCTGCATGATGCCCCAGAAATGGTGGTAGCCTGAGACTGCTGCCCGGTATGAGGCCCCTCCGAGACCGTTGCAGCTCCAAATCTTGCTTCTCTCACCTGAAATGAACAGTCAGGAGCGAATGTGAAAGCTTGTGAGATGAATTGCGGCAAAAGTTGGAAATCATTGACATCATCAATGTCTGACAGGGACTGGACACGGGCTGCTTCATTCGTCTTTGTAGGTAGAAAGGGGGGAAAGCCGGTCAGCTTTCCTCATACCGTCCACTAGGACCCATAAACCACGACAAACTCTACGCACAACTAGACACGGGAATCTAGGCGGCCCCTTGCCACCCGTCCATGAGTTCTACAAGACACAATACTTCTGACCTCTGGAAAAGAAACGCATAAAACGTAGCCTCTGTAGCGTACCAGTTGAATCGCCTATGATCCTTGCAGACGGTACTGCACAGGGCAACATTGAGCTCACTCCTGATCACAGGATCGGGCACATGGAGGGACATTCGCTCTACAGTTCGAATGACGTGAATCACCAGCAAACGTCTTGAAGCGTGTCGAATCGCAGGCTTTAGGATCCGTCAACATCTACCTCCACGGACATTAGATTGAAGTCATCGTGAAACTGCTAAAATAGCCAAGAAATTTCCAAGTCGGAAAGAAAACATGAAAGTAGTCTTGAATATTTAATTAGACCTCATCGGCTTCCTGTCCATCTGAAAGTCTATTTGCGCTAATAAGTCTTGTGAAGCTGCGTGGTTATGATGAGAAGGACACGACTGTTTGTGCTCCACTCCGAGGCGGTTCATCCGAGCCGGAGCATTAAATGGGTCCCGAAGCGGCGCCGCGCAGCCAATTCCCGGACCGTGCCGTATCTGGGCCTCCGGGCTGACATCCATCAATCTATAAATTTCGCTCATCGATTCGCTTCACTGCAACTCTACAGGGCGCTTTTTTCGAGTGTTTAAAGTGTATACCGACGAATGAAATTCACAGACTCCCGGGACAAGAGCGTTGTGTCACGAAGCTGACACAAAAGCACTCGGCCACAATAGATGAAATCTTCTGTTTATTGGGCATAAATTCATCGCATTTACTATCAAAGTAAATAGTCAACTTAAGGTCCGGTCTGAGAGCCAGATCCCGCGCTATCACCTCCAGCCTCTGGGCCTCCGCTCGGCTCTGGAGCATTGGATTCACCCCCTTGACTGGGAGAACCACCGCCAGAGCCCGAGCTGGCACCAGGTCCTCCCGGGCCATCAGGACCATTGGATGCACCGCCATTCGATCCTGCACCAGTCTCTGGTCCAGTCTCTGAAGGCGCGCTGGAACCACCCGCGCTAGACTCTCCTCCACTCGAGCCTCCGTTGCTTGATCCGCCTTGGCTGCTGCCGCTCTCCGGTGCCCCATTGCCCGAACCAAGCTCATTGCCCAATTCTGGTCCGCTGCTTGGCCCGGGGCCTGTGCTGCTTCCGCCGGGTCCTTCGCCGGCGGGTCCTTCTTTCAGTCCTCCCGGGCCAGACTTGGCTGCATCGCTATCGGTTTGCGGCTCCGATCCGCCGGTGCTCGGCTTTCCTTCGAGACCTCCTTCCGGGTTCGAGACGGCCTTCTCGTTTCCAAACGGTGACCCTGACCCTCCGCTGCCTTCTCCATCCAGGGAGTTTCCGCCCTTGTCACCAGAGACTGATTTGTTGGGCGGCTCAGTTGCTCCTCCGGTAAACGAATCTCCTCCCAGACCCCCTCCAGTATTCGAGCTGGCCTTTTCGTTTCCGAAGGGTGACTCGGACCCTCCGCTAGGTCCGCTATTTAGGGAGCTCTCGCCCTTGTCATCAGAAACGGACTTGTTGGGCGGCTCCGCTGCTCCTCCGTTCTTCGAATCTCCTCCAAGACCTCCTCCAGTATCCGAGTTGTCCTTCTCGTTTCCAAACGGCGATCCGGAGCCTCCGCGGGATTCTCCGTCTATAGAGTTCCGGCCTTGGCCGCCGGACACGCCCTTGCTTGGCGGCTCGCTACCAGTTCCTGGGCCGTCGCCAATGCTGTCGAGTTTATCTTTAGACCCTCCTTTGTCCGAGCCACCGCCAACGCCTTCACCAAAGGGGTCTCCTCGGCCGTTGGAGTCGCTTCCACTTCCTGCGTTCTTCTTCTCGTCTAAGTCCTGACGACCGTTTGCGTTCTCACCGTTCCCAGCCTTGCGGCTATTTGAATCTTCTTGGCCGCTGGACTTCTCCTTGTTCTTACCAGAACCCTTGCCTGATTCTCCGCTGTCCAGATTATTCTTTCCGTTTTTCGAGGAACCGGAGCCCTGAGATCCATTGCTGCCTTGCTTGGGGTTACCGTTGCCAGTCTTTTTGTTTTGACTATTGTCTTCTTGTCCGTCTTCCAGGCCTCCAGGCTTCTTAGACCCTTTGCTGTTCTTGCTGCCATCTCCAGGGATTCCATTTTTTTTATTCCCGTTGCTATTGCCAGATTTGGAGCCTTTGTCTTGGCTTTTGTCGGGTTTGCCCTGTGATTTATCACCTTTGCCCTGGCTTTTGTCTCCCTGGTTTTGCTTGTCTCCGGCTTTGCCTTGGCCACTGCTGGGAGTGTTGCTGCCTTGCTCTTGACCATCATTCGCATTTCCGGTTTGATTGAAACCGCCTGTCTCACCAGGTAAAGTGCTGTTGTTGGCTCCGTCTCCAGGCAAGTCAACTCTTCCAGCCGTATCACCAGCGTTGCCTGTCTCATTGAACTTTCCTGCACCAGTCGATCCCGTGCTGTTGTTGTCGATGCTTTTCTCTAATGGCAAACCGAAGGCGTCCTGGTCCTTGGGGTGTCCAAATTTCTCCCCTGGTCCGTATCCAGGGGGTGGTTTGAAGCCACCTTCCCACACGCCTCCGCCTCCGCCTCCGCCTCCGCCTCCTCCAGCGCGGCCACCACCAATGTTGATGCCGCCCTTTGGAAGCTCGCTCTCTGAGCAGTTATTCGACACTGCGTGAGCAAAGTATGCATACGTGTCTGCATGTCGTAGGTTGTCTTCGGCACTGAGCTGCTTAATGGTCTGCATGCCGTAGCCTGACAGGTCATCGAGGGACCCAAGAGCATGGCCAAGCTCGTGCACAATGGTAAGTCCGCCGCTGGGGTTTCCACAAGCGGACTCACCCGTGCCTCCCTTGATGTTGAAGAAGCTATCGCAGAGTCGAACCCGGCTGCCCGGCTTATCGGCATACGCAATAACGTTACCCTGACACATACCAGAGTCATCTGTGCATGATATCGTCGTTTCCTGGCCCTTGTCACACTCGTCGGCAATCTTTTGGAAGATGTTGAGAGCCGTCTGCTTGACACCTTCGCCTGAGCCCTTGAAGAAGAGCTGCATTTGCTCTGAAGAACCGCCGTCCTGCATCGCCTTTACCGCCGCCTGGGCGTCTTTGGCACAAGTCTTCAGGGCTTCTTCTACCTTGGAGTTATCAGAGCAATCGCCTTTTGGCTGAGCTCTTTTGTTTTGAGGCCCATGCGGATGGGCAACAGCCAAGCAGACCAGCCCGGCGATGACACCGACTGCCTTCATCGTTGCGGACTTTGCCTGTTCAGGAAGAGGGGATTGAACTGAAGCTCGACCGCTAACACTGAAAAAGGCATTGGTTAATTCTCGGGTTGCATCTTGAGGTCTTTCGGGGCGGACTTACATCAGGTAAAGCGCCTAGCCACTGTATAGAGTAGCTCAAGGCACCTGGAATCAATGACAGATGGGGGAATCACTTCCCGTGCACTTTTGGTTCTGAGTGCCGTCGCTGCGGTCGCGAGTAGTCGTAGAAGTTAAAAGGGCGCGCATCTTTTTTGTATTCTTTTGCCGGGATGGCAACAGTGAAGACAATAGCTGTGTTTCTCTCTTCAGATTCGCCGTTGACTTACTCGACTTACGGAGGCTATGGTATAAGTTGAGTCTAGTTTCCTTAGTTTGGGGAAGAGGAATCGGGGAAACATGACACGGACGAGCGTAGAAAGTCCTAAAGTCATCGCGGTCGTTTCACAAAAACTCAATGCGAAACAACAAAAACCTTGCCGATATCGAGTCAAGACAGCACAACATCCTGGGAACTGCGGATTCTACTCCATTCAATTGGAGCTGAGGAGGCGATGATCGCTCGCAACTTAGAGAATGGAGACAGAACCATGCGTTTCTCGTGTTTTTGGCCATCACGGGTCTTCCTGTTTTCCGTTATCGAGATTCTTCACGCTTCTGACAACCGCGACAACATGTGATGTTTCAATAGCCACGGCTAAGGCGATAGGCGAACCTGAGTAGTGGCGCAACAAGAACTACTCACAACCCGGCCGTACTGACTAATGAGGTTCGCCGAAGAAGGCCAGTTGGCGACATGCTGTCGTATTATTCCTCTAATGCTCTTCGCGCGGAGATAGAAATGTCAGTAGCCATCGGGCGGCGACGTCGTGGGCAAGGCATTCAACACCAGAGAGTTCGAGACTGACTGAGCCGTCGAGACTACTTGATGCTGCCACCTATCCGTCCGCAGGCATCATGCTCTCTTGATCGGCTTCTGAAGAAACGCCGGCTGAGCAACCCAGGGTCTTCCCCGGCGCATCATGAAACATCAAGCGGCTGCGGGCTCATTCCCCACGCAGAAACGGTCGAATTTCATACCGAACCAGCGTGGCGAAGCATTACGAACTGGAGGTCTTCTTTCCTGTTGTTTCTTCTTCGGTAAGGTTACTCCACCAAGCCCTAGGACCATGTCTGGTGAGTCGACACCGGGCAGTATCGCAGTGAACTCCAGTGAACGCTTACCTTTCTCTGACTCGCCACGACAAACTTGCCCTTTATTTAGTTAAGGGCAGAAACTTGCAAACCTGGTAAGCCTGCCCGTAACATGCACGAACTCAAGGCTCCGTGTTGAACATGATCGCAAATGGGGATAACTCGGTAATCTGGCAGGCGTCATCAAGAAGTAGCAATATGTGGAGTCCCTGTTCAGGCAAATTTCTTAGGTTAGCCGTTCGGGCGTTGGCCTAGTATTGTTATTGGCCAACCCTCTTGGCCCAAGTATACTGTGGTAAGCTATTGGCATTGACATCCGATGTATAAGGAAATGTCACGACTGAAGGGAGTCTCAGATGAAGCGCTTCGAATGATTGCGCAAGGTCCGACTTAGATGACAGTGTCCAGAAGAGTAAGGAGCCGGTAAAAAGGCGACGATTTCTTACTGCCTGCTCTTCTCTGGGGAGAGAAGCCTATGACCTATGCTCCCGATTATTGAGACAAGTACTCGAGTCTTCTAGAGAGGTTTCGAAATGAGCAATGAGAACTGAAACGAGGCAGACTGAATCTTGATTGAGTAAATATAAAATAACAGAGTACCTCCTTCTGGGTTACGTGAGGATCGTGTCATGAACTTGATGAGATGCTCCTGACATGATTCAACGCGACGCCAAATACCCAATGGCCCAACCTTGTCCTGGAACACATCCACCGAGATCTGGACTATTGGAGTGCTAACCCATCTTGCAAAGCGCATTCTCGCCCTAAATGCGCTGTGGGCACTTTGGCGATCGTTTCGGCCTACTCACGCGAAGTATGTCGTATCATTTGACCACAGTTAGGAGGGCCGGGAAGAGGACCTCGGGTTACACTAGTAGCATACTCTCAGCATCCTACTGCTTGAGAATGTTAGGGCTATCATTATATACTCAAGATAGAAAAGAAAGACTAGTTTGAGGTTTCTTCAAAGCTTTATGAAGCTACCGAAGTCCCGGTCTTTCTGGGTCCTGGAGTCTCGCTAGTTCTAATAAGAGACGGTAAGTATATATACGCATGTCCACTTTCCGCAACGCTTTTTGGAGCCAATCACGACCTTGATCTGCAATTCGTTTTGCCCTTCTTTGCCCGGTTTCCGTTAACAAAAGATATGACACCAATTCCGGCAGCTCTTCCATACTCTGGCTAATAGGTATATAATGAACCCATGGCTGGAGCCGGTCATCATGCCATTCCCGCAAAAGTGTTTGCTTCAATGGCACCGACTTTGAAGCCAGCAACTTGTAGTAGCGACCGCTGATGCCGTTGCCGTCAATGTCGAATACAAGTTGTGATTGGAGGGCTTTGCTGCCCTCTGCCCATCTTTTGACATTGTAGAAAGCCCGTTGGTCTCGGCAGTGTTCTCTTTTACACTGAAATATTCTGGTAAAGGCAACTTCGAATAACCGGCTGTTTAAAAACGAAGACCTCGTGCAGCCAACTTTACCTTGTGTTTCCCTCAAATAAGAGTGTTTCCGACTCTCCAAATTCTGGGCTAATTTGACGAATCTTTGTCGGTGGTAGAAGCGCCACTTATCGTCAATAGCAAAGCCACCGGTAGTAGAGCCCGCCCAATAGAGATTTTTTCGCTTCTTGTCCCATTCAATGTCTAGAGCAGCTTCGTATTGAAACTCGGTTTCTGTGTAAGCCGGGCTCGGAAAAAGTATGTCTCCCATCGTCGATGGCGAACCAGTAGAGAGCACCGGTACCAGACCTTGAATGAGACGAAAAGACACTGGGCTGATGAAAAGACCATGCATATTACTGTACTCTGGGTGTTGACAAAGATCCTTAGTAGACAGGGAGTTCGTAACGAAAGGAATACCGAAAGTTTCCACGCCGTGTGGCGCATCGGAATCAAGTTTACTGTACCGCTGGAACGCACAGAATCTCGTCAAATTGTCCCAGGTAGGGCATTGTGACATATTGGTCAAATTGAATGGTCTTCCATCGACTGACGGTTTTCGCGACGTTTCTGGGGGTATCAGTACCCGTGGCTCATCCAGGTGATTGACGAGGAGCCTGACGTTTGGTACCGATTCACCTAAGTCTTCAAGTAGCTCGTCAAGTACAACACTGATATGTCTGTCAAAGGTGCGATAAGCATGGCGGCAATGAGTCTTATTGCGATGACCGAATAATTCACAATGCCAAAGCTCACTCTCTGCTGCATCTTGAGCGTCATCTATTGTTTGGACGACCTCCCGACCACTTATTGCCCAGAACGGAGAGATTGCATCGTATATTGTATCGAAATCATCGATGATCGGGGACTGCTGCGACACGGCAAAATCATACCAGGCCCGAAAACCTGGCGGTGGTTCCATTTGGTACCGACGACGATATTCCTCGATCGCGGCTTTGAAGCTTTTCGACTGCCTTTGCAAGAGGGTTTGAAGATTGTATTCAGCTCTTCGAGACAAAGTTTCGACGGGATGATTCTCAGCACGACTGAATCCAACCGGTATTGAGGATTGCGCAGTTGCGATAGCGGAGAGATTTGCGAGATACGGGAAAAGAGAGAAAAGTATCAAGAGCCAGAGCGCGCTTCTGGCCTTGGCTTGCTTTAAAACCATAAGGTTGATTTGACCAAGAGCAAAAAAGGAAGCTATAACGCGTGATAAAGCCTCGAAATTTGAGGATCGTATGAATGGGTCTTCTGTAGCCATTATGCTGAACGTTCCTATAGCACTAGCAACACACGCAGTGGTGTGTCGGGTCTTGAACATGTTAGTAAGTTGGAAACTGAATCTGAGAACAGGACGTAGATTAAATACTTACGGTTCGAGTTATGAAATACCACGACAAAGCTTTGGTGCAGCCCAGTAGTAGAGTTGCTGAGCTCAAGCTTTCACAGCGGCCCACCAGGAGTGATTTTGCGCCCGATGCGAGGAGCAAAGAGGCCACGATCCTAAAAGACAAAGGAACAATTTCTTCATCAAAGTCGAGAGACGGAAGCACGGAAGCGTCACTGGTGCTTCTCGGTAAAGCTGCAATGTAGATAGCTGCTAGAGCAACGACGGCGATGACGGATAAAACGTGACCTCGGAGGTCCCAATCTGTCAATGTAAGAATGTGGACCAATGCCATCAAGCAATGCATCCAAAGGGAATCGACCGCCAGGTGAAAATCTGTCGCCTCGTCAATTCTGGGGGTCCGGAGCTGGGAATCCGTCTGCTTTTGAGCTGCTACTAGAATAGGGGTCAACGCAGGCTACGTGTCTTTAGCTATAAGCGCTCTCTTTAATCTTGAGAACGACTACTCACATATAACCCGATTAAATTGTGTTCGGTCTTGTAAAGACATGCCGCGACAACGCCTGCGGTTGCAATCCATAGCATTCCTGACGATGAAATCCAGGCCTGGAGGTCATGAACAGGTGCTTGTTCCAAGGTTCTGCTGGTCTGTCGACTTCTTCTAGTCCCGA
Source organism: Hirsutella thompsonii MTCC6686 (assembly GCA_000472125.2). NCBI lineage: Eukaryota > Fungi > Ascomycota > Sordariomycetes > Hypocreales > Ophiocordycipitaceae > Hirsutella > Hirsutella thompsonii. The sequence goes on along the minus strand of APKU01000011.1, from coordinate 75,881 downwards.
GTAATGTTGACAGAATCATCCAGCAAAGGATCTCCGAGTAAAGCTCTGACGATGTAGAAGACAGTCGTTGCGACAGAAGTGTGAATAAAGTAGCTGCACCGGCCAATGCCTCAATTGGAGGTTCAACCAGTCGTGATGACCGCATCATTGCACCTGAACGACCGGAAGTATCATTCGTCTGCAAATCTGCGACATGAAAGAGATGATTTGCGGCCTTCATGTTTTCCCCACAAGAGGGGGGGCAGGGGCTTGTTTTAACACCGGACCTCGACTCCATTCCCGTACGATTGTACTACCGGCGTAGCTTATCGTTCTTTTGAATACAGTAAAGTTGACTGGTGACCGACCGCATTGCGTAGCCCGATTGAGGCATACGTATGCTTAGCTGAGATGAGCCTTCGAGCTCAGAGTAGCAAATCACATTCGACACTTTGTTGACAGAGCCTTAAGCAAGTATAACCGCCATCCCTACAGAGATGACTCCCCCTTTTCCACAACTTTGCGTGGACCGGCTTCATTATCGATGGAAGTAGCGATAATGGGGAGGATGGTCTTGAATCACGCGCCAAGATCTAAGTGACTTCGAAGCTTACATTGGGCCAGAAGGCATGAGATTGCCTTGAGTTGGTACGCCCTCAACGAACAACCGGTTGAAGAAGGCAGCAAACCTTTCCGTGAGAGCTTTTTTGTCAGATTTAGGGCCTTGGGCTACTCAGCCACCAAATGACATACTCAACACCGTCCACGAGCCCCTTCGGAATCTGTTGTGTAAACGTCTACAAGATACAAGCAGTCATCAGGCTGGTTGATGGATAGAGCCTGAAGGGTTGCCGTGACACTCCAGAGATCTTCAACCCTAATTGTCAGAAACCAGGATGTGTTCGAGGAACCAGCCACGATGACAGGATAATGATAACCCAATCCTTGCCCTTGTCGGCTGGAGTTGCCCATGCATCAATCTCAGACCCAACTGCATTGGAGCCATAAAAGCTTGCTCGCTTGATAACAGCACGAGGCAGCGAGCGCTTCACCACCGGGCGTGAGGGCGATGTGACCAGTCAATCACCAGTCACCGCCGCACTGCCAGTCACCGCCACCAGTGGTCAGGGGGATGGTCCATAAGAGATAAGAGAGTGAGAAAGGGGGGGATGTGATTGTAAGGGTTCATCGACAGGGAAAAGCGCTACAACATCAACTTGAAGTTGACGTGATGTTAGTTCAAGATTTCTGTGTGACATCGGCTAGGCAGGGATGGCGCCGGAAGCTCCTTCCGCCCGGGACCGAAATTACATGCAGTCGATGGCGCTATAAAAGGCCGCGCCTCAACACGTGCCTGCATACAGTACAGAATAAGGGATACCCGGAGGCTCCACCCTCTGCGAGGGGCCAACTAAGCGCTACTTAGTTAGTTACAAAACTATAAGATAGCCTTAAAAGTATAAGATAGCCGGTCGAGGTACTATTACTAGTAAATAGTAGGGAGTAGTACCTGATACTTTATCTCTAGACTCTAACTTAAATATAATATACTAATAGAAGTAGTTAAAAATCTAAAAGAACTATAGAAAGTAGAGATAATTATTTTAAAATTAATAATATATTTTTAGATATAAAAAGATATATATTCCTTATATATTTACCTTATAGCTCTTACTATCTTAAAGTATATACTAATTATATTTTTTAGTTTAAAATGAGAATATTTTAAGGAAGTTATATACTTTTTTAGGCGGGGTAGTAAGTACTTTCTCTTGTTATCTACTGGGAAAAGTACCTCGACCGGCTATCTTATACTTTTAAGGCTATCTTATAATTTTATGACCAACTAAGTGCGTAGCGCTTAGTTGGCCCCTTGCAAGAGGGTGGAGCCTACGGGTACAGTACAGTAGAAGTCTTGATAGAATTGTATCCCGTACCAAAGCCTACCTACTCTAAGATACAGCCTTATGGGATTGTTCTTTAGAGGCGTAGGCGCCGTTGCTGCACATGCTCCATTATTGGCAACTAACACTGACGCTTAGCGTTGTATATAAGGAGTAGTTAGACACTTATAGTACAGGCACAGTCTTGATCAATATTTTTTTTGACGATGTCGACACCTATTGTTTTAGTATGCCTCAAATTGGTCCTCTGTATGACGGAGGTTTGCATCGGTACGATAGCCACTCCGTGCGTCTAGGCAGCATTCAAATTTGGACCGAGGTATTGAGAACTCTCAACGCCATATGTGATTCGTCATTGCGGCAGCCCCCCCGCATCCTTTCAACTTGGGGATGGCCTGTTCCTAGTCGACTGACTCCGGTAGACATGTGCTATGAGCACTCTCCCAACTTCATCGGCATCGGCAGCAGAACATCCGGCCTTGTCTCTGCCAGGCCCCAGGCATGGAGTGGTGTGACATTATTGTGTCCTGAGCTGAGTGGCCAGAAGCAGTAAGCACTGGGTCAGTATCTTTTCGCGAGCTACGACCCATGGTCGCATCTTTTCTCTGGTGACCGAGACAGGGAAAACGTCTCATATGGATGCCGCACGCCCGTTAAGCGTCGAGGAAAGTATTCTTTCAGGTATATTTAATAGCTATATATAGCACTTTTCAAGAGTTAATTTCTAGTAAGTATTATTAGTTATTCGTATTATATATTCTTAGTAAGTGCTTAGCTTTAGCTAGAATGCTCAAGTAGAAGATATTTTAATATAAAACACTTATATAAAGTATTTATAAATATAAGAAAATATATTAAACTATTAAACTAAAGATTTAACTAGAGAATTAAGTATAGTAAGATATATAGTTTATATGCTTTTATAAGGCTATAGTTAAGTATAAGTAATAATTTAAAGTAGTAATGCTATTAAAAGGTTATATATAAATTATATTTAAGTTTCTATAGTTATTTAACTTTCCTATATAATTAGCTTCTCCTTAGTTCTTAACTTATACTTCTTTGTACTATAAGAATAGGTATTTTAAAGGGGAAGAAAACCTAAAGCCCGGCGGCCAGCACTTATCTAGCGTCGTAACGGGTACCCTACTTAGTATAGTGGGCGCACAACGCACTATTGGGTCAACAAGTGAGGTGAAAAGAGTCTGAGTTTCTCTCTCTAGAGGTGCTAGCTACGGTGGAGTGAACTACCCACCGAATGTGCTGACTAACCATGCGAGCACCCGGTCATATGCCCGTCGAGTCATGTGGCTAGCCAACCACGTAACACTACTATAAGAGGGAAAGACTTTATTTTCCTAGCTTGCTAATACCCGTATAAAGTACGTAATAGTATAATTAAATAGTATCCTTATAAGAATACCTTTAATCGCGCTCTTTAAGCGTATAAGAAAGGTAGTTATAGCCTTACTATTATAATAGCTATATTATATAAGAGAGAGAATATATTAAATATTAGATTAAAGTCAATCTTAGTATCTAAAGAAAAGAATAAAGGAGTTATTACTTACTTAATTAGATACTTCCTAGTATCTAATTACCTTTTTATTTATAGTATATTATTATACTCTTTTCTCTTTATTCTAGATAATATAATATTATATAGTATTATCCCCCTACCCTAGACGACTTCTCGTCCCTTTTTCCTCTTTCCTCTAGGAAAGGCCCGATAAACCCACTAAAGTATGAAAAAGGCTTATATCTATAAAGGGAGAATCTAGGAGGTCGCGCTCTGCATTAGCACGAACGACATGAGGTTTCGGAACAGGACTTCGCAAAGTTACACGTGGACCGGTTGGGGCGTTTGATTGATGCTTGCAAAAGGTTCTCTGATCATTACTGCTCTGGAAGCTGATGCTTTTACGAATGTCGGCGTATAACTGCATATGCACAATGCTCAAAAAACCATACGATCCTTCACGGCCCTCATGTGGCCCTGTATGTTTGCGGTGGTCTTCGTCGGCGCTTTAATCTAGATACAAGTAAGAACGCATATAAAAGTAGCCTAAGAATCTCAAGAATGAAGCAGCAGGTCGAGTCTTGCAGATCACAAATTATTTTCATTGCACAATCTCTTCATCGGGAATCTCTCGAATCAAAAAGTTTCGAAAGTCATCATCATGAAGTTCCTCGCTTCTCTCATCGCCACCGTGGCTCTCCTCTCTTCAGCGGAGGCCTGTCAGTGTATTTCGGATAAAAGAGTCAACGACGCTGCTACGAAGAAATGCTGCCGCGAGGCTGGCGGCGATCCCGATGGGAACCAATGTCCGGCCGGTAGAATCAGCAACAGACTGAGCGACTTTGCCCAGTGCTGCAAGGGCTTTGGAACGGTTACCGACTGCGGCTGTCCCTGGGGCTGCGCTTTGATGGAACTCACTGCTAAACATGAGAGCACGGGCAAAATTCCGCCAACAGAGAAAGAAGTTGCCGACTTGATGGCCGCATATGTGTAGCAAGACCAGCATTTCAATGAGCCATAATCAGCCGCCACTTCAGACAAAAACACGGGGGAACGCATAGCAATAATCTGGCATTCTCAACACAGGGCTATCATGGAGGATGATCGCATTATGTCCGCTATGATCGAGCGGTTTCCGACCTCGGGCAAACCTTGCAAAGCGAAGTGCCGGATGCCATGGTTCTTTCCATCAAATGATGGATATCGTGTATACTCCAAATCTCTTCTTCGTATACACCTTAACTTAATTGAAGCTATCTTAACTTTATGTTTATCGAGACACTCTGTGACAAGAATGGTGAGCTCTGCAAGTGTGGTAGAATGGTTGTATGATGGGATGAGTTCTATGTAGAAGAAGCGTGAGCTACAATAGTAAATATTCCATTCTGTGGTCCAGTCGGGTCGGAGTACTAACAATAACCTAGGTCTGTAGCTTGCTTCAATTAAGAAGCTCGGCTCTGGTCATTAGCTGGATCGCGAAGATGATAAGAATAGGACGTTTCTTCGCGTTCCAAAGCAGAGATTTGGGTTTGAGCGGCATAGAAAACAAGTGAGAGAAGCGGGTATAAGGCGATAACAGCAGATGGACGTATTTAAACCAGGATATAAATTCCAGGACGAACGAGCGCACACGAAAGAGCGAAGCGGTTGCCAGGCTCGGCAGGTTTCTAGCACACGATCCCCGGTCCAGAAACCGAGCAATAGTGCTTGGGCGACTCCCGATTATAGGTAACGAAGGTAGCTAGATAGTTTTGCGAACCGAAGCCTTACTACTTAGACTAAAATATACAATATTTCTACTCCGACTACCCTTCTTAGCTTTATAAACGTAAAGTATCAAGCTTCATTAACTTACCTCAGTAAGATTGCACTTTTGTGAAAAAAAGGCTTCAAGCAACTATCGGAAGAAGTCTTTTTAACCTCTAACAAGTCTTTTCTAGCTATCGCTTAGATCATATTTAACTTCAGGCCAGAATCTTATGTATAATATCCACGACATTATTAGTCGCAGTTAAATTCGGGCAATGGCCGGTGTCGAGTTCGTATGCCTTAACCAGACAGCCATGTGACTCTAAAAAGTCAAGCCTGGACAATTGGTATTCGAAAGGCACAAGCGCATCCTTAACGGTCTTGATGTAAGCCACTGGTATCTCTTTCCATGCGCTGTGCATGATAGCCTCGTACATGCAGTTACCGTTCCAACGCACGAGGGTGGCGAGATAAGTTTGCAACTCTTCATCGCTGACACCGTCACCGACGAGCTGTGCGCGGGGATCAGGGTGCAGCAAGGTCTTGTCGTCGTCAAACTTAAAGGCAATTGGCATGAGTTCCTCGTGGCCCATCTCCTTGACCTTGTCAAACACTGGAGCATCATCGAGTCAGCGCCGAAACTCGACTACGGTCCGCGAAGAAGACCTACTGGACATCCCTTCGTCTAGTGCAAAAGCGCTCATGTATACGAGATGCGAAACACCGCCAGACAGTCCCTGGCGCTTCCTGGCTTCGAGACCAAGACCGTGGAGGGAATTGGATCCGACTTGGCCTCCGTATGAATGGAGAAGAGCGACAACTTGGCGGCCGGAGTCTACCAGCTTTTCCACGTACGACCGCATGGCATCAGTGTCCTCTTTTAGGCCCGCAGTTGGAGGACGAGTTCCGTTCAACGAGGGATGGCGTGGACAATGAACTTCGTAGCCAGCGGTCTGGAGACCACTGATGAGTTTACCGTAGCTGTCGGGTGTGTGCCATCCTCCACCAACAATGACTATCAGAGGCTTCTCGGACCTCATCTTGGCTTCAAGGCTGAGATAGAGGCAGAGTGATGGTGTTGGGAGGAGGGCAGTAACTCTTGGATCGCCTCATGAATGTTGGATGATATGAGCCGGAGTTGCGAACCTAAAAAGGAGCGCGCCGGTTGTGCAGTAAGTCCGCGATGAGCCAACAGCACTCGAAGTCATGCGCAGCCATGGTCATGTCAGCAAAAAGTCTCTGAGGAGACGCATCCTATTGGAGCATCACGTTTAATGGATCAATGCAAACTGCAAGCGAGGTTGCATCGCCTTTCACTGCACGCAGTAGAGTACTTGTGCTATGTCCTATTGTATCATTAAGTGACACAAGCCTGGCAACCCACAAACACACGCTGCTCTGTAATATTTCACAACATGGGAAATCAAGGCGTCGTACACACAATGCAGTACATTCAATTGGGCTCTATTTTGCAAGTAATGGACCCGTTTCCTGGCAGGATTCCGCAACTACTTCACTTACCATACGCAACAACATACCCAGCTGTCGATATCAACAGTGATCTCAGGAAACCACAGATCACGAGACAAGATAAGTAATGACCGGTATTTGGTGTTAGATATACTTTACGTGTTAAGATTGGTCTCGGAATTTTACATTCGGTGGCAAGGTCATGGACGCAGCCAAGGCTTGAAGGTATCCATCACGCTGCCGCCGTCAACTCCGTTTCATTCGTCTCATTTAATAATTCACCCGTATAATTGATGTAGAATCTTAGCCCTCTAACGTAGGGAAGGAAACATTCAATAGGCTTCATGTTTAGTCAAGTGACGTCAAGGCCAAGGACACGCGTGGATTACACAATGCAAGTACACCATAACTTAGTTGATTAAACCCGTCATCGGTTCTATAATCAAATTATGAAATGCTGCACGTGGACGAGGAATGGAGGCTATCTCATGAGGTTGTAACTGAGTATTCCGTATCCCAGTTGTTTACGTCAGAAGGTGAAGTTTACTTGGCGAGCGGCTTTGTCCAAGGGTTACGCATGTGGCACTGAAATGAAACTGAGGTTTTAGTGAAGACAAGATATGTTCTGTTGCGCTATATTATTGATATTATCCAACAAAAGTCCGATGAATATGCAGAACCAAGCCCTTGCTGAAATGCCAACCTCTCAACCCAGCCTGCGAAAGAGATATTGATATTGTGTCACAGTCGGATTCAACAACCCCCAACAAGCGACAGCCTTGGAGAGAGCTGCCAGCTTAGTGGCGACGACCGCCACGGTGGCCGCGGTGGCCGCCACGGTGACCACGGTGACCTCCACGGTGTCCACGGTAGCCGTGTCCGCGGTGGCCGTGTCCGTAGCGGCGGCCGCCGTAGAAGCGGCCACGGCCACGGCCGTAGCGGTAGTAGTCGCTGCAGTAGTAGTCGTCGTAGTAGTAGTCGCAGTAGTCGTAGTCGTTGTAGTATCCACCACGCTTGGCGAGGTCACCCTCGAGCTCGGCGTCGCGGGCGACGATGGTGTTGACGTTGCAGTCAATGCCCTCGCAACGCTTCTCGTTGTCCTGGATGAGGTCCTCAGTGGGGACGGCGAGGGCCACAGCGGCGAAGAGAGTAGCAATGGTGAAGAACTTCATGTTGGCGGTGGACAAGAGGCTGTCTTGATTGTTTGTTGTGTAGAGTAGATGTTGAGAGAGGATAAGAGATGATTGGATGGATGATGAGAAGGGAAAGTTGATTTCGTCGAGGGGATAATGCTCTATTTGTATTCGAGATCAACAGCCTCTTCTCTCGTGGAGTCCAGAGTCAGTCGAGTCTGCATAGAAGTCCAAAGTCCGACGGTTGTTGTGTAAGCTAGTCGAGCTCTCGAAGCTTGGCAAGCAGAGCTCCAGCTCCAGACCGTGGAGCTTTCGACGCTACGGATTCTATCTCACCTTCCAGAGACGCGCTCCATTGGCTTGGAAGCGGTAGCCCCGGCAAGCAGAGTCCATGTCAAGCCTAGGGCCTTGGCTTTTGGAAAGAAACATAAAGCACAAGCCACAGCTTCAGGGCTGAGGCGATAGACCGAGGCGTGTCTGGGCAGCATAAGCAAAAAAAAGCAGCCTTGCGGGACAATGCAAAGAAAGGGACGCACATGATTTAGACTACTCGCTCTATTTCTTAGCGGCCGAGCGGCTGATGCAGACCAGGCCTAATGTCAGCAGCTAAGTTGATTCAAAGGTCATGGCTCGGTCACGATAGCGTCGACTATCCAACGCCGCACCTATCAACGCGGCCCTCGATGTCTTGCTGGCGAACCCATGCGGCTGCCTCGCATCGGCATCCGGTTATCCAGTCTCTTGGGGACGTTGGCCGCAGGAGAAAGCTGAAATAGAGCCACATGAGACGCTTTTAGACACAGCTCTTAGCCTCGAAAGAACAAAGAGAGAGACAGATGGGAAAAAAAGGGTCAGAGTCCTTGCTGCAAGCCACCGCAATAGCCGGGACATGGACGCTTCGAGTCTCTGCTTATCCCTGTAGAGGACCCTTGTCGAGAGCTCGCCACCGACCAATCCAGAAGAACAAAGAACGCGAGCTACTCCAATAGACTAGCATATTGTCTTAGTCTGTCAAGTTAAGCTCATGACTGCGGGCGCGCAACACTTTGGCAGGCGCGCCGGGGTCCAGTCTGGTCTCTTGGGTCTGGTGTAAACATGGGGCGCGAGAGCCGGAGACTGGGCACATCGATGCGGACCTTTTGCGGACTTTGGGGAAGAGAACCCTCGGCTTATTCTCCCTTGCTTCTCTCTGCAGCGAAAACGTGGTCCTGGCGGGCGGTAGTGGCGACTTCATTGCTGACACCGAAAGGGAAATTGGACATCACATATGCAGGCCGTAGGGTGAGACTTGTCCAAACCCGCTAGAGAGGCCTTGACACGGCTTGACTGTGTCTCAATGGCATCGGCAGGTCCGACGCTTTAAAGTCTCTCTCTCTAACATGAATACGACGACGTGCTGGTCCAGCATGGCGAATTGACGAGAGATGAAAGGCGTTTAGTCAGTTTGAGTTGGCTAATACCAAGAGTTATCCGGCTTGATGCAACGCTCGTGAGGACTCGACGTGTCTGATAAGAGCTCGGTGCCTTGGAATACGCGAAGAGAATGTATCGATAATGCAGACCGACAACGTATTGAATCACGCCCTATTGGAAGGGAATCAGATGAGGGCACTTTCTTTTTCAGCTTCCTTGAGACGAGCCGCTCCGCCGTCGCATTCATCACGATCATCTCCGACGTATTGGTGCTTGCATTGAAGGACTAGCAATATCCCCAATGCCAAGAAAAATCGAGGCCGCACTTACAAGCATCATCATGATTTGCGCTAGTCAAAGACATCGAGCTCTTAAAGGGCTGGGAGATGACAGCTAGATGCCTCGGTAGTCCACGGGTTCATTATTTCCCGAGCGTGTGGTGGTGAACACTGGAGGGTGGTGTGGGACTCAAAGGCCCCAAACCGAATATCGCGCCCTGCGGGAGAAAAAAAAAGAAGCCTTTGAGTTGCGGGCTAATGGGGAGATCCTACAGTAGGACCGTCCCGTCCCGGAACCTTTACCGCAAGAGCAGCCCGAAATAGCCAAGACAACACCACCACCACCTCCACTGCCAAGTCGGGCGCCGCTTCAGCCGCTTTGGGAGGTTGAGTCTCTGGAGGATCTAGGCCGCCGACGTCGATCTACTATAGTTGACAGAAGCCAAAGGCGACGGGTCATGTGCTGAGAAGATGCGATATCAACGGCGGGCGATTGGGTTACCGCACGCATCCTGACCATGAGGCTGATTGTCATTGTTGCGCGGAGAACGTGAATTCTCGTCGAGGATCGATCAGCCGCACCTTGATTGCTGCTGTATGGTCGGCACATGGATGCAGGCACCGGTATCTGTACTGACGAGTGATGCTTTCCCAGAATGACACTGAATATGGAATATGATTGGGTTGAGAGCATGCTATTTCTGGAGTGCAAAGATGTAACCGAACAGCAGAAAGTGGCCGACAGCACAATTCTCGGGACATTAAAAACAAACGCGAGAAAGTACGTCACAGTATCGTAGTCTTTCGTTCATGAAGTAGCCGTTCTTCTTCGTCTTAGTCTCGCAACGGTATTTCCGTAACAGGAGGGGTTACTTGTCGAAGATGGGCTGTAAAATAAGTGACATCCTGACACCTAAATCGTCACCATGAGTGTAGTCTTTGACAGATGCAAGAGTTTACAGCGATGACATACATGGATTTTACGAGTAACAAGGCTCTTTGAGCGCTGCAAGAGCAGTGCGATTTACCGATTTTGAGCAACTTATTGGATATAGGGTAGGACTAGGGCATTTAACGCCTATACAAGGTTAACCATACAGTATTGTCAAGAGTCAAGACGAATGTGACGAGCAATTTGAAAATTTCGCGACGGCGAGGAAGAACGAATGCAACGCTGCCCATTAATCTAGTTGTCAAGATAACTACTCGTGATGCTTCTTTGACTATGTAGGCATCAAGATATGCCATCACTATCTTCGCAGTCATCACTCCGCGTAGCAAGAAGTCAGAAGCGCGACTCTCTCTTGCAACACGTATCATAAGAGAGCTATGACATGCATCTACCTGCATGATCTTGCGCAGGATCAAAAGGGATCGGTCACACGCTGACGTACGCATAGGCACAGGGCGACTTTCACCATGTTTCACCGACAATGGGATCACCACGTTTTAACTCAAAATTTAATTCAATGGCTTCCTAACTTGTTTGCCATGAGCCTTCCCCATAAATGCTGCATCGACGGCCACAGGGGGTACGCCTTTTGCAATGTTATATACAACCATCAAACTTCAAAGTTGAGGCTTTTATACAATACTCTCACAGGTACTGCCACGAAAAGAAGATCTTCCCGAGATCTCTCCACTGTAAGGATAATACAGTTGGCGTGTCCTTCGATAACAAGAGGCAAACGCGAGCCTTTCCGCCATCATGATGGCTTAGTTGTCATCGTCGTCATCGTTGTTGTTGGCCCTCTTGGCTTTTCCCTTTCCCTTGCCCTTTGCTCCCCGGTCGCGGTTCTTACCCTTTCCCTTTCCCTTTCCCTTGGCCCCTCGGTCCCGGTTCTTGCCCTTGCCCTTGCCTTTGGCTTGGTTCTTCGCCGTGCCTCCAGTAGCTCCAGTGGCCGCTCGAGTCCCAGCGCCAGCAGCCGTGGTTTTGCGAGCACCGGCCAAGGCGGTCTGCGTGGCTGCACGGTTTGGTCGTGCCAAGGTTGTGAAGCCGGCAGCGGGACCTCCTGCGGCTCCCTGGAGGCCTGGTCCTGCAAGGGCAGGATTGGCAGCGGCGGGGGTGTTTCCGGCGCCGGCGAGAGGGACTGAGGGGAGCTGAGCACTGGCGGTCAAGGCCACTAAAGCTACATGTCAGCTTCGACCGTCTTCCGATCAGACATTCGATGCTCAACTTACAGGCCAGGACAGACAAGGCTGAAATGCGAACCATGGTGATAGAAGATTGAAGATTAAATGTATGTGTTGAAGTAGTACAGATATCGTTTGTTCAGAAGGTATGGCGTCGAGCCGGACGACTAGCAAGCAGTCAAAGTCAAGACTCCAGGTCTTGACAAAAAGTGAAGAAAATCGTGAAGAAGAACGTAGCAGAGAGAAAAGGTCAAAACCGTTATTCAATGAAGGACACGGCTTGTAGTGTAAGTCTGAAGCACAGGTAGCCAAGACTCGGGGTTTAAACATCTTTATACCATGGCATTCGAAATGTTCTGCACGCCTTGCCCTTCGCCCGACAAGGCGACTTCGAACGGCACGTTTTCCGGGCTTGCATGGGCCAAAGCGCAGAGGGACATTCGACGATGGACGTTGGAGAACAGGCCTAACTGCAACCCCCTGAAGAAGCCCCTCGTGTGGGATGGCTGTAAGAGTCCATGTTCTTGGGCTGTCGAGCTCTGCTCATGGCATGTTCAAGGACACGGGAGCTACCGATGAGCGGCCGCAAAATGTAGGCGTAAGTCCGCTGTCTTGAGTCACCTCTAAGTCTCCAATTCTTGACATCATCTCTAGTATTCTAGCTGGGCTTGGACGATGCAAGCGCTCTCACATCCGATGCGCAAATGGTCTGGATGCAGGAACGTCCGTTCTTCCCTAACACGACTTGTCAGAGGAGCAGCGGAGGAAAGCTACAGGTTCGTAGGGTAGAAACGACACTGCCGCTGACGGTGGGGCCGATTGGTGCCCCAAAGGGTAGCGGCGACGTTTCTCGTTGCAAGACGGAAAGTCGAGGGACGTTCGCAAGGCGGTGCCGGCCGCGACGAACTAGCGGAAGACGGGAGCCGCGGGAGACACAAGGATGGCGAGATTTAGGGGCGATCCGCCGAGCAACGTTTTGAAAAGAGTGGATAGCCATGCCAGGCTTGGAACGAACTGCCGTGGGGAGCTCTCGGGTTATTCGACATTGAAAGGGAATGCGGGAAATCTGTCAATGTCTGGGCCCCCGGATTACGGCAGAATTTGTTAAGCGTGCATGCTTTCGTTATGACGACGACGACTTGCCGGCAGCTGAGTTGAAATTTCACTTAACTTATTAGACGCGGTATCTGTTGCTTTGCAAACTGGGATTTTACTTAGTGGCAATCCCGCAAATCGCAGGGAAAACATCAAGCTAAAAACAGCAGACACGTTTTAGCGAGTCAAACAAACCCCTGCATCGATGATCTGGGGAGGGAATGCCGCATGTGCGCTTGAGGATCTGCTCGGAGTGCTGACTGCAGAGGTCCGAAATGATGTGCGAGTCGCGCGTCGCGTTGGCGGCAAGCTGTAGGCGACGCAGCGACGGCGAACGTCCAACACCATTGAGATTGATGCTAGGTGATGAACGTCAAGTTTCAAGCATCGTCAAATGTGCTCCCAGTCTCACGTGATGCAAGGCTCGTGGGCGCACGTCATGTGACGCTGGCAAGCGAAGAATCAATGCTTCTCAGGAAAGAGCCCGCGCGGGAAAGAGCGAGGCACAGAGGAAGAAGACAGATTGCCCGAGCAATTGACGCCGCTGACAGCCAGACATGCTGCGGATCGGACTCGGCCTCCCCAGGCCCAGGTTCTTCTCAACCGGAACGTCCCAAAAATCCGGCTTCGTTCTCACCAAAGAACATATCCTAAGGGCATTTGCACCGCTGGCCGAGACCAACGACGCCTCAATCCGCGAGCGCTTCTTCTCCGACTGGATCGTGCCCAATGTGACCTGGACAATCGCCGGCACTGCGCACTCTCTGGCAGGAACTCGCCATTCACTTCAGGCGCATTCGGACGCCAGCTTCAATCGGCTGGGCCAGAAGCTGCGAGGACCCATCAACTTTGCCGTCACGCGTATTGTCGTGGATGCCGAGCCAGCCTCAAATGGCTGGTGGGCGTGTGTTGAGACTCGAGGCGAGGCCACGCGCAAAACGGGCGAGGCCTATAACAATGAGTACGTCTGGCTGACGCGCTGGAACGACCGCGGCAAAATGGTCGAGATACGGAGCTATTTCGATACGATGCTTTCCGAGGAGGTGCTGCGAGGGCCGAGCGAATAAGACTACGTCTCGTGTCCGCTTGAAGAGGCGTCTGTGGGCTGTCGGGATTTGTTTGTCAAGTGCCGCCACACAGACCCGTTGAACGAAACCTTACCATTTCAGAACGAGTTTCACGGAGAACCGTAGGTACTGCTACGGACACAAAGGTTTCTGCGAGAAAGCTGGTCTATGCCCTGGAATCCATTAAGGCGACCTCTCCTTCCGTCGGCGGCCTTTTGCCAGGCGGGGAGTCAATCGGCTTTCGTCAATAGCGAGGCGTCTCTCAGCACGTACCGGCGCAGATTGACTGATTGCAGCTTTCACCTGTATGACTCGTACGGACCGAATACTACCTACTATTCGAGTTCCCAAAGAAAGCTGTTTCGCCACATCGGCGACCCCTCTACTTACTTCACGGCGTGATGGTGTGAATTATTCGAATTATCCAATCCAGAACCCACTGACATGAGCACATCGTCAGATTACAGGGCAAGGATGAGCACCAATGGAAATCTCGAGGACGAAGAGTGCCTGATCAGTTATCATCTTTTCAACTGCGACATATGATTTCATTTCAGCCGGAGAGGACCCCTCACGATTTCTTCATTCAATGATGGCTCAATCTCTGAAGCTATGGTTTCCGTGATATGACGCGCCAAATGTCCACAAAACACGCCTGAACTGTGCATTCCTGCCCATCTATCGTCTGTAGTTCGAGTCTCCTTGCTTAGGTATTCCCACAAGCAAAGGTTCAATCATGGCGATTTTGCAAACCTTGATCGAAGGAATCGGCAACAGCACGCTGCTTCAGCTCATGATTACGATTGGGGCACTGCTCGCCGTGAGCCAGTCGTGAAAGTTGCTTTCTGCTTTCGCTGACGATGACGTTCTTAGTGGCCTATTGCTGCGGTTGTCTACAACCTGCACTTCCACCCCCTTTCCAAGTTCCCGGGCCCTAGCTTGTGGGCTGCAACATATCTGCCGTACATCAGAGCTCTCCTGGATGGAAAATTGATCCATCGCCTCGCAGATATACACCACCGATATGGCGACGTGGTCCGTATCGGGCCAAACGAACTGTCCTTTGCCACAGAAGATGCGTGGAGGGACATTTACGATTATCGACCGGGACATAAAGAGACTCTCAAAGACCCAACGTGGTATATTGGTAAGAATGGCCAACGCGTTTGGTAGCATTTGACTCTCATACTCAAGAGCCTAGCAGCTCCAAACAATGCTCCTCAGAACATTCTTACCACGCGAGACCCTAAAGCTCACGCTCGGATGCGCAAATATCTGGGGAACTCCTTTACAGACATTGCATTCAGGAGCCAGCAGCCCATAGTGGAAGGGTATGCAGACTTGTTAGTCTCCAGGCTGCGAGATCTGGCCTCTGCGCCCGAGTGCCAGGAAAAGGGTGCCCTGGCTGACATGACCGACTGGATCAACTTCTTCACCGTCGACGTGATTGGAGATTTGGCATTTGGAGAGTCTTTTGGCTGCCTCGAGAAGAGTGACTTTCACCCCTGGGTGCAGACGCTGTTTCGCTTCCTCATAGGCATGGTGTACGCCGCGTCGATGCGGTTTTACCCCTGGACTCAGGCTGCGATCGGGATTCTCATGCCAAAGCGACTTCAAGAGATACAACAGCGACACACAGACTTTGCAAATGAGAAGATCAACCGTCGACTGAACCTCGATACGGACCGGCCCGACTTTATCACCCCTTTTCTGAAACACAACCCCGACTTTATGTACATGTCAAAGGGCGAAATCGAGTCTACTTTTGCAATTGTAATTATAGCAGGCAGCGAGACGACGGCCACGGTGCTTTGTGGAGTTATCAACCACCTCACCAGGTTCCCGGAGAAACTGGCTCAGCTAGAAGAGTGCATTCGCGAGCGTTTTGCCTCGGACGACGAGATTTGCATCGAGACGGCCAACAATATACCTTACTTGGACGCCGTAATCAACGAGGGGCTTCGTCTGTGCAATCCAGTTCCCGGTGGATTGCCCCGAACGGTCCCTTCAGGAGGCGACGTTTACTCCGGACACTTTCTGCCAGGAGGGGTAAGTCACGTCCCAATCCCAACAATCTGCAGTAATCCTCTTGCGCTGGCGTATTGACCAGTATCTAGACCAAGCTATCTGTTCGCCCGTGGATCCTGAGTCGGTCAAGCAGATACTTCGCCTTGGCGACCGAGTTCCATCCCGAGAGGTGGCTTCCTATAGAACAAAGACCTTGTCAATTTCACAATGATAGACTGACAGCGATCAAACCCTTCAGCACGGGCCCTTCGGGCTGCTTGGGCAGGCCGCTTGCGTGGGCCGAGATGAGGCTGATACTGGCTAGATTGGTATGGACATTTGACATGTCAGTTGATCAGGAACGTCAGCTTGATTGGAGCAAGCTCAGGGCCATGATGACTGTCGAGAAGCAGCCCATGCCGATTCGCCTGCGGCTGTCAAATCGTTCACAGGACAAGGTGCAATTTTGACCTGTGGTACCGTCTTACATGAGGAACGATAGCTAGTGCCCATTTTTTTGCTTCCTCGTTGGGTTGACTTGAAGATGCATGTGTCAAAATTACTCGCTGGATGGCTGGGAGGGGTAGCGTTTACTTCGTAAATGGGGCTTCAATTAAAGTCACGTGTCCTCGCGACCAGGCGCCACTGCTCGTATGGACACCTGCGCGCCTCGCGTCGCATTTCATCTGCGTGACTCCATGTCACTTCCTATGCCGCCAGACAAAACCATGGTCTCGAGCAATGAGTGAACCAGCCATCGTGGTGCTAGATGATGAAGGCACATCATCGGAAGTCGATACCACAGCTGTTGATGATTCTCAGGGCGCGTCGAAGAAGAGGAGAATCGAGGTGGTACCAGATGAAAAGGTACAATGGACCGATGATTCCGACACAGTGCCGGTGAAGCCAAAGAAGAAGCGTGCGAAGCGGAAATTGCGCAGCAAAAAGAATGTGTCCAAGATCAATGGCGATGAAGACAGGGGTGCCAACGATGACCCGGACCTTGCTGGCATACCGGACTACCTGCAGCAGCGGAGGCGGGAATTTGATGCAAATAAGAAAATGCATCACGAGGCCGCCCTAATGCTGCCTCCAGACTACACCGACATTGTCTTTGATGGTCTGGATAGGCTAGAGGAACTCAAGGAGCGACCCGATTTTGACGCCTCAAGCGGCATCAAGCCCTCGAGACCGTATCAGGACATTGAGCTCCCGCATTCTGCAGGCCTCATACCCGCGTCAATTGCTCAGTACCTGCGCGACTATCAGGTAGCTGGCGTCAAATTTCTTCATCGAAAGTTTGTTTATCAGCAAGGCGGCATACTTGGCGATGACATGGGTCTGGGGAAGACGGTTCAGGTCGCTGCCTTTTTGACGGTTGCGTACGGCAAGACGGGTGACGAGCGTGATGCGAGGCGCATGCGCGAGATTCGCTTCTGCAGCGGCCGTTGGTACCCAAGGGTTCTCATCATCTGTCCCGGGTCCCTCATCATGAACTGGAAGAATGAGCTGAACCGTTGGGGCTGGTGGCACGTTGACGTCTTCCACGGAGCCAACAAGGACGACATACTCGGTACTGCTCGGTCTGGACTGCTCGAGATCATGGTCACAACCTATGATACGTACAAGAACAACCGCAGTGCCATCAACATGGTGCAGTGGGACGCCGTCATTGCCGATGAATGCCATCGGATGAAGGACCGTTACTCCGAGACGACCAAGGCCATGACAGAGATCAACGCGCTATGTCGCATCGGACTCACCGGGACGGCTATCCAGAATAAGTACGAGGAGCTTTGGACCCTACTTGACTGGACGAACCCGGGGCGTTTCGGCACACGCCCCGAATGGACGCAGACGATAGCCAAGCCCCTGACGGTCGGCCAGTCTCATGAAGCGACATTTGCGCAGCTGAGCCTCGCCCGGCAGACTGCGCACAAGCTCGTCCAGAACCTGCTGCCGCCGTTCTTCCTCCGTCGCATGAAGACGCTGATTGCCGACCAGCTGCCCAAGAAGACGGACAGGGTCGTGTTTTGCCCCTTGACGGACCTTCAGCGAGAGGCGTACGAGAATTTCCTCGACAGTGACGAGCTCCGGATTCTGCGGTCGATATCCGAAGACTGCCCTCACGGCGAGAAAAAGGGCTGGTGCTGCCAAAAGTATCTGCCCAACGGAAACGTGTGGCAAAAGATCGTCTTTCCGAGCATCATTGTGCTGCAGAAACTGGCGAATAACTTGACGCTGCTCCTGCCGTCGACGACAGACCTGGATACTAAGCACGATTCGGAGCTTAGGACGCTCCAGGTCTGCTTGCCGAGAATCTGGAAGAACCTGTACGAGGCGCGCGACCAGATCACGACCCTTGTCAGCCCAGAGTTTTGCGGTAAGTGGAAGGTCCTGAAGAAGTTACTCAAATTCTGGCACAGCAGCGGCGACAAGGTGCTGGTTTTCTCACATAGTGTTCGCTTGCTGCGCATTCTGCAGCATCTGTTCACAAATACTAGCTACAGCGTCAGCTACCTAGACGGATCGCTCTCGTACGAGCAGCGGCAGGAGACGGTCGACACGTTCAACTCGGATCCGACGCAGTTTGTCTTTCTCATCTCGACAAAGGCTGGTGGCGTAGGCCTCAACATTACCTCTGCGAACAAGGTTGTCATTGTGGATCCGCACTGGAACCCGTCGTACGACCTCCAAGCCCAGGACCGGGCATATCGCATTGGTCAGACCCGTGACGTTGAAGTCTTTCGTCTCATTTCTCTCGGTACGGTGGAGGAGGTCGTCTACGCGCGGCAGATTTACAAGCAACAGCAGGCGAACATTGGGTACACGGCCTCTTCGGAGCGTCGATATTTTCGAGGAGTGCAACAAGATGCGGATAGAAAGGGTGAAATCTTTGGTCTCTCCAATATCTTCACCTACCACAGCGACAGCGGCCTGCTGCGGGACATTGTCAACAAGACCAACATCGCCGAGGCCAAGGCAGGCGTGCAGCTTGCCGATGTGGACATGGAGAAGGCGGCCAAAGAGGACGAGACGCTGGGCATCTCCAAGAAGGAGGAGGCCGACCCGGAGGACGACGGCCTCGACCAGCTGGCGACGCTGCTCACGGCGGAAAATCAGGAGAAGATGGTCGAGTCTCAACGGTCGGCCACGCCAAGGACGGACGCCATCCAGGCCATCCTCACATCAGTCGGCGTCGAGTACACGCACGACAACTCTGAAGTCATCGGCTCATCCAGAGTAGAGGAGCAATTATCACGCCGCGCGGCACTGGCATCCAACGAAGACCGCAGCATGGTGGGGCAGAGCGCGCTCTTTGCAGACACGGACGATGGCGTGGACGGCCACGCGCTGCATCGCACGTTCCGGCCGCCCGAGGATGTCTGTCTTAGGCAATTTTGCGAAATGGCGCGGACGTTTGGGTTTGACAGCGTGACTGACTTTGCGCTCGTCGTCGAAGGGTGGACGCAGGAGGCGAGGAGAAACTGCCTAGATCGCTTTTACAAGAGACGAGAGGCGGCTCTGACTGGAGCTGACGAGGCTGGCAGAGGTTCTGAGGGCCCTGCGACCAGGGTCGAGGTTGATGATAAGAACGTCAAGCGCGAGAATCCCCCGATTACGCCGCGGGTGCAGAAAACGGAAGAGTTTGAGGAGGGACATGGGAAGCACGAAATCGTAAAGCTTGAGAGTGGAGTGGTCAAGCCAGAGGCCAAGGAAGAGGTGAAGCTCGAGGACTGCAAGACCGACATTCTGAAAATGGAGAAGATCAAGAGCGAATCACCGAGGATGAAGCAACATGGTGGTTCATCGCCACTGGATGACGACAAGAGTCGAGTCAAGCTGGAGGAGACGCAGAAGCGGACGTCAATCTTTCTCATTGACTCTGACGAGGACGACGAGCTCTAAAGGACTGGGCAAAGGAATCTTGTGATACCCCAAAATAGACATGAACAGCATATTTGTGCCGCCGCGATGTTGAGTGAGATTTGCTTATTATTTCGTCAGCGTCCCCAGGACATGAGGCAGCACGGCGTAGAGCGACGAGTCTGTCGGCGGCGCGAGGTCTACATGGCGCCACGGTCCAGCGTCCCGGAGCGTCTTGTCTGTCGCGCGGCAGATGCGACATGAGCCGACGAAGAAGGACCACGGGATGTTGACGATTCCTGGACGTTTGTACAAAATGTGAGTGAGACACGCAAGTTCAGGCAAGCAGGATCGGGCAAGTAGAGATGGGCAGACCGAACCGGGGCAAAAGGTAAGCACAAGATGGGGGATCCAGGAGCCGACTCACGCTGGTAGAGACGGAGCAAGGGCCCGCCGCGAGTCACTTTGACGTGCTCGTAGACATACCACCGGCCGCCGGGCTTGAGAAGCCGGTACAGGCGGCGAATGTTGGCCTCTGGGTCGGGGATGCTGCATAGGCACAGGACGCCGACGATGCAGTCGACGGAGCCCGGGGCGATGACGCGGCTGCTGCCCTTGTCGTCGTCGCCGTCGTCGATGATGGCCTCGATGCCGACGGGGACGACCTCGTAGATGTCGTCGATGCCGACTTCACGCACGCGTCGGCGCAGGGCCGCGGCGGATTGCGGATGAGGTTCGACGCCGCAGATTTTGGTGATGCGCGCGGATCGATGTCGCTGGCGAACACCGGCATCATCAACATCGTCGTCGGCGATACGCGTGATATCTCCTTGTTGCTGGTGATGCTTGTCCTTGTCGGCGCGGATGAGTCGGGCAAAGACGTCAGCCCACATGCCACTGCCGGCGCCGACTTCAAGCACGACCCCGTGGACAGGCACACCCATGGATCCGCCGCCGCCGTCATTCACGTCGTCGTCGTCGTCGACGACTCGACCTCCAGACACGCGGCCCTCGAGGAGCGGCACGACGCGCTGCTCCGCCGCCTCCTTGACCTGCGGCCCGACGGTGGCCCAAAAGTTGCCAAAGAGCGCGTCCGAGAGCGCCGCGGGGGAGAGCAGTGTCGCGTACTCGCCGCGGGAGACGAGCTCGGCCATGGTCTTGGGGAGGTGCTGCAGGGAGATGAACATGAAGAGCCAGGGGTCCAGGAGCATCCACGCGGCTTCGAGGAGCTCCTTCATGAGGCCTGCCATTTGAAGGATAGTATGGTTTGCTCTGGTTCTCCTGAGAGGGATCGTTTAAACACTCGAGTTGAGATGGAGCTGGTGGTTCTGTTGATGTGTTAGTCTCGAGTTCAGACGGATGGAGGTGACGTGACAGGTAAGCAGTGATTGTGCAAGATACTCACAGATGTTTGATCCAGTTCAATGTAAGGATGTTGATCTGGACGTGAAGTGTGTGAAGTGTTTGTGTGTATGTGGAGTGTGTGTGTGTGTAAGTGGAACAAGTTGAAAGCTCAGCTCAGCCGACTTGGAGGCCGGAGGGGTTCAGCTAGTGCCGTTATTAATACGGCAGCGTCTTATTAGAGCCGCTGTAAGTCAAGATGGACCACCTTACCGTAAGTGAGCATGAGTATCGACTTTAAAATACCATCTCTCATCACATCTTTCTCAATTCTGAACTATTCGACCTTTTGGTTGGTGTTGATTGTACATTGGAATTGGTGCAAGTCAGCCTCCCTCATCGCGTGTTCAATTCTAGCTTGCTGTATCTCTTATGAACATTGAAGCCCGAGAACCTCGAGAGCGTAGAGCTCTTCATGACGAAACGAATCGTAAACTCGCGCCAGGTTACCAATCTCTGCTTCTTTCAGTCATGGTAATCTAGTATAGCTGCGAAGGTCGAGCGGTCTCCATTGATCAACGCCATGCTTCTCGGCGTCTGTCGACGCTACGGCATCACTGTGAGCGTGAGGATTGATGGCGGCCGAACGCGCGTCTGACGACGATAGATATAGTTAAGAATATTTTAACACATATTGCCAACAGTAATTCAGGTAGCAGAGGTAGGTATACGACGTTCCATCCGGCACTGCTCGTTGACTTGAAAGTCCTACATTGCACGTGCCGTTTGTCCCCCAATTCACTGCTCTCCTCAGAGTATAACCAACTTATTGTTGAACTTGGCTCTCAACCTCCAACCACGTGCTCTTGTCACACCTTTCTTGCCTGCAGTTTCTTTCCCAACAATCGAACGCACTCACAACCATGTTCGTCAACGCCCATCTCAAGCTCATCGACGCTCGTCATCGTCCTAAAGGCCACGAAAATGTCAGACCTGATCCAGTGCCCATCTTGCCAGGCCGTTTTCCCAGCCGAGGAAGCAAAGAGCCCCCCGCCGGTTGCTCTTCCAGACAAACAAGGGGTCTACATGCAGCCACCAGAGCTCTCAGCACGTCTAGAAGCTTCCACGGTCAAGGTATGCTACATAGCTGCCTCGCCCGCGCGAACGCACTCGCGGGAGCTCAACGGGTGGTCGTTGGTGCTGGAGCTGGATGCGAGCGAGGCGATCGCCCTGGAATGCCGGCCGCTCGACAGTGCTGGCAACACCGCCTTGTTCTGTTCTTCGGTGCCATTCGTTCTTGCAGATGACAACAAGTTGATGGGCTACTCTTGGAGCTGGAAGCTTGCTGTTCAACGTGGCTCAACGGTGCAAGCTTGGATCAACGATCTCGTGAAAAATGGCCTCACAAGGTACCAGCTTATCCATGGATATGGTAAGTCCATATTTAAAGCGTCATGAAGCTATCTCAACTTGGCAAGTATTGCGACTCACATTCACTTCCCGGCAGGACTGCTTTGGTGATTCGACTGTGCTCTAACCTACCTGGGCAATAAATTCTTCGACAGAGAAGAGGTGGGCACCGCAAAAAGCCTGATACGACATGTCTGGGAGGAAGACGGCAGTTCAATCTCTCAGCAAAAGACACCGCTTGGCAAAGGAAAGTGGCTGGACATGGAGGATTGAGTCTAGCCGCTGTTCTGAGCCAAAAACTCGGCCGTTCTCCACGCGGGACCATGAGTAGGGGGGTTATTGACGTTGTGATATCTTGATACTTCCCTGAAAAAATCATGGGAAAAAAATGCGATGCTCTTGCGAGGTTCTGGGAAGAAAACAAGACAGCGTCGACGTGGATAACCATTTCACCCCGACTGTATTGAGGACGGGTGCTGTCTCGTCTGGCTAGCCATTTCCATGACCAAGATATTCATGCTTCTTAACTTCTAATTCTAAACAAGAACGAGCCTCCCGTTCAAAAGTAGGCCAACCGTACTGTCCACCGGACTTGGTCAGACCTTGATGTATGCGTCCAATAACAAATACTGAGAGCGACTGCTTCACAGCACATCCGGGGGCAAGTGAAATATGGCGTCTCGCGCATACCAGTCAACCAAGGTGCACTCGTCCTTCTCCCTCATCTTTCGCAGCGCCAGTAGTTCCCCCTTCTTGATTTGTTCAGGATCCAGCAACTCGAGTCTATCTCGAAAGTCGCCGCTCTCGAGTTTCCCGAAAAACTTTTCGTCAATGAACTTCCAGTATATAGCATCGAACGCCCAGGTCTGTCGCGCCGCGTACGTGATCCAGAAGCGTCCGGAATCCCAGCTTTCCTGCATTCTCGTGGATAGAACCTGACACGGTTCAAGTCGACCCTGTTTGATATACTTCGACTCTTTTGATCGCAGAGCTCGAAGAAAGGTAGCCAGCCGCGGCTCGTAGGTGACTACCCAGTCGTCCAGACCTCCTCGCCACGCCTCTGGACGTTCAAGCAGAAGCCACCACGGCGGACTAAAGGTGAACTCCATCGGCGCGGCATAGGAAAACTCCCAGCTGTTGACGGCAGCTATTGTTTCGTCTTCATTCACGACCATGTTGCTTGGCTGAAGCTCATCGCACCATAGCGGAAACGGTCCGTATTCGAATTCAGCGTCAGCAAGCCGCCCCTCTGATGCAAGCTTTCTGAATAATTGTCTGCAGACTGATCAGTTGCTGCATGGGTTTGTGTCTCAAGACGTCGTTCAAGTACTTGCCTGGCAACGTATTTCTTCATACAGTCCTCGGCCGAACGGACGGCTTGATTTCGTTGGTAGGATAGCTGCAGCAGATGCATGTCTGCCAGTGCCGAGTAATATTCCATGGAGCTGTTGAAGGTATCAGTGTAATAGGGCAGCGCACAGTAGGGAACACGCGCGCAGTTGCCCAATTGAAACATGTTGCGAGAAAAGGGTCGTCGCACGATTTCTGGCTCATTGTCGGAGTCGTCCTGAGGGTATCCGAGAGAGCCAATGGCCTGAAAGGTGCACTGCGAGAGTTGAAGTAGCACTTCTGCCATGTGCCCATACAGACGCTCCAGCCTATCTTCCTCAACTTCCGGATCCAGGACTAGATTTGAAAGGCCTGGGTGCCTGAGGGCGTCGGCCATGGTCCCTTCACTGTCGACCCATTCCATGATGATGAAAGGGGCCAAGGATTCCGGACAATCTCTTTGTTTGCCGTAATCGAGCACAAGCGGCGCCGGAATGCTCGTGTGGTTTTCAAGGTAACGCAACGTAATCGCCTCGGCGAAGATCTTCTCCTCGCCGCTCCGGAGGTAATCGGGTTTCGCCAACTTGACCAGGGCGTGATCCTCTGCATCGAGAAAGACGTAGAGTATGATATTTGGACCATCCTCCACAGGCTCAACCAGCAGAACCTCAGCATTAAAGTTCCGCCGTTTGACCCTGCGCAGAATCCAGCGCACCACGTACACGTTGGCAAGCCACTGTCGCCACTGTTTCAAGACATCCTTTTGTTGATCCCGTGCCAGCTTGTCGAACTTTTCAAAGGAGGGCGCCATGATCATTGAGTTGCTTATTTCTCGATGTTCTTGGCAGATGAAAGATGACTTACAGAGTAAGGACAGGACGGGGCGAGACACGGATGGATGAAAACACATTATAGCTAGGAGGTGCGATCTCAGCTGTTTCTTCTTATCAATGTTGCAGGCGCGACCTCAACCACGGAAAGCACATGCTTGACCCTTTGTGTGGTGGAAAGTTTGTCTATCGTAGTTTCCATGATACGATGGCATGTATCAAGTCGGTCCAGCCAAAGTGTAAGCCGTGACCGATCTCTCATTAACGTTGACGTGAGCCGCTTACATTATGCTGTTGATGGACCTGTCAGAAGTCGACCATCACTCCCTGTAGTCAATGACATTCTGTCTTCTGCAGAACCCAACTCCTATTCTACTCCCAACTGACTGAGTCTCAATGTTAGGTCATCCTCGTGTATCATTTCATACGAGCGGCAATCGAACTCCGCACAATGGCAGTTACATCATCATCAACCAGTCATACGTTCAATACGTTGAGCCACGAGGCACCAATGTCGAATCGTCCGCCAGTGTCCCGATTCTCTTTGTCCACGGCGGCGGACTGACCGGAAGCTGCTGGGAGAGCACACCGGATCGCCGTCCTGGCTGGGCTATGCTCGCCTGCCGGCCGCCGTATTGCCATCACGTATACATAGCCGATGCGGTCGGCAGTGGGCGCTCACAGCGGGCGCCGGACGAGATGCGTCAAGGCGAAGCCGTCGAATATGAACATCGCACCGCCGCACAGATGAGGGAGCGCTTCCGCATCGACAAGCCCTTGACCGACTCGGCAGATGCTCACGAAGGTTGGGAGCCACAGTTTCCGCCAGGTTCGGATGCTTTTGATGCTCTGGTCGGAGCACAAGCAGCACGTCGCAGGGGTGCAAGCCAAGACTTGGTCGAAATGAGAGGTTTGAGTGCTGTGCTGAGTGAGATTGGACCCTGCTACGTCATCGCTCACAGCAACGGGGCCAGATTGCTGCTCTCAACGCTGTGCGAGAAGGAGAGCGCAAGAAAACTGGTTCGCAAGGCTGTTTTGATAGAGCCAGGCCCGTTGCTAGATGCTGAGTCTGGCCTGGCGTCGATGCTAAAGGATCCTACCCAGACTGAACTACCAGACATCCTGGTCGTTTGGGGCGATGGAATCATCAATCACAAGCTCTGGGAACCTATAGTGGGAAAATGGCAATCTGTGAGTGATGGGTTCACCGTTTGGTCTCTTCCCGAGATGGGCATCAAGGGAAATTCTCACTTTCCCATGTGTGATATGAATAGCGATCTTGTGGGGGGAAAGGTGCTGAATTGGCTGCGCAAATGATTCTGTCATCTACCTAGATTAATAAAATTGTTACAAATCCCGAGGAAGATTGAGTATTTTGCGCATGTCCACGAGCAGCGTAAGATCAAAGGTCAGCCAGTATACCAACGTCAGAGCCGGTCAGGGGCAGGCAGTTTATCAGTATCACATCCTCTGCTTCAAGACTTTGGTTTCCTTTGCATTGGATTGTCGGTCCGCTCGAGTTGTCTTGTAACTCCGACTGAAAAGACTCTCCTGGCTGGGCCTCAAAAACAACGTCAAGTTGCGGACTTTCTTCCCGCGGCGGAGAACCTCGTCGTCTCACCTCCACACGATGGCTCTGAATAACTCCGCGATGATTTCCAATCCGAGCTTAACTCCCTTAGCCTGGGCGGGATTCGGCCGAATGCGCTGCGCCGCCATGGCCTTCTGTCGCGCATAAGCGCCTTGAAATGATTCACCAAGGCAAGAAACATGCTGCGTCAGGATTCCCGAAACCCAGTCCACGAATGCTAAAAACGGGATTCGAGGATTAGGGGGCCGAAAATGACGATGGAAGCTCACCTGTAATCGCGAGCAATAGGATAGCATAGAATAAAGACAGATGATGTTTGAATATATAAATGTCTGGCAAGCTGCACCAATTGTTCAATCTTAACAAATTCATCCGATTCAACAGCATCTCAACTCACTTTGTCTATTTCTCCTAGATTTGCATCTACTTTTTCATACATCACAACTCGACAATGGCGTCGTACGTTGTCACTGGAGTTTCGCGGGGCCTGGGTGTAAGTTTCATTCTCACTCTACAGAGACGGGTTCTGATTGCGACTTCAGTTTGAGTTTCTCCGCCAGCTTTCTCTTAATCTCGAAAACACGGTGATTGGAATTGTGCGAGACAAAGCGGCGACCGATAAGAAGGTTGCCGACGAGCTAAAAGGGCGAAACAATATATTCATCTTGGAAGCCGACATCACCGACTACGAAGCCATCAAAGTAAGGCGTGCTATTAAGCGAAGACGCAAAGTTCGCTAATTTGTTTGACATAGAGGGTAGCCGAAGAATCGTCTAACATTACGGGTGGTAGCCTCGACTACCTCATTGCAAATGCAGGCTACGTGTCAAGATGGGATGCCTATGACCCGATCGGAATCTTGTAAGTCGCCCGACTCACCATGAGCTCATCTGAAGCCGTTCGTAAGGCTGATAACAGTGGTACAACCAGAGGCAAGCAACCCCAAAAGCTCGAAGAAGACTTTTTGTCGTCGTACCGAATCAACGTCATCGCCAACATTCACTTGTTCAACATTTACATGCCTTTACTCCTAAAAGGCAAGGCGAAAAAGGTCATCACCTTGACTTCCGGCTTTGCGGACCTGGATGGCATCAACGACTGGGACATAGAAGTGGCGAGCGGATACGCAATCAGCAAGGCGGCAATGAACGTCGCCGTGGCCAAGTTTAGTGCCCAGTATAAGCGAGACGGTGTGCTCTTTATGAGCATATGCCCAGGCCCGACGGAGACGGGTCAGACGAAAAATGGTGAGAAGCACTCATTTCTGCGGTTTAGCCGTGCAAGGTCTAACTTGTAATAGCAACTCCGGAACAGATGCAGAATCTTGGGTCCATGATGCAAAAGTTCATGCAGTATGCTCCTCACTTTACTGGTCCAAGCACGCCTGAAGCCGCTGTGGGAGATGTCATCTCGGTATGGGAAAAGGCGAGTGTTGAGAATGGTGACGGAGGGTCTTTTGTATCTCATCACGGCAACAAACAGTGGCTCTAGGCGTCTCTGAGACTTTGTCCATCGGAGTAGGTTAGGGGAACACTGTGGGTTAACAAAGATGTATCTTCACGAAGACAGAGTCACCCCTTGTCCAAGATATGCTAGGTGGTATCATAACTCATAGTCTATTCTTTGCGGGTATGTTCTTTCCAAGTCGCTCGGGTGCCTTCAGCGGGCTTGTTCAATTGCAAGTAGAAGATTGTCCAGTGATGAGGAACTGACCCCTTTCTTCTTCGAAACTTGCAGGGTTCATGAACAGAGTCTCATGAAGTCGGTCCACATCAGCACCAAAAGTAACGGCCACGCTCTATAGAGCTCAAATGCTTATCTCTTCTCGACTCTTTTAAAGGACCAACGCGAAACCGATGCCCGTAAGCAAGGCCAAAACAAGCTTGTGCGCCCCAAGTGGCTCGGCATCACTCTTGGGGGGCCTTGATGAATCAAGAGTCCCGTTGCTCGCAGAACGACTGGGCGAGGACTTCTTGTCGGCGTCAGTCAGAGACGGGCTCTTTGTCGCAGCAGCATCAGAACCCGTCGCCTCAGCGGTCAACAGGGCGCGCACGGCACTCGGCGCCGCAGAAAGCTTCTCAGCGCCCGCGGTGACGCTCAGCGGGCGCATGATGGTCTTGTAGCCGCTCATGCTCCACTGCTCCGTAGTCCTCGAGGCCGCCTGGGACCCAGGGACGGCAAATGTGACGCCGCAATCAGCCACGTCCTGGTCGGGCTTCATGTTGCAGTTGAACTCCATTCTAGAGTAGCAAAATGTCAGCTCGTCGAACCATCATTTTTCTCAGTCAAGAAATCATTCGTACTTTGCGTCGGCACCTGGGACGGCAGATTGAATAAAAGGGTTATCGAAGGTCGCGGCGATTGTTTGCGGCCCCTGAGTGACTGTAACTGGGAACGGCAGTACGCATGGTGTCGGCGCGTTTGTTCGACACTCGAGTGCCAAAGTTGCCAAGTTGGCGTCGGCGTTGACCACGGAAGCCACGACGGAATCGGACAAGTTTCTGTAAAGCATGCCCCAGTTGAACTGGTCCTCGCTGGCCGCAGCCTCTGACGTTGCAGCGACGACGGCTGCGAGGGAGACTATCAAGCCGAGTGATCGAGTCATGGTTTATCGGTTACGAAGAAT
Organism: Hirsutella thompsonii MTCC6686; assembly: GCA_000472125.2. Classification (NCBI taxonomy): domain Eukaryota; kingdom Fungi; phylum Ascomycota; class Sordariomycetes; order Hypocreales; family Ophiocordycipitaceae; genus Hirsutella; species Hirsutella thompsonii. The sequence goes on along the minus strand of APKU01000011.1, from coordinate 47,140 downwards.
ATACTCGAGAAAATAGAAAAATAGAAGAAAGATCAAAGTATTGACGGAGTTCAATAGAGATATGTGAAGGAGACAAGAGTAAAATGCAGAGGGGGCATTGGATATATAATCGGTCACATTGATTTCTGTGGCTTGCAGGCAAACTGTCCCCATTCATTCAATGCATGCATTGCTAGGCTTAGACTGAGTCCGCACGATAATGGCATAGTCTTTTGGACTTTGCGTTGAGTCGTGAAAGATCAAACGCTGTGGAGCACACGGCCGCTTGCTAGGCTTTTCCTGCTAAGCATGAAGGGTGTTTCGGATTAGATGACTTCATTTACCTGCGCCCCAGGGAAAGGAAAGCATCAGGGACATCATGTGGAGTGATGCCCATGAGAGAGCATGATATTGCCAAAGCGACATGACGTGCCTGTGAGTCCCTTCATTAAGCCCAGTCGCTGGTAACGCGACGGTGTGCTTGAGATGTGGCGAAAACGGGCACGTCAGTTGCACTGAATAATTGCGATTATGGCGGTCGACTGGTATGAATACATGCAGTTGCCTTTTTTCGTCAGACTATGTCTTCGTCGTAGTTGTCTATGCTTACAGACGTCAGGATTGAAGAAGAACGATATATGAGGCCAGTTCCCGATTATGTATCGAGTTCTTACATGAGCCCTTGAGATTCTTTGTAGCAAGCGTCAACATGCTTGATGGACTGTTTGAGGCTCAAAGCCGTCGGTAACGACATACGCGTCCTCATCGCCATGAATATGAAGATTCCAGTCCCGTGATCTACTCCTACGAGCTTATTCATGCGTTAGACATTCCTCAATCTGACATGCGACGGCAGTGGTGGACAGAGATCCTCCTCCTGTCAGCTGGGTCAGTGCTGATACTCTTTACAGCAAAAGAAGTCGGTATAAATATCAACGGTCGTTGCTTGTTGAGCAACGCAACTTTCTACGACATGATCAAAGTCGTAGCATGCTGTATGCACATGACCCGATACTATTGTTTTGCCTCTGGCTATACTCTGCTCCTTGAGAGAGGGCTCTCGGTGAGCGAGCTGAATAACCGCACGTTGGTTATTCATCTGCGACGCCGTTGGATGGATTTCTCGTAAAGTTACTTTGACTGTACGAATACAGCCTGAGACTCCAAGTCCCGAATCACAGTATTTGTACTCCATCCCACTGCCAAAGTACCGCTCTTGTTGGCCCCCAAAGTCCGTCAGCCTACAGTCTCGGAGCTGTCGGCCTTATCACGTCGCGGATCCAACTTCAGCCCTGCAAGTCGCAATGACTGCAAGATAGTAAACCAACGTCATGCTCCGACGACACTTGACCACTTGTTTCAAACCTTGCGGCAGTATCCTCATTCGGCTATGATCCGGTATTGGTTTCTATCGCACCGTACAGTAGTATTTGTACGTCTGCCAGTCTATCCAATGATTTGACCTGGATTCAAGTCTTGTTACACACCGTCGGAACTCCCGAAGACGTCATTTGACAAAGGCATTCAGGATGCGCGTTGGTTCAAAAAGGGTAAGCATGACACTTTTGTATGTAGCCGACTTCGGAGCGTTTGGCCGCGCATATCATATCGGACAGAATCAACATACAGTACTTTGCAAGTTGGTTGAGATAAAAAGGCAGACCGTGCTTGTCTTTCCTTTCAACTTCGTGCTGCAAGCGCCCTGTTTTGCTCACTCACTCGACAACACTCCAGCTCTGTTTCGCATTTACTCCTTCAACATCATGAGCGTCACGGACCAAGGGTTCCTCGTTACCGCCATTTCGGCCGTCAACGGTCAGTCCGTCATTGAGTGCTGGCAGCTCGAAGCACCGATACAAGTCGCAACCGATCCGGGCATCGACGGCGCGTCAAACACCTTTCTCGGACCCGTAACGAGCGCGGCTTACACGGTGCTGCCGCCTCACTTTGACGGCGGACTGCACAACGCGCCCAAGGCTCAGTGCGCATAACCGTCCCTCCCTCCCCTCTCGTTATATAAAGAGGGGCGGGGAAATCGTTCTTTTGGCATGGGCTAACGTGTAACCTCCCGTGTGTGTCTTTTTTGCTGCTGCCAGGTTCGTCTCGTTCCTGTCCGGACGGGCGCACATCACAGTGCCCGGGTCGGATCAGGAGGCCTTTATCGAGGGCGGCGCCCAGGGCCTCATCATCGCCGTCGACACGGCCGACGTCAGCAAGGACGGCCACAGCAGCGCGTATCCCGGCGACACGCCCACCGTCGCGCTGCAGCTGCCCTTTCCGGACGGCAAGATCCCGCCGCACAAGGTCCTGCACTCGGGCCCGTGTCCCGCCCATCAGAGGCCGAAGCAGAGCTCCCAGTAGTTGGAGGCACACACGGAGCGAAGCTGGTCCAGGCGGTCGGTCTCTGGAGTCGACGAGATGAGGATGATTCTTTCGGCCAACATTTCATGACCACGGTCCAGGCGCACGATTGCGACCGAGGGCCAACTTGAAGTCTGGAAGAGTCCTCTGCACGGCCTCGCCGGCCGGCCCGGCTGCGAACTGCAGGAGCTCCATCAGGCCAGTGGTCAGCTGGTTGAGGGTGTTGACAAAGGCGTCGTTGGAGGGATACGACGGACACGTAAACTCCCGGCGGTCCGGCAGCTCAATGGTGATGCTGTTGCGCCGTGTCGAGGAGGTCTTGTAGCGATAGTAATCCGCCATGGCGAAGTCGGTCGCCGAGCCCGTCTTGTTGAAGTGCATCGAGCTCGACTTGTCAATGTAGGACGCGTGGCCCTCTGCCGACATGGCGACGGCCATCTTGTGCGCAATCTCTTGCTGTTGATCGAGAGCATCCGGGTCCATGTACTCCTGGTAATCCGTGTATCGCCCTCGCTGCCCGTCGTAGGCCGGGTTGGCAAAGTTTTTCTGCCTCTCCTTTGTCTGCGTCGGGTTTCCCGACCATCCCCAGAGCACTTTGCCCTTTTTCTCGTCGCTCTGGCCGGTAGCCAACGCGCCCTGGAGAGGGTTCTGGATGTTGACCAACCATGTCACCGTGGGATACTGCTCCAGGAGCCAGGCAATGTTCTTGGTCTCGGCCTCGGACATGGGCGCCTCCCCGCGATAGATTGGCGAGTCCGGCCTCGCGGAGCTGGCTGTCAGGCTCTGTCCAAAGAGAGGGTATGCGACGTCGTATATCTGGGTTCCAAAGGCCCGCTGGGGATCCCACTTAATGTCAAAGTTGCGGTCCAGATCGACTCCAACGGCCTTGTCATTGGATTCCTTGCCTCCCTTGCTCCTGTTTTTGCGCCAGCAGGTCCCGTTTGCGTGGTCGTATGCCATGCCGTCGGGATTGGCCATGGGCACGACTACAAAGCCTGCATGCCCGGCGCTCGACACCTGCGCTTGCGAAAAGGAGGCCGTGTCGAGTTCGAGGTTCATGTGTCCCTGTTTGGCGTACAAGAGATCGGTGATGAAGGACAGAATATAGTCGGGAACGCCGCGGTCGTAGCCTGCCATGCCGCCAATGATCATGACGCGCGGCGTCTTGTAGACCAGTGCGTGCATTTTCCTACCTTCATACGTCGTGTGAGGCGCCGTCACCATGCGTGTATTTTCGTAATGCCTGGCGATGGCCTTGAGGTTGCTTTCGATCTCCTCTACATTGTAAAGTTTGATGCCGTCACGACTCGGTCGTTGTAGGTGAACCAGGTTCGTGTTGTAGCCGTGTGGTTTGTGCACTCCTCCCCCGAACCGGTCGCCGTCGTGAATCGGAACACCTGTATATTGTGCTACTTGTCGTCCAACAAGCGTCTGACGAGTTTCCGCAGGGGGAGTCACGACGCCGGGGCGGTCTGGCCCGTTTCTGCTCATCTCTGGGAGTGCCGAAGCCGGTCCTCCGCCGAGTAGAAGGGCCGGGATCATGCTGCTTGAGGGTCTCATCTTGATGGCCAGAGGACTAACTGGGGCCCCCGAGAATAAACAGACGATCAAGAAGAAGCAGCACTTGAAGTAGGTAACCTACGCCAGGTCCTTGGAGGCGTTTGACGACCTTATATCCTTCTCAACGACTCCACTTTCACATCACAGCTGGCCATGTCGAATCTCTGCAGCATGAGCGGGCTTTCAGTGCTCAAGTCAGTCGACATGCGTAGGGGCCAGCACACCGGATGTCCCGTGTGAATGGGATCGATGGAGCCGAACCATTCAAGCATATACCATGACATGGTTCAGCTGAGGATCTCATTCCAGTATCGCAGTATATGCAAGAACCACTTGCATCGGTCAATCGGCGAGAGTCCCCGAGGTAGCCATGGGAAAGATTGGCCGGGAGCATCCCAGTTGCGGTGCACCTTGAGAGTGACAGTCAACAGGAAAATGATCCCATGACGTACAACGGTGGAATCAATAAAAAATCTTGAACTAGTCTCTGCTCACGGATACTGGATATAGAATCCTGAAGGATTGGGAACGCCAATCCGGCGAAAGCTAAAGTTGAGATTGCAACTCTTAGGATTCAATTAGAACGCATGTGGAGATTCGAGATTCTCTGGTCTTTTTTTCCCGGTGGGCTGATTCCTTCTGATCTTGCTTTCTCCGTAAAGTCCGGTGAGGTTGAGTAACGCAACTTGTTCCAATGCTGTATTTGGACTCTTGTTGACGGGTGTAATCGAGCGAATCGACATGGTGGAGGATGAGCGACGCGGGACATGTGGAATACGTTACGTGACGCGGAAAGCATTTCGTCCCAAGTCTTCTTGACTATACTCCGTCGTGCTGGGAAAGAAGAAACAAGAAAAGGTTCCGAGTGAGACTAAGACGCGGAGTTTGCATCGTAGTTGCGGCTATGTCCTACGTACAACAACACAGAATGTGCGAGTCATCGGTTGCCAAAAAATGTCTTGGACTCTGTAAGAAAAAGAACAGCGAATTCGGTAAGGCAAGGTACGGTACGTTAACAATTTATTAGCCCTGGGGCTCCGCGATATCGGACCCGACGCCCGACCGTATCTTCTTTCCTTCCTTGCCTTCTCTCTTTTTTTTCTTGTGACGAAATCAATCTCTTCCCCCTTTCCCGTGCAACAGGCATGTGTTTCGACGACGCTCCTCAAAAAATACACATGGCCCGCTGTCGCTTCGAATTGTAGAAGAACAACACATACATACACGCACATGTGAGGGCCACGCGCGCATACAGAGAACTCCCGACGACCGCCCCTGATGACGTCGTCGTCAGCCGAGGCCGGCAGCAGCCAGCAAGGCAGTATCAGTAGCACAACGAATTCAGGTACCGCCAGCAGTGCCGAAGCCGCAGCTGCAGTCGCTGCGAATACCGTCCGCGACTACAAGGGCTTCGTCGCCGGCGTCTTTAGCGGCATCGCCAAGCTATCAGGTGCGCTCCTCACTTCCTTCCTCTGCCTTATCGTCTTGTGAGGAATTTGTGCTAATTGGTGGATAACTTTCCAGTCGGACATCCCTTTGACACGGTCAAGGTCCGTCTACAGACGACGCAGGCGCAGCGGTTCAGCGGCCCTTTGCAATGCGCCGTCCAGACGATACGCAATGAGGGCGTCGCGGGTCTCTACAAGGGCGCGACGCCGCCCCTCGTCGGGTGGATGTTTATGGACTCTGTCATGCTCGGCTCCCTGACCGTGTACCGCCGGCTCGTCGCGCAGAACCTCTTCGTCGCCGGCTCGTGGACGCCCGGAGCTGGCGACGGCCGCGACGGCTTCGGCTTCGGCCCCCTGCTGCGTCGCTTCTTCCCCCTGCCTTCTTCTCCTACTACTCACTCCAGCCCTTCTCCGGGGTCGAGCGTCGTCGAGTACATGCCGCCGTTGGGACACGGCATCGCGGGCGTCATGGCCGGTGCCACCGTCAGCTTCATCGCCGCCCCCGTCGAGCACGTCAAGGCGCGCCTGCAGATCCAGTACGCCGCGGACAAGGCGCAGCGCCTGTACACGGGCCCGCTCAACTGCGTGGCCAAGATTTACGCCCATCACGGCCTGCGCGGCCTCTTTCACGGGCTCAGCGCCACCCTGCTCTTCCGAAGCTTCTTCTTCTTTTGGTGGAGCAGCTACGACGTCTTGTCCCGAGCGCTGCGTCAGCATACCTCGCTGAGCGCCCCGGCCGTCAATTTCTGGGCTGGCGGCCTCAGCGCTCAGGTCTTTTGGCTCACGAGCTACCCCTCGGATCTGGTCAAGCAGCGCATCATGACGGATCCCCTGGGCGGCGGGCTCGGCGACGGCACGCGCCGGTTCCCAAGTTGGCGACACGCGGCGACTGCCGTGTACCGAGAGAGTGGCTGGCGTGGGTACTGGAGAGGCTTCCTGCCGTGCTTCTTGCGCGCGTTTCCCGCCAATGCCATGGCCCTTGTCGCCTTTGAGGGAGTCATGAGGTCGCTTCCGTAAAGACTCCGACGCTGGCGGCGAGGAATACATGGTACAACAGATTTCGAGATTGAGTCGTCGGGTGCGCTTTACCCATTTTACGCTACGCTAGGCTTAGATCTCTACGAGGGCTACAGCATACCAGAAGGATGAAGGATCATGATACGGCCGATCAAAGTAGGCGAGAGTCGTTGACGAAGAGACATATACCCAAGAATGCAGGCTCATTACCAGGGCAAGATAGACACATAGACACATCAACCAAAGGCGTTCGTCACAACACCAAGTTTTGAGGCTTTTTGTAGTTGGATTCATTGATTCGGCTGGCTACTTGGTCGACGAAGCGTGCGCTTCACCAAATGTATCCGCCCCCGTCACCGGCTTCAACCATGCCGGGCTCGCGTCTAGGATTCGGCGTGGGATTGGCGTTTTTACTCGTCATCCTCATCGCCCTCATCGTTGACAACGTTGAAGAACTTGAGCTCGTAGACACCGCGCGAGGTGGAGACGACGCGCAGCCAGTCACGGAGCTGCTGCTTCTTGAGGAACTTCTTGGTCCTGGAACGAGTCGGAAATTGTCAGCTTCTTGCTTCCCATTGCGCCGGTCGTATGTCGCCCCGTTGGCGCTCGGAAGGAGAGAAAGGAAGAGAGAGATAGCGATGGAGAATAGAGGAAGTTCAAAAGAACGACAGGGGCAACGTACAGATACTTGAGGTAGCGACCAGACAGCTCGTTGTGGGCAATGACCTCAATCTTGCCCTCGCCAGCCTGCTGGATGACGACGTTGTCGCCCAGGTTGTTGGTGCGGCCCTCGACCTTGATGCGGTCCTGGAGGAACTTCTCGAAGGCGGAGACGTCGAAGATCTTGTCGCTAGCGGGCTGCTGAGCGTTGATGATGAACTGTCAAAAAGCCGAGCGCGTTAGCATAAACCACCCTTCACGTCCATTCTCAACTCAAGAAACATTCCCCTTCCCTTCTCTTTCCTTCCTCGTCAAGTTGCCTCAACACCTGGGGGGGGTAGTGGAACTCTTTACCTTCTTGGTCTGCTTCTGGGCCTTGCCCTTCTTCTGCTGCTTTATTTTTCCAACATGACAACTTAGCCTACTGTTCAATCAAGGCGCCATACTCCTGTCTCCCCTCTTCCCTTTTTCGCGCTCCTCTCCCCCTCAATATCATCTACATAGTCTGTGCCGCAAACCGAGGCGGCGAGGACCATGGACGTATCATGGGGGGGAAGGGAGGCGATGCGGTTCCGAGGAGACGGCTGGCGCCGACAGCAAAGCGGTGGTCATGTACATACAACCTGGGGAGCCATTGCGACTTATAGAGGACGACGAGATGTCTTTGTCGAAGGTGAGAGGGATTGACGGTATCGGGAGAACGCAAAGAGGTGGAATCCTGCGCCTTGATACTTTTTTTTTCGTTGACGTGAGGAGAGGTGGTGGTCCGAATGGGAAAAAAAAGACCAGGCCTTTTTCGCGATGGGGCCCCGTTTATTACTGGTGCATGACCAAAATGGGCTGACAATTAGGGCTGCGCCGGATCATCTCTTTTCCAGGGCCCGCTTCTTTCTCCCTCCGACTAGCGAGCAAGCTTAAGAGCTCAGTGGCCTGACTCAGCAAGTAGAGGTCGGTCATCTCACTCGTCATCAGCTCTCATCAATATACATCTCATGAGTTATAAGCGGCAGCAGATATTGAACTCATATAACTGCATATAAACTGTCGCGCGTTGATTGCTATGCCTCTCATTGTTTCTCGTTTACTATATTCATTATGCAGTACATACACTGTCGTGCACGCTTCTGACGCATGTTCTCAGACTGAAGCAAAACTCGCTATGAATCGCTTCAAAAAAGAAAGGGCACGAGATTGAAATGCACTAACAAAAAGCCCCTGCAAACAATAAACCAGCCTCCCGACCATTAGACATCTCGACGTGTAAAGGAAAAGTCGCAATCATAAGGTCATACACGTTATACATGAAATCCCTGGCAGACATCAATCATCATGCCACGTGAATCGTGTGCGCGTCGTTCGTGTTTCTTTCATGAGGCAAACAGCCTCCTCACCAGTCCGCGGAGTCCACCGGGCCTCTTCTCGCCCTCCTTGGCCTTCTTGCGCTCGCTGTGTCTCGCGCGTCGCGCCGCGTCCTCTGTTGGCGGCGGCGCTCGGCCCGCACCATATGGCAGAGCCTCATCGGAAGCGCTGTCATCCCGGGGCTTCGAGATCTTTGACTTAGTCTTATCCGGCGACCTGTGGCGGTGGTGGTGGTGGTGGTGATGGTGGTGGTGAGAGTCGCGTTTGGAGCGTCTGGGTGACTCCTCGCCATCCTTGGGCGGCACTGGCGGCGGCGTCACCATAGTCTCTCCCACGAATGGTGGAGTGGGCGGACCGCGACCGACGATGCCCTCCGAGTTCTTGACGTCGAAGAAGCGCTTCTCTGGCTGCGCAGCTGCCGCCTCTCGCTCACGCGAGCTTGTGCCTCCGGTCCGATCCGAGCGTGAATGGCTTGAGTGACTGTGGCGAGTCGACGCGCGGTGGTTGCGGTCGCTACGGTCGTTGTGGACCTCCGATTCCTTGCCCCTGCGATCGCTGCTCGATCGCTCGTGATGCTCGACGTCCTTGTCCCTCCTTTGCCTCTCTGCCTTCTTCCTCTCATGCTCTGCCTGCTCTTCCGGAGTCCTGCGTCGCTTATGTGCGCGTCCAGAATGGTCCCCGGCATAGCCACTATCGTGCCGTTTCTGTAGCTTCGTCGGCGCCTTGTCCCTGCTAGACCCGGTGCTCTCATCGCGATCGCGACGAGACGAGTAGTAGCTGTGTCCAGAACGATGCCTCTCCTTGCTTTCCTCGGTCCCGCGGCTTCGGCTGGAATATCCCGAATGATGGGTGTGCCTGTGCTTCCGGCGCCTTTCCCGTTCCCTATCGCTGCTGGATGTGCCGTAGTCCCTTCTTCCATCTGTATACCAGTCAGCAGCTGTTCGCCCACGTTCTTCATCATACTCCAGATTCCGCGGGGCGAAATAATCCCGAGACAGAAAAGCCTGCGAGTCCAAAGTAATCGGGAGTTGCGCACTGGATCCTTCCTTGCCTTTATCTCTCGGTAGCTCTGCCGATAATCCAATGGGACTAAGTGCTGTTGCGGTTGCGTAGATAACGACGGCGGCAGCGACTGTGTCCTCAGCATGGAGAAGGGACATCGTCTGCTTTCGTCGGAGGAGACGAGCCCGAACGCTCTCAATCATCTCCGGGTCCGGGACCTCGATGGCCGGTGTTGGGGCTCCAAGATTCTGCTGGGCCAAGCTCGCTTGAGCTACCGGAATATCCTTGGCAATGGAGAAGCCTGGATCTCTCTTCGTCTTTGGCAGTTCCTTGGTTTCCGTGGGGGTGATTCCTGTGGCCAGCGGTGCTTCAGCGGCAGTCGCGGCCTCATTCGCGTCAGCGGGAGCGTCTGTTACAACTTCAGAAGCAGACTCCTCGTCGCCAGCCTCCTTTGCGACAGCCTCATCGACTGTGTGCTGCTCCGGGAGAGCATCGACAATAGACTCCGTGGAAACAATCTCCTTGGCGGTGGTCTCGTCGGCGATGAGCTCCGTGACTTCGTTATCTTCAGCAAGCTCTTCAGTCGCAGGCTCTGCAACCGGCTCCTCGGCAGCCATGTCGCGTGCCGGTTCTTCGGTCACTGCCTGTTCAATGGCCACGTACTCATCGGGAACAAGAGCGGCGGGCTCCGTGACAGGCTCGGCCGCTTGCTCAATGGAAGTTGCCTCTTCCGCCGTTGGTTCCTCTGCAGCCTCAGTGACAAGCTCTGCAGCTGGCTCTTCCACAGTAGCTTTGGCTTCAGCAGGCTCCTCTGCGACAGGCTCGGGGGCTACTTCTGCGGCTGGTTCCTCGACAATCATATCGCCTGCAGCAGATTCAGGTGCAGGCGCTGCAGCAGGCTCTTCAACAGTAGAACTGTCGACGAGTGTCTCCTCTGCAACAGGATCAGAAACTGCCTCTGCAGCTGGTTCCTCGACGATTGCTGTTTCTGCAGGAGGCTCGGCGACTGTTTCCTCAACAAGAGACTCAGATGCGGACTCCGCGGCAGGCTCTTCTACAGTGGCAGTATCGACGACTGTCTCCTCTGCAGCTAGTTCTTCTTCTGCCACAGCCTCCTCGACAACGGGTTCTGCGACTGCTTCCTCGAGTGCGCGATTGTCTGCAACAGACTCCTCCGCGAGTATCTCATCTGCGACTGGCTCTTCTGGAGCAGGTTCGGCGACAGCAGGCTCCTCGACAGCAGGCTCCTCGACAGCAGGCTCCTCGACGACTGGCTCCTCTGCGGCGATTTCTGCAGTGGCAGGCTCTTCGACGGCAGGCTCTTCGATAGCAGGCTCCTCCGCGGCGATTTCTGCTGCAGCAGGTTCTTCCGTAGCAACCTCTTCTGTGACAGCCTCGGGGACGGCCTCGACAGAAGACTCCTCCGCGGCAGGTTCTTGCTCGACAGGTTGATCGACGACCGACGCTTCCGTGACCGGCTCTTCGCCGGTTGTCTCTGCGGGAAGCTCTTCTGATGCGAGTTCCTTCGAAGCAGTCTCGACAGTAGGCTCGGTCTCCGTCTCAACTACAGCACTTTCGAGAACGGGCTCTTCAGCAGGTTCCTCTGCAGTAGGCTCTTCTGCCACGGGTTGTTCCACAATGGCCTCCTCGACGACCGCTTCTTGGGGAAGCTCCTCGGTGTCGAGTTCCTTGGCAACCGTCTCGACAGTGGGCTCGGGCACCGGTTCCTCTGCAGCTGCTTCTTCCGCAGCAGGCTCTTCGGGTATGGACTCATCCGCCACGGGCTCAGGGGCGGACTCTGTGGTGGGCGCCTCCGCGACGGCTTCTTCTTTGACAGGTTCGTCGACGATTGACTCCTCGATACTTGGCTCTGCGGGGGACGCCTCGGCGACTGGAACCTCTGTGACAGGTTCTGAAGGCTCCTCTTCAGCAACCTCCTGGGGAGCGGTTTCTTCTTCAGCCGCCTCCTCGGGTGCTAGATCCTTGGGTAGCTCTTCAGCGGCAGGTTCGTCGACGGGCGGCTCCGAAGCAGCGGACTCTGCGGAGGGCTCGTCTGCGGCAGTGTCGGCGACAATTTCTTCTGCAGATACTTCCTTCTCACCTGTGACGTCGGCGACTGGCTCCTCGATGACTGCCTCTGCTTCTTCAACGGGCTCTTCTGCTGCAGACTCGGCGACTGGCTCCTCGGTCGAAATCTCTTGTGCAGCAATATTCTCAGCGGCAGGCTCTTCGGTGACCGGCTCTGCCTCCACAGCAGGTTCTTCGGCGGCAGTGTCAGCAACGAGCTCCTCTGCGGCAGGCTCCTCCGCAGCAAGTTCTGCGGAAGATTCGGCAGTGGGCTCGACCGCGGGCTCAGCGGCAGGTTGCTCAGTCTCAGGGTCAGCGGTCTCCTCGACCTCGGCTGTGGCAGCCTCTTCGACTGACTCTACTACGGGCTCGTCCACGGCATGTTCCGCTGTAGGCTCTTCGACAGACTCCGCGATATGGTCGGCTGAGGGAACCTCATCGACGATGGCGTCTTCTCCCGGAGTCTGCGAAGCAGTAATCTCTGCCTCGGGTTCCGCGATAAGCTCTTGCACAGGCTCTTCGACTGAAGACGCGTCTGCGGCGGGCTCTGCCTCGACCGTCTCATTGACAAGCTCTTTGGCGACAAGCGGTTCTGCCTCGGCTTCGGCGACGGGTTTTTGCTGCTCTGGCTGCTCATCGACCGCTTTCGCCGCCACGGCGTCTTCCTTAACGGGCTTTTCGGCGGTGGTGTCCTCTGTGATGATCTCTTCTGCGGGTGCCTCAAGAGCAGTTTCGTCAGATGCTTCAACATCGGGCTCTGGGGCGGGCTCGAGGATGTCTTCAGTGACCGGCTCAGCAGCTTCTTCGGCGACAAGCTCCTCAGCCATCGGTGCCTCGGTCTTTTCTTCCGTAGTGATCTCTTCGGCAGGTTGAGGGACGTCTTCTGTTGGCTCTTCCGCAACAATTTCCTTGGCAACCTCGGCAGTCGTCTCTTGCTCGACGGGCTCTGCCTCGAGTTCGGCGGCTTCCTCGACTGTGGCGACATCTTCCACGATGGCATCCTCGACAGGTGCCTCGGGTGCTGGCTCTTCTGTGGCGGTCTGAGGCACCTCCGAGACTTCTTGCTCGACAGGTTCAGAAGCGACCTCGGCTACAGCATCCTCAGGTTCAGGTGCTTCTTCGGCGGCAGGCTCTTCGGTTGTTGCTTCTTCAGCGGGAGCATCGACAGTTGGTTGCTCCGTGGTTTCCTCGGCGACCTCGGAGACGACCTCCTCATCGGCTTCAGGTAAGAGTCTGGGTTCTTTGACAGCAGGCTCCTCCGTCATTTGGTCCGAGGTTTCCATCGCTGCCATCTCCACAGGCTCTGACGCCTCAGGCTCATCTTTGACGTCTGCTAGAGGCTCATCGGGTTCAGCGGTAGGCTTCTCAGCAACTGCTTCAGTAGGAACATCTCCCTCCACTGTCTCCTTTGCCGTAGCTACTTGGTCAGGCTCTGCGGTGATCTCTTCGGTAGCCTCTTGAGTGTGCTCGACTTCAGGTTCCGGTAACGTCTCGCGAGCGGACTCGACAGGCTCTTCTGCGGGCTCCTCGTTTGTTGCAGGCGCTTCAATAACAGCCTCGGGTGAAGACTCATCGTGCGTTTCAGAATCTACAACGGCGGGCTCCTCTTGAGTATCCGCAGAAGTCTCTTCCACGGGCTCATCGACGCTCGCGTCTGGAACCTTAGCGGCGAGTTCGTCTTTGGACTCTTCAGGGGCCTCAACCGGCGAGTCGATCGCAGTCTCCTCTGGCGTAAGCATCTCTGCAGTCTCATCATTACCTTGCCCGGTAGACTCCACCGTCTCTTCTGCCAACGGGCCATCGACTTGAGCTTCTTCCACGTGTTCGCCTTGTACAGCTTCGGAAGAGTCCGCTGCGAGCTCGACTTCAGGCTCGACCGCGGACTCTGGCACATCTCCTTTGGCTTCTTCCGCGGTTTCGTCGTGAACGGCTTCACGGGGCTCAGCAGCGGCTTCGATCTCGGTTTCAGCCACAGTCTCGGCTGCGGGCTCCTCTTGTGCTTCTGTTGGAGCGTCTTCTACAGACTCGGCCGCAACGTCGTCTTCCACATGTAAATTGTGGACATCTTCGGTCGACTGCGCCGCGTGCTCGTCGCGGGCTTCTTCGCAAGACTCTAGCTCGACTGCACCATCTTTAGTGTCGACGTTGACAACAGATATCATTTCCTTGTCATTGTGATCCGCGGTAGCCGATGGCTCAGACTCGGCTTGCTCGACAGGGTCAATTTCCGTAGAGAAACCCTCTTGAGCCTCTGCTGACTCCAGCACGGGGTGATCTTGGACCAAAGTATTTGTCGTGTCCTCGGGAGCCAGGGACCTGTCCTCAATCACGGCGGCGGAGCACAAAGCTTCAGCTGTATCGTTAGTAGCCTGGTCATCGGGCTGTGCTATTGTCGTCTCCGGGATCGTTGCAGTATCAGTGATAACATCGAAGTTCGTAGCATCTCCCCCGACGGTAGATTCCAGCGCGTCCGTCGAGGCGGTCTTGTCGTCTAGTGTCACGAGGCCATTGTTGTCTTCTACCACACCGGGCGTGGAGTCGGAATCCTCGACCAGTGGCTCTGACAAAGGAAAATGGGTATCACTGAAAGAACAAACTTCCTCACCTTTCTTCGACCGGGATTCTCGAGCGTCTTCGGTAGTCACTGGGATGGGTCCGACAGTGTCTTTGCTCTCATCGTCGTCCTCAGCGCTCGGTGCAGAGTCGGCGACGACATCACTTGGCTTAGTGTCAGCTTCCGCGACCTCTTCTTGCTCAGCTGCAACGGGTTCTGCCTCAGCGCTGTCCTCTTCTGCTACATGAGCATCAGGGACAGGCTGCTCCTCGACAAGTGCCGAGTCGGTGGCCTCTACATCAGCATCGGCTGCCTCTTCGGCTGCGGTCTCAGATGCCTGCATCTGAGGGAGGACGACCGCCTCGGACATTGGAGCCGCAACAGGTGGTTCTTCATTGTCTTCAGCTGGTGCATCGTCTTGAGCAGGCTCATCGTCGTGGGCTGGCGTGTCTTCCTCACGGGCCACTTCGCCTTCGCCGTTGGCTTGGGCATCAGGGGTAGGCTCTTCGTTTTCGGCTTCTGGGACGACTGCCTCTGCTGCAGCTCTTTGGGCATTCTCGGGGGTGTCCTCGACTTGCTGTGACAGCTCCGCCTCCTCGGCCGCTTCTTCGGGCTCAGGCACTGCTTCTTCGGTTGCTTGAGTCACCTCGGGCTCGACGGCTTCGGATTCGGGTTCCACAGTCTCAGTAGGCTCCTTGGACGCATCGACGGCATCTTTCTCTGTTTCGACAGATGCATCGACGGCAGCTGTCTCGGGCTCTGCGGACACCTCGGCGGAAGCTTCTGCGGGAGCTTCATCATCCTTTGCAGCTTCCTCGGGATCTTGCGTCTCGGTAGGTGCTTCGGGCTCCTCAGATACCTCCGCCTCTGCGGCTGGAGCCTCGTCGACGGCTTCAGACTCGGCCCCTGCGGAAACGGGTGCTTCAAGTTCAGGCTGCGCGCCAACGACTTCTTCCTCCGCAGACTTGTCGGCTTCGACAGCAGGTTCCTCGGAAGCTTCTGCCTCTTGCAGAGCTTCAGTCTCGGCCTCAGTCTCAGCAGGGGCGGCATCAGCGATAGCCTCAGTCGCAGGTTCAGCCAGAGTCTCTTGGCCTTCCGTGGTCTCGGCATCTTCGGCCGGTGCCTCTGGAGCTGCTTCGGCGGTCTCTGTCGACGGTTCAACCTCTGCAGGCACTTCGGGTTCCGCGGCGGCTTCAACTTCGGCGGCTTGCTCTGGTTCCGCTGTCTCAGGCTCAGCTGCTTCTACGAGTGTGGCGTCGTGTGCATCAGGTTCCGCTTCCAAGACTTCGGGTTCGGCCTCCACGAGGGTCTCGTCTTCTTGCGGATTCTCGGTGTCTGCGGCAACTGGTGTCTCTTGCTCAGCGACATCGGGCTCGGTCTCAGCAGGTGCCTCGGCCTCTGCTTGAGTCTCGATCTCCGTGGGAAGCTCAGTGTCCTGTACAGCCTCGGTTGTCTCCGGTTCGGCGGCAGCCTCTGCAGGCTGTTCCAGCGTCGTCTCTGCAGCAGCTTCGGGTTCGGTAGTAACTGCCTCGGTCTCGACTAAGGCTTCTTGCTCAACGGAAACCTCTGGTTCAGCCGCAGCCTTAGTCTCTGCGGGCGCTTCTGGCTCCAAGGCAGCTTCTTCCTGGGCATCCGCCTCCTCGTCCTGAGCAGGCTCGGTCTCGACGGGAGATTCATCGGCCACGGCGTCAGCGATCTCTGGCTGAGCCTCGACCTCCGCGGCGTCTTGCGGCTCCTCAGTCTCAGCAGCAGTACTCTGTGGCTCCACCGACTCAGTCTCCGCAGGCGCCTCGCCGTCGGCAACAGGTTCAGACTCGTTTGCAGCTTCTTCGTTAGCAGGCGCCTCGACGTCGGCAACGGGTTCAGACTCGGTTGTAGCTCCTTCGTCAGCAGGCGCCTCAGCTTCCGCGACCATTGGTTCCTCCTCAGCGGCATCTTGAGATTCTTCAACAGCTTCGGCTTTAGCAGACGCGGGGACTTGCTCTGCTGCCTCCGCCTCGACGACTGCCTCTAGGTCCACGGTCTCGTCAGACGCTTTGGGAGTTTCTTTCTCGACGACATCAGCCTCTGGGGATGCGGCTTTCTCCTGAGAAACGACAGTATCTTCGGCGGCTTCCAGAGCTACAACCTCGTCGACCTCTTGGGAAGCTTCGACTTCAGTCACTGGCTCATCGACCTCTGTTGATTCAGGAACTGGGACCGCTGCATCCTCAGTGTCGGCCGACTGGTTTTCTTGCGAATCTTTAATCGGCTCCTCAAGAACGGGCTCCTCGACGGTTGTTGCTTCTTGGGGCGGTTGAGGCTCCTGTGATTGTGGCTCGTCAACCACCGCCGAGGCTGTGTTGTCTGCCGCAGGTTCGTGCTCTTCTGCTACAGCCTCTTCAGACGCGGCCTCGGGAGTCTCCTCAGTCTCGACTGCGGATTGTTCTTCGACGGTTTCCGGGACAACAGTCGTCGGTTCTTCTGCCTCTTGCTCGGTAGCTGCCTCGGGTATCGCAGCGTCCGTGGTCTCCGCCAGCATCTTGTTCTTCAAGGCGACTTCATCGGCCGCTGTATTCTCAGGGTCCTCGACAACAGGCGCTTGTGTCTCAGTCGCTTCAGCGGATGCGTCTTCAACCTTGAGAGGCTCAGCCTCTGTCGGTGCGGGCAGCTCTTCAGTCGTCATGGGAACAGTCTCGGCATCAGCCGGCGCGTCAGATTCTGCAGTTTGATCCTGATCGTCGGCCTTGGGCTCCTCAGATTCTGCAGACTGGTCCTGCGATTCGGCCTTAGACTCCTCAGACCCGGCAGAGACCTCATCCACGGGAGCAGGGACCTGCGATTCGGTCTCCAGGGCATGCTCCTCGGGCGCGGCGACATCTTGTACCTCGTCGCCCGCGTCGCGCTGCACGTCGTCGCTTGTCTCCTGAGCCTCGGCAATTTCGACTACCGGCTCTTGTTCCTGCGCATTGGCGTCGTCGTCGTCGGCATTTTGGACGTCCAATTGGTCCGCGGGGACTTCTGGGGCGTCAGGCTCTGCATGGTCCTGAATTTCCGGTTGGCTTTCTGGCCCGCATGAATCAACGCGCTCCTCGTCCGCGGCCGTCTCATTTTGGTCAGTTTCAGCTACGGGGAGCTCCTCCTTAGCGGTTTCCTCAATTGATGCTCCCTCTGCAGAGTCGACTGGGGCTTCTTCGACTTCAAGGCTGTTTTCAGTGGGCGTGACAACGTCCTCAGCGACCGCCTCCTCGACAGGCTCGGCCGGAGACTCTTCAGCGACAGCTTCATCCTTGACAGGCTCTTCGCTTGTGTTTTCGGCTGCAGGCTCCTCGGTAGCTTCGACTGTCTCCTCTTGAGCTTGAGTGGGTTCTTCGTCTGCGGGCGCGGAAATTTCTTCGATAGCTTCTTGAGTAGCAGCTGGCTCGTCTGATGAAGGCTCTTCGACTGCGGGAGCGGCGGTATCTTCGACTACTTCCTCAGTGGCAGCTGGCTCGTCGGCTGCGAGTGCCTCCAAGGCAGTCACCTCCTCGATAGTAGGCTCTTCCTTAGATTCTTGGACGGCGTCTTCCTCGGCAGCTTCCTTGGTGGGTTCCTCGGCGAGAGGCTCTTCCGTGACGGGCTCGACTGCATCTTCCTTGGCCGCAGGCTCTTCACCCACGGGCTCTTCAGAGGCGGGTTTCTGGGCGACATCAGCCTCGGTAGTTCCTTCGGCGGACGCGTCTTCGGCTGCAGGCGTCTCCGCTGCCGACTCTTCGGGAGCAGGTTCATTGGTCTCGGGCTCTTCAGCAGCTTTTTCCACCAATGGTTCCTCGGAGGTGGGTTCTTCGGTTTGAGGCTCCTCAGAAGCAGGCTCCTCAACAGTCTGTTCTGCCAGAGGTTCCTCAGTTGCCGACGGCTCCGCAGGCGCGACTTCTTCGGTTGCAGGTTGTTCAGGCGTCGTCTCTTCAGCGGCGGGTTCCTCGGTGGCAGCAACCAATGCGGGAGTCTCATCGGTCGCAGGTTCTTGGGCTGCAGGCTCTTGGACGACAGACTCCTCGACAGCCTTATCTGACGAGGATTCTTCGAGCGCCGGCTCTTTGGATACCGGCTGTTCGGCGACGGGGTCTTCCACAGCTTCTTCAGCCTTGACCTCTTCGGAAACAGCCTCCTCGGGCTCTTCCGCCTCAGCGACGGGTTGCGTCTCTTCAGCGACAGGCTGCTCGGAAACAGTCTCCTCGGGTTGTTGCGCCTCGGCGCTGGGCTCCTCTATTGCAGCAGTCTCTGCAGCTGCCTCCACAGTGGGCTCTTCAGACGCAGGCTCTTGAGTCGCGACCTGCTCGGTTTCCTCGACCTTCACCTCATCGGCTGCTGCGTCCTTTGCAGATGGCTGTTCAATGGCGGGCTCCTCGGCCGAAGCCGCGTCGGCGCTGGCTTCCTCGACAATGGTCTCGCCCTCGGCATCTTGATCCTCATCCGCTGCAGGCCCAACGTCTTGGGATTTGGACGAGCCCTCTTCGACAATCGACTCTGCTTCAGCGACGGGCGCCTCTTCAGTCTCGGCGATGGGGGTGGCATCTTGGGTCTCGGCTGGTTCGACGGGCTGCTCTGGCTCTGCTTGTGCCTCTGTCGATGCCTCGGGCTGTGCATCCGTCGTCGTGAGTGTCGCCTCGTCTTGGGCAGCTGTCGGCTCCTCGGCTGCAATGGGAACCCCTTCGTTGGCGGCAGGTTCTGCAGACGCATCTGCTGGTTCGCCAGGCACTTCAGAGACTGCCTCCATCTTTGACTCGGGCTTTTCTGCTGCAGCTTCGGTGGACTCTTGGGGCGCTGTTGGCTCCTCGGTGACGGGTGCAGGATTTGACGCGTCTGCTGCGTGTTCTGGCGCGTCTGCCAGCTCTGCGGGGGCTTCAAGCGCTGCTTCTTGAATCTCTTCGCCCGGAAGTGGCTCCTCTGGTGTGGCCAGGGCGCTCTCAGGCAGTTCGACATGTTCAGGTGCTGGCTCAGACTCCTCCGCAGGCTGTTCCTCTGTTGCCTCGGGCTCAGCAGCCGACGCAGACTCAGAGTCCGCGGGCAGCGTCACCTCGGCGGGCGTGACCTCATCAGCGGCGGGACTTTGCTCCTCCTGTGATATTGACGGCTCATCGACCGCGGGAGCCGATTCTTGTTGCGAGGGCTCCATCTCGTCTGCTGGTTGGTCTGCGGGTGGTGATGGCGGGGGTTGTGAAGCGTCGAGGTTTTCTGGAGCGGTCGACTGTTCTTCGGGAACTTCATTTACTGCGTCCTGAGCGTCGCCAGGTGGCGTGGCCGGTTCTGACGGGGGCAGGGCCGTCATCTCCGCGGCGGGTGGTGTTTCCGCAGCGCTGTCCATGTCTGGCGCGGACTCCTCTGCGACTGTTTGTGGTTCGGAGGTGGATGGTTCTTCGACGGCTGGCGATTTCATTTTGCCGTTTTTGGAGGCGTTCTTCTTGGCCTTCTTCCCCTTCTTCTTCTTGGACTGCGGCGCCCACTCTTCCTCTTCGGCCTCGGAGGCTTTCTTGTCCTTGGGGGTATCTTCGGGTGGTGGTGATGGGGGCGCAATGTCGACGTTCTTGTCTGTCTTCTTGCTCTTCTTGCCCTTTTTAGATTTCTCCTCTAATGGCGAGATGCTGACTTCTTTAGTGGTGGTGTCGTCGACGACTGGGGCAGGATCTGGGAGCTTGTCCTTGGCCTTCTTCTTTGCCTTTTTGTCCTTTTTCTTCTTGGAGGAAGAAGATGAGGAGGCTGAGGGCTGGTGCTGTTGTTGTTGCTCCTGCTCTTGCTCCTCCAGCCCTTGCTGCTGTTTCTCCTCGGTCACGTCCCCAGACCAAGCATCATAGGCGGCATCTAGACGTTGTTGTCCTGTCAACGATTATGCACCTCGGGGTATGACAAAGGGAAGAGACGGGAAGCAAAGGAGACAAAGGAGGGTGTTACGCGTGTTACCTTGGCCATCTTCTGGCGTTTGCTCGCCATCATCAGAGTCCGGGCTCTGCTGGAAGTACTGGACATTGGAAAAGTCGGAGAACTGTACGTTGTCCAGGTCAATGTTTGTCCGGTAAGGACAGTACTGGACTTGGGGCGCGGAACTCATACTGGCTCTGCCTCTGTCTCGTTGACGCCGGAAGCCACACGGCCGTGTCGGAGGGTGGGCTGCGCGGCGGTTATATGATGTGGCTCCATGCAGCTTGTGCGAGATTGGGCAGTCGTGTGTGTGTCTGAAAGTACAAACTCCGAGTACGTAGGTACAGACTCGATAGATGCAAGACGAGGGCCGTGTAACGAATTGGGTAAGAAGTTGGACGGGGGAGGGGGGTCCAGAAGAAGCCTGGGGCAGCACTTGGGCTGGGCACGCGGACGGGGGATGTCACGATAAAATGTGATTGCGAGTGTCACGAAGCGAGGTTGTGAGAAAGACTGAGAAGGGAGAAGAGCGCGAGAGGGCAAAAGTGAGGGAAAAGTTGTAAGTGAAGATTGGATGGATGGGGATGGGTGGACAAGATTAAGGCGGCGAAGCACGTAACAACACGTCGTTGTCAAACCTCAAAGATCAGACGAACTTGAAGAGACAGCCAAGGTATCTCTCGCGAAATACGAAAAAAAAGTCTTTGTTATGGAGAAGGGTGCTGCGAACAGGTGGGAATGGCCTCTCGTCAGAGAGAGGGGGGGAGCGTTCGTTGACGAGACGACCAGACGGCTGGGTCCGACTCCCGACTCGAGTCGCCTCGAGAAACTCTGTCTTACATGCGCTCCGAACTCGGGTAGATGCAAGAGAATGCAATGGGCGCATGTATGGGCCAGAAAAGCACGTCCCATCCAACCCCCACGACATGGACAGGGGGCCTTGAATGGGACTCTCTCGCTCGTCATCCCATCCCCGACTGGCAATCAATCGACCTTGTTCGCGTCTCCGGAGATGGGGCCGGCCGACGCGGAGCTTCCAAGCGGACGACAAAGGGAGCCTGGAAGGGGTGGGAAGAAGAGCATAGAGGGTCTCGATTGGCCCCACGTCGACCCAATGGGTTGGGCATTTTGGACTCATGTACGAGGTGATATGACTTGCCATGATGTGGGATTGTGTCGAGGCAGAGTGGCATAGCATACGGCATACTGTACAGTAGAGAGAGAGAACGTGGTCAGCATCTAGCCATGTGAGATGGAATTGCACATTTGCACAAAGGGGAGAGTCAGGCCTAGATCGTGTACAAAGTCAAACAATAACTGTACAACAGCAATGTGCAGGCGAATGAAAATACTGTATGCCGTCTCGGATAGCATGTCGCCGCATCGATACAGTACATATGGATGCCCGACGGACGAGGGGGGGCGAGCGAGGAACGGTGGACGGTGGACGGGGGACGAGGTCGAGATGCATGAAGCAGGCCAACGGGGATGTGCGGGTTCGAGTCGGAGCGGCGTCTGCTGATGTCAGGTTGGGCCTCGATGCTTTTCACCCCGGTACGTACTCCGCGCCTACTGTACCCTTCGTCAGGTACCCTGCTTTCCAAAAGATGCCCCGATCTGGAAGCCCATGCAGATGCAGGGTTGCCAGCAACGGCACTTACTGGCTGCTTTTATTTCTTCTTTTTTTTTTGGCTCTCATTGCACTTCATTCTCACTGTTTTCTCAATGTTCACTCTGCAACGTGGCTCGTCTACCTTTTTTTTTGGCCGTTACCTTCTTTTGCCCAAAGGCCATTGGTCGCGCTCTACGAATAGATATGAAATCTGTTGTTCTTTTAACCACACGCGCATATGAGACGGGACGGTTGTGCATCGTGCAACCCGCCCTGACGAAGTGCCCAAAGTAGTACAGTACAGTACAGTACTCCAATGGCACAATCCATTGATGATCAAGAACAACAGGCTCGATCCCAAGAAATACAGAAAAGACATAAAAGAAATCATCCATCTGTCATACAGTGCATATGAAAAGACGCGGCATGACATTGAACCGGCATTGAATACAGAGACTGGGTTACCCCCCGTCTCTCAGCAAGAACTACACGGGATCAACACAATACGGTACACAAGCGCAACCAAACCCTCCAAGAAAGACAGACGATGACAGCGCGGCGCTCCACATCCCGAGACGCCGCCCCGTCGCCCCGTAAATACACATCCACTGCTAGACCTTCAAGCGTGTTCGACAGGTACTTTACCTCCACCGTACTTTGCTGTAGAGGCCCTAATGGTTCAATGTCCATGTCCATGTCCATGTCCAATGAATGTCCATCGACTCCATCCTCGTCTCTCGTCACCGCAATTCTTCCACCGCGTCGCCTCGTTACTTCAGGACCCCACTCATCACACGCTTTGCTTTTGCTTTTGCTTTCGCTTGCTGTCTCGCGTCTGCTTGCCTCGCTTGCCTTGCTTGCTCTCTCACGGGCATCAGCGTCTCCCCATGTCGTTCGTTGGGCCGCTGGCTTGCTACGTCCGTTTAGGCTCATTCAGCCCCTCGCCGAGTACGCCGCGGCTTGTCTTGACTTATCGGTCAGAGCCCGACCATACTACGTAGGCACGCAACTTATCATGGCGCCGCTTCTTTCCTCCCTCCTCCCTCCGAAGCCGACTGATATATAGTAATACTAATAAGGAAGTAGTAAATATTGCTTAGAAAAATGATGTTTTATACCATAATTAGTAAAGTAGAATCTTTATATTAAATAAGTTGAGAATATACTTATTTCTAAAAGTAAGCTTTTATTTTACTTTTATTTATATAATATTATTTAAAAGATAGATCTATCTTATTTTTTTAATTAACTTGATATTAAATCAAGATAACATTATTCATTTATATATTACTGACTTATGATCAGTTTTTAATACTAAATTTCATAAATATACTTTATATTTCTGTAGTCGTTCTTATCTCATTTGCTAAGCCTCGCGTATCCAGGCATGTGGAGAGGGTGAGAGGGATTGAAAGAGGTCAGCCGAATCGATAAGCCGGCCGAGCGAGCCAACTGCACTTTTCTCATGTGACAAAACCTCCTGAAGGTATCCATCCCTTGGCCTTGTTTAGATCCTGGACCTTTTCCGCAGAACACTTTCTGGTAAGATCTTTCTCACCGTTGTTGCCTGGGCGCTTCGTCCACGATAATCTGCCAAGGTGATTGAATAGCGAAAATACCAAGAGCGCGGCCTCGAAGCATCAACCATGAGTTCGAGGCGGTGGCGCTCAACTGTAGACGAGAGGCTTGCGCATGGTAAAGGAGATGCCGAGCTTGTCTTTGCAAACGGGGGTGATGGACCTCTTCGTGTGCCTGGCGTCTCGCTGCCAATCTCGATAGAGCGCTGCCCAGCCGAACGCTTCGCGCATGGGTTCGACGACTGGGCGCAGCCTCGGCTTACGGCTCGTGAGCTAGCCATGATGTCGCTGATGAACGAAATCACGGATCGCTCAGACTGGTCAAAAGCGGTGCATGATGCGGGCAAAATAGCTGGTTGGCGTCAACATGCTCTCCAGCGCCCATTGATCAGCACCGCCGCTTGGGACTGGTGTCTGTTAGAACTACAGGATATGGCCAAAATGTTCTCCGTGAAAGGGTTCGTCCGCGTTTTCAATGCGGCATCGCGCATATGCAAGTCTGACGGCCTCCTCTCGGCCGGGAAACTGGCCAGCTTCGCGGCAGTCACATCCCTTCTGGCTGCGAAGCATGCAAGGAGCCCATTCGCCTCCTTCGATGTCGTCGATCCTTTCCTTTTCCCGCTCACCTACGGTCGTTCAAGAGTTCTTGATCGAGGGGGCAAGGTATCCGTCCGCGGTGCAGTTGATGCTATCGGCCGAGGACAACTGATCCCCCGGCAGACTATACCTCCGTCCGCCAGCCCGCAGACGCAACAGAGCTTTGGGCTGCTGCCAAGCAAGCGATACTCCTGGGACGCACGCGTCGAGAGATTCTCTACGCGTTTTCAGTGGCTCCCCTCTGAGGTAGAATTTGTCCCGGAGCGGGCAAGGACGGGCAAGACCAATGTCAGAATAGCTTCATACATCAACAATCTCCACCCGCGCGAGACGGCCGCATACCAGATGATTGAAGAGATAATCACTGATTCTCTCAAAATGTGGAATGATGTCCTAGTGTATCGGGACCGAGACCGAGAGCCGGCGCGGATCAAGACACACGGCGCAAACTGGTGGCCGCCGTTGCCGGACTGGTTCCATGGCCTGCAAAAGCTATCAAGAGATAAAGAAAGTCCCGAATACACAGAAACATCAAAGAAGCTTGAGAGCTACTTCGCCAACATCCCGCCCGCGCCTTCGAGTGTTACTTGGATGGAGCGCGGAGAGGCAGTCGAGGAGGCCCTTTATCCCATTATGACCCGCTGGCCTTTGCACGACCTTCATAGCGACTTCGAGTCCAGATACCGGGATATTCGTACTTGGCTACATCCAGAACCTGGTGTGTCTTTTACTTATCATGATTGGAAATCTGGGAGGGCAAGCGTTGCGATTATTCAAGAGCCATTTCACCCCGGATCAGAGGAAGCGCCTGATCCAGCAGCCGTACATGACTTCTATTCAGTATCATTGGAGCGAGATTTCAAAGAGAGCGGACTGCAGGTCTACGTGCGTCTCTTTACTGTGGAGTTGTCGCCGGATAATCCTGTGCGGTAAGTGCAAGAGTCCAACGCATGTTACATTGGTTGGCTTCGAGACTAACGTGCTTAGACCTGCAACTGAGTGGCAGATCCACGGATCTGGCAACGAACACATCGTGGCAACCACCCTGATCTACCTTGAGAGCTCAAACATGACTGCTAATTCCGGCTCCATCTCTTTTCGCGCTGAGGCTGATTTGGTCCAGGATGAGTGTCAGTACGAACAAGGAGATTTCGACGCCCTCGGGGGTATTTTCGGCTTTGACGACCCCTTCTTGCTCTATAGTGAAACAGACGATAATTGGGCTCTCCAGAAGCTTGGGACTATCCAAGCGCCGGACGGTCGCTTGGTGGTATACCCGAACGTTTTGCAGCACCGTCTCAACGCCTACGAGCTGCTTGATAAGACCCGAGTAGGCTTTCGCCGCGGAATCATGATCCACCTCGTAGACCCTCACTATAGGGTCTGTTCGACGAGAAACGTCCCTCCGCAGCGATACGACTGGAAGGCTGCAGATGATATTGACTGCAGTTGAGGATACGAGCGGAGGAAGCGCTTGTGCTCCGGAAAGAGGTTGTGAATGATCACGCGGATATGATGCAGCACTTATTAAACCGAGTATCACAATATGAATTCCACGGATAGGTGAAGAAGACCTCGAGATAATTGTGCGTCGAAGACCAACACGACCCTACACGTAAGCTTAGCATAGACTCCGGAGATCACACAAATCTTGACCGTCAACGCCATGTCCATCATTCTTTCCCAATGCGGCCGAATTGTTCGAAAACTAGATTTGCCCCATTGATATGGCTAAGCCTATCACCGGACAAATCAAGTCGGTGCCGAGTCAAAACGCTTTACGCAATATCCTTCTGGCTTCAATCTAGCCGAGGCAGCAAGGAGTTTATAAGGCCAGTGGAAAGTTCTCCGCATCCGTATACTATCTGTCGAAAATCGTCCTTGACCCAGAATTTCTCGACATGACAACCAATGTATTCGACGACCAGATTTTTCAGAGCTTCCGGTATGGCTTGCTGGAAGCTATAACGAGCCAGAGCTATGATGTCGCATAGGCGTTCCTCATATAGAGTGAAGCAAACCAACGATTTGTGTAGTTTATGAATCGAAAGTTCCATGAGAGAAGAAATGTCGTACCGATCGGCGAAAGTGTATAACAGGGCGTGCGAGAGGAAGAGCTTCGTGAAATTCTCCCACGGAGACATATTCCTCGGTGGCTGATAAGTGCAGAAAGGGCGGGAGTCAAGATATTGTAGACCCTTGAACTTCTCCCATTGCTTTGCTTGTTTGGTGTGACTTGGCACATTATCCGTTTCTGTCTTTCCCCCTAGAATCTCGTGGGTTGTATAACGCTTGCAGCGTGTACATCGCATTTTTCGGAGATTGTCCTCAGATACTTCTGGTGCATAGTAATCCTCGTCGGGCATATGGTATCCAGCATCTGTGTCCGCTTCCTTGGCAGCTATGTCAAACGTGGAACGTTCTTGTGAAACCTCTTTTTGTACATCCCCATTACATTCATTGCTGGGGCAATCTTCTTCGTAGTCTGCAGTGTAAGCGAATTGAGCGAAACGCACAAAAGTCTGCTCGTCTATGTCCTCAAACACAGCCTCTCCGTCTACTGCTTCTTTGAAACGGCCATTTACAAGGGCATTGAGTGCTGGAGACTGGCTTGCTGCAAGAGCGGCGTGTACGGTAAACACCCGCTGATTGGGCCCAACCTTGAATCGAAAGGCTCGCGAAGAAGCAATGCTTCGTGAGCACTCAATCAGTCGGCTTGATCATGGCAAAGACAATCCCAAGAAACAGAGAAACTTACTCCTCGTAGGATATTTTGCCCATCTTGTTTGCCGCCTACACTGCTTCAAAACCCTTCAGTTCAAGCTTGCTCACAACGCAGGCTGCCACGGACGCATCTCGAAAGCTGGGGCGGAGTCGAAAGTGTTTTTAAATAATTCCCAGTGCACAAAAGAATTTCAGAGGGTATTGCTATCACTCGATTAGACTTCAAGTTCCGGGATACTATATTAAGTAAAGCGAAGAACGAAGTATTATAAACGTTATTAGAACTAAAAGTTATAAGTTCTATTAGTACTATTATAAAGTTTAGAATTTAATTATAGAATTATAAACAACTTGTAACACTATTATCTGGTTATAGGATTATAAGCTAGGAAAAACTTAATTAAAAATATATTTAATATAATATTAAAGTCTTAAAGTTATAGTTTAAGAGTAATATAAAAGCTATTTAAATAGTTTTTATTAAGAGAATATTACTAGAATATAGAGCTCTATATACTTAAATAAAAGAACTTATAATAAAGTTATATATATTTAATTTAAATAGCTTAGTCTAATACTAGCTGTATTAAATAGATATAATAATAAAATAAGAAAGTTATAATGAGAGCAAAATAGTGTTATATATATATATATATATATATATATAATATTACTTATTTTAATTCGCTTAGTATATTAAAGTCCGCTTTAAGCTAGCTAAATAATAAGAGAGGCTAGCTTAATAGGCAAGAATCGTATTTTATAGGCCTTTGCTGGTTTTCTTCCTCTTACTCGCCTCGTCTTTCTTCCCTTATCTCGTTAAAACCTTTTCGGCCCAATCAGTATAAGAAACAATCAAGTCGCGAAAGAAAAACAAAGATGGATGGCGGGAGGCCGAGCATCACACTACGTAGTGTAGCGCCGTTGATACCCAAAGGCCGTTTTGTCGGGTTACACCACCGAGGTGCGAGGCCTGTCGACGACCAGGCGGCTTTCCCGGTGATCGACGCATCCAGTAACAAGACGGTAGGACAACAGGTCGACGCCTGCCTGTATGTACTGTACCAACTTAACTTTACAGGATGGGACCAATTGGGTCTGCGGGCAATGCACAAATCATCAATACCGAAACACACGACTCGTAAGCCTCCTCTCTCCCTCCCCATTTCTGATCCCCAAGATCCAGAGAAACTCGCTTGCTTCTCGCGTCGATCTCGTCAATCTATGCTTCATCATCATCATCGGATGGGACCGACATTCGCAGCCTTCGATCCGGGAATATTGGGTCCCAGGAAACATGCCCTGCTCCGTCTCCGTCATCCGTCATCCGTGACCCCGTCTCTCGTAGACACCCCCATCGTAGTACCACACAATGGACCCTGCGGACCGCTCGTCTTCATGCCAATTGCCAACTTTCCCTCTTCCTCACACAAACAAGGCACAAGGTGGAGAGTGCAAGATGAAGCATTAAACGCTGCAATATCTCGGCGCGCCAAATCCATTCGTACCTGCATCCACATTCGGATCCCCCGTAATTATCGACCCTCTCATCCCCCCCCCCCAACCCTGGAGATGCATGGCCACGCCGTCCATCGTACACAAACAGACGTCACATTTCTTATCCCGATTACTCGTCCAACGGACCTACGCTGGATGAGGGCACCTGACGCTCCCACGACACACGACGTCCCGCCTGCTGTACCACACAGCGCGCCTCCCCCGAGTCACGAAAGTAACGCTCCAGCTGCAGTCAATGTCATCCGCCCGCCTTGACTCGCCTCGACCTGCGCCAAGTCGCGTCGGCTATTTCCTGGTATCTCATCACACAAGTCTCATCTTATGCATCATGATTGAGCTCCGGCTCGCTCCTCGTCTTGTCCGATCGCTCTTCCCGTCCGTCACGGCAATCCGCCGCTTCCACGGCCTTCCCAGCCACTCTCTAAGCCCGGCTTTTCTGCCACTGCCAACCAAACTGCGTAGCACCAGCGGGCCAATCCTATGCGGCCGCCGCCTGCTTCTTGTCCGTGGCGCTTGGGGCGTAGCTGGCCTGAGCTCTATTCCGCTTAATCACCTCCTTGACCTTTTCCTCGGCATCGTCCCAGTCATCCGTGTCCAGTCGAACCAGGTCAATGCCAAACGTCGTGGCAATGTTGCTAAGAGCGTCGAAGCTCTTTTTGTCGTACACGAAGCTGATGCTGACGCCGACGCGTCCGAATCGCCCGGTTCGTCCGATACGGTGGAGGTAGGTCTCGGCATCTGGCTCGGCATCGCCTCTTCCCTTCATCGGGATGTCGTAGTTGATGACCATAGACACGCTCGACACATCAATGCCTCGTGCAAGAACGTTGGTCGTGATCAGGACCTTATTCTCTCCATTTCTGAATTTGGCAAGTAATTCGTCTCGTTCGTTACCGTCAAACGCTGCATGCAGGGCGGAAACTTTGTGACCATCGGCAGCCATGCGTCGCTGAATCTCGTTGGCGCTCTCACGCGTCTGCATACACTTGTTAGGACCAAACGCAAAACGTCCTTGTTATGACACGTACCTTGACAAAAATGACCGACTGGCCAATGGTCATGAGACCGTAGAGCTTGCAGAGTACGTCGTATCTAGTATTGTCATCGGGGCAA
Organism: Hirsutella thompsonii MTCC6686; assembly: GCA_000472125.2. Lineage (NCBI taxonomy): Eukaryota > Fungi > Ascomycota > Sordariomycetes > Hypocreales > Ophiocordycipitaceae > Hirsutella > Hirsutella thompsonii. The sequence continues at coordinate 18,118 of APKU01000011.1, read as the reverse complement.
TCGATGAACATTTGCGAGATGCCCTTGACGGTGAGCTCGCTACGCTGCAGCTTCAGGCTGTGGGCGTTGGGTGCGAATTTGAAGGCGTAGCTATTGACCTTGTCGGGGAAGGTGGCCGAAAATAGCAGCGTCTGGATCTCTTTCGGTAGCATTCTGGCTGACGGTCAATATCAGGTGCTCCTATCTCAGAAGAATCATGGTCTGTGGAGCAGGACTTACCCCTTGACTCTCATGCACTGATCACCGAGGCCCTGCTGATCCAACATGTTGTCGGCTTCGTCAAGCACAAGGACCTTGAGCTGAGAGACGTCTAGCTGTCTGCGCCGGATGATGTCCATGACGGTGCCGGGAGTTCCAATGACGATACCAGCTCGGACTGGCTCTCCTCGGGGCAGGGCGCCAGGGATTGCGGGAGCAATCTTAAGGTTCTCGATGAAACGGCCAATCGCGCGAACAACGCCCTCGATTTGACGGGCAAGCTCTCGGCTGGGTGCCAGAACCAGGGCCTGAGGTTGGTCTGCATGGGCAAAGTCGACGCGTGAGAGGATAGCCGTGACAAAGGCCGCCGTCTTGCCGGTTCCGGACTGAGATTGTGCCAGGATATTGCGCGGCGGGTTGTTCAGAATCAGAGGCAGCGACTTGCCCTGGACTTTGGATGGCTTGACGAAGTTGAGGGAGAGAAGACCCTTGAGGATCGACTCGGAGCTACACCAGCGAAGTCAGCAGTCTGGTCAACGTCAAAGACGAGTGTGGCACATACAGGCCTAGATCCTGCCAAGTGGTGGCAGAGTGAAAAGGAGTTGCTTCGTTGTCCTGAAGCTCACTGAGGGAGACCTCGACATCCCATTCGGGCTCCTGGAGGCCGGAGCCGCCGAGATCCTCTACGGTGCCATCGAGCTGCGCCTCGTCGACGGTTACGGCGGGAGCAGCCTCGGCAGGACTGTCCTTTGACTCGTTAGGGTCGGTAATGCGACTCGCTAGATCGGCCGACATGATGATACAACGAAGCGTGTGAGCGCAGGAGAAATTGTTGGATGTGGGCGTATTGCTGAGACGTGGGTGATAGGCCAAGCCGCAGCTGGCTCCTCGGGATCCGTAGATGCGGGCGCTCGATTTCGTGAGGAAACGTATCTCGCTGAGGCGTCTATTAATTATATCTTGGCTTCCGGTTCGCCGTAGGTGATGGATATAGGGCGGAGAGTAAAGCTGCAAACCTCGTGATGGCTTGCCGGAGTGTGTAGAGAAAAACGAGCGGTCGTAGAAGAGCCTGGCTCGACACGGGAAATTTTGGCGGGGTCGATGGAGGGGCAGCTGCTGCCAGCTTCTGCCAGTGTGTCACTGCAGCTGGCGAGCGCGCCGTCACTTTTTCCGGGCCGAGCTCCGCTTAACCCCTGCTTAATGGCCAATCAGGGTCTTTCTTGCGCAGAAGCTCAGCGACGGCGTGACGTTTGCCTCGGAGCCGCAATAAGTCCCTGAACTTTATTCCATTTGCTGCCTCTCGCGTCAGGTGATGCAAAGCAGATCGCGTCTCTTAATAGGGTGCGTTCTGGCCAAAGACTCCAAACAGCAATATAACGAGAACCAACGTTTTTGAGTTGTCTCGCCGACTGGCAGCACGCGAGAATGGCGGCACCTCCGCCCCCGCCTCCGATGCGAGGTTCGCTCTCATTATATGACAATATCCACGATCCCAACGACCCGAACCCGCCTACCACCATCTCCGCCGCGCCCGTCCTCTATGGACAGGCAGGCGCAGCATCCGCCGACTCCAAGAAACCTGCAGACCCGGCACTGCGCTTCCAGCCTCAGATCCGCCGTCCGCCTGTCAAGCAAGCCAAGTCCAAGGCGACGTTTCCGAAGGCCCTGGCGAAGACTGCAGTTGCACCAGCCCCCAATGTGCCAGTTGCGGCCGACGCGACGGCTTCCAAGACGAAGCTTGCAGATTGGGTTCCGACGCCGGAAGACGAGTGGAAGTATTCCCAGGATCAGCGGCCCCAGCGCGGAGGCCGCAAACTGAAGCGCAAGAAGCAGCAGCAACAGCAGTACGAGGCCGAGAACATCAATTGGGACGACATGTACGACGCGAGTAAGCCAACCAACGTTGAGCAGTACCTGACGAGCGACGAAAAGACCAGGGAGGTACAGGATTGGAAGGCACTACTGTATCGTCACCAAAGGCCAGACGACTCTAGTGACAGCCTCAGCGAGGACGAAGAGGAACGGGGACGTCCTCGACAAAGTGAGTCTCATACGTCGTTGCCATGCCCCTCTAGCTAACGAGTCGTCTCAGATCAATTCGCTCCACCCCCGCCTCAAGCTTTTGCGCCGCCTCCGCCTTCCCCTCCTCGAGCGGCGCCAGACGACGCGACAGGTGAAGATGCGTTCTCTCGCCGCTTGGCCATGTCCTCGGGCCACCAGCCCTCTGGTTCACCTATGGATTTATCTCCTCCACCGCCTCCACCTCCACCACCTCGAAGCCGGAGCCCGCCACCGACGACGTCCGCAGCGGTCATCTCGCGAGCTCCCGTTCGATACACGAAGCCAGAAGATATGGAGACGCAATCGTCATCCGCCCCCGCGCCCGAAGCAGACGAGCCGAACGACCAGCCGCGCTCCAGGGCGCCTGGCCAGGCCGGCTTCGCTCACCGCCTCATGGCCAAGTACGGCTGGACAGCCGGCACGGGCCTCGGCGCCAACGAGTCGGGCATCATCAACCCTCTGCGCGTGCAGGTCGAGAAGCGCCGCAAGAAGGCCGACGCCGACGGCGGCGGCTGGGCTGAGCCCGGCGGCAAGGGCAAGATCTTGGGCGGCAAGCGAAAGGAGGACCAAAGCAAGTTTGGCAAGATGAGCGAGGTCATTGTGCTGCGCAACATGCTCGAGAACCTGCCGGACCTGCAGCAGGAGATTTCCGACGGTCTCGCTCAAGAGATTGGCGAGGAATGCGGCGAAAAGGTATCCTTTCCCCCTCCCCCTTACGGTCATCATGAACCCCTACTTCATTCATCAAAAGACTCGTATGCTTACAAGTATCTCAAGTACGGCCGCGTCGAGCGTCTATACATTGACCACGAGGCCCGTCAGGTCTTTATCAAATTCACCGACCAAGTCTCGGCCCTCAGGGTACGTCTATCTCCCCTCCCCCTCCCCTTACTCCATCAAAACTTCTGCTACTACCTTTCTCTATCTACCCCGTCAGTTTCTAACCACTTGTACTTCCTCCTCCAGGCCGTCAACGAGCTCGACGGCCGCGTCTTCAACGGCAACTCCATCGCTCCCAAATTCTACGACGCCGATAAATTCGAGCGCGGCGTATATCATTAGTCCGACAAATAATATCCTCACCTAACCTACAGCTCACCTTTTCTCTGTTTTCCCTCCCCTTCAAAGTCGAGCATCTCCTGCTCCGCTCCGCGTCGGTCGGAAGTGCAGGGCTCTTGAGGAGGGAAACATGGGGTCCAATGAATCTCGACGTTTATTGACTACTACGTATGTACCTGCGTATTTACCTGAACAAAATGATACCCGTCCTGTAGCTTGCAGGACTTTGCCTCTTGAATACGACATTGTGCCCTAAATTCCCAAAGTGAGGTCGTGCCTTTCCATGTCAACATGCAGGAGAGTGACCAGAGTAGGACAGTGTCTCGTCATAAATATAGCAGAGTGTGAATGAAAATCCTCAAGCGCACGCCCATTCCAATACAGCCGGGGTGCTCCAAACCTAAATGATGGCTTCCGTCTGTGGGGTCCTCCTCTCGACCACGTGGTTTAGCGATGAGCCACCGCATGACGGCCACTCTACGCTGTGGAATGCGCATGAGCTTTCCAGGGCCGTCGTCTAGAGAACCGTATGCAGTTTCGGTTACTTTCAGGCCGAACTTCACGTTTCACAGAGCCGCACATGAGAAACCGCAATTGTTTCCTATCGTGTAATTGCATTTGCCTACACAAAGGATTGTCTGGTCAAAGTAGATACAAGCAAGGCAAGAGGCTGTCCAATCCTGGGCATCCTGGGGATAGTCAAATACACAATCCATTATTAAGTCCTAGCGTGGATGCCGCACACACTAGCCATGATAGCCGCGGCACCTTCTCTGCAATGATACAGTTGGCAGGCCGCCACCGTCCGCCGGCTGAAGAGGAGGAAGGAAGAGACATGCGGGGGGTGAATAGACAAACGACGCCAGATCCGACATATGCTTTACTTTTTTACCCGATCTTTACAGCAGTTGCGCAAAGGCAGCGAAGGCAGCCAGGCCCAGCAATGCCATGTTGACGCTGACAATGCCGGCAGCGTCCTCCTGGTTGCCGCTGCCAGAGGTGCCGCCAGAGCCACCGCTGTTGGCGTCCTTGTTGTTGCTGGAGCAGGACTCCTTGCCGCGAATCTTGCCATCCTTCTTCAGACCGTCGAAAAAGCCGCAGAAGGTAGAGATGTCGGTCGTCGAGGAGGCCGTCGCGCTGCCCTGGACATCGTTAAGGCGGGGCATGGAGACGCTATTCAAATGTTAGCAAGTGTTCAAAATTCTACGTTACGGGACCACGTACTTCTCGAAGTTGCCACGGAGCAAGACGGCACCGACGGTAGCGACCTTGGGGAAGCCATCAATTTGCTTCAGCGCCGTGTTGTTCTGGATCGTCATGTCACCCTTGACAGTCACCAGGCTCTTGAAAGAGAGCTCAGAGAGCTTCTTGTTGTTGATCAGGGTGAGACTGGCGTCAATGTTGGTCAGGTTGTTGGCAGAGACGGAGAGCAGCTCAGGGCTGTCGTTGAACTTGATGGAGCCGACCCTGGCAAGAGCAGGGGCATCGAAGCTCTTGACCTGGCGGAACTGAATCTCCTTGGCGTACTCAAGGTTGGACATGTTGACTTGCATGTTGTTGCCGTTGTTGGTCAACTTGAAAGTAGTTACGTTGGTAAGCACCGAGTTGAACATGGTGAGCTTGCCGTTGTTGGAGATATCAATCGTGTCGGCCTGGTCAATGTTGAGGCCACTGAGATCGCTGATGAAGGTGTCGGTAATGATGATGGACTTTGCCCTGGTGACGCCCTCGGAGCCCAGCGTCAGGCCGCTGAGCTGGGGAAGGTTCTGGAGCTTCAGGTTGCCGACCGACGTCAGCGACTGCATGTTGAAGGAGCTGAGCAGCTGGAGTCCGGTCAGCTCGAGGGTGCCGGCGACCGAGTTGATGGAGCTGCTCGAGATGCCGATGAGCTTCGTGGCATTTCGGATAATGAGGTCCTTTCTCAGTTGCTTGGGGCCCTCGAGGCTGAGACTGCCCGACAGGTTCTCATCGACAATAATGTCGGCGTCGACAACATCGCAGTTGATGGTAGGCGTCGGCTCAGAAACTTTGATTTCTTCGGAGCAGGTCGTGGCAGCTACAAGCGTCCATAGTCAGACAACGACGCCTTCGAAACGTAAGGGGGTGAGGCTTACCGGAGACGACACTGGCACCGGTGGCCAACAAGGCCGAAAGAAGTGCGACGGAACGCATCGTGACCTGTAGCGAGGTAATTGTCAGCAAGAGTTTGCTCGTAGCAGGCATCACGCCTCGAGGCCAGCAGCAATGAAACACGACGAACAGGAGAGGCTAACAGTGTGATGCTGGATGCAAAGTTAATTGAGAGGAGGCAAAAAACTATGACTGCAGTCCAAAAGATCTCAGGCGGGTGTTGAAAGATGTTGATGGGAGGAAGAATGAAGAGTTAAGAACGGCGGCAGGTCATGGAAATGTTTTGCAGCCAAGAGGCCCCTTTTCCGCAGTGGCGCACTGGTGCAGGCGAGGATGCAAAACGGGCAGGAGTGGCGGACAAGGCTGACGGTTGATCGTTGGTGGAGAAGGAACGAATGAGGGCGTGATGGAAAGAGATTCGAAAAGAGGGTTGCGCAAGAGCGTTGTGGCGGGGAACAAGACGGGGCGCAAACAGATTTTGTGAGGAAGGGATGGGGGTTCGTGACAAGGTAAAAGGGGAGGAGAGAGGGGAGGGTCAGGAAACAAACACGTCGGGTGCGAAGCTCCGGGATAAACAGGCGGGCGGGCGCAGGCGGGTTTGAGCGGGTGGCTCAGCGGGAAGGGTAAGGAAAGCGCAGAGCAAATGAACCTGTAGCAGGCAAGGTACTACTAGTACCAGACCTAACCCGCTGCCATAGAGACCAGAGGCAGGCAGAGACAAGAGACGGAGGCTAGGAACGCACGTAGCCGGGGAAGCCGTTGGACGGCAGCGAAAAAATGGAAAAGTAACTGACCTCGGGTATGGATTATTTGCGAATAATAAAAACTCGATGAAGAGAGTGCTTCTGGCACGAGCGAGAGCAAAGAAGAAATGCGATGGTCCCCAGCAACGGTTTAAAAAGGGGAAAGTGGGAAGCCAAGGGGGAGAGGGGGAGGAGGAGGACGTGGTGAAACGAAGGAAGCGTCTCTCTTTTTCTCTCTCTTTCTCCTCTATCTGTGGCTTGATTGAACGAGCGGCGTGAAGAACAGCCTTGGCGACGACGGCAGAGAAGACAACTGCGACGGCCGACTGCGACGACAACGAGTACGAGAACGGTGAAGAATCAGAGGAAGGACCGAGAGGAAGGAGGGAAAAGGGAAGGGGGAAAGGGGGGAAAGGAAACGAAATGCTTCGAGATGGTAGGCCGGCCCTCTTTTCTCCCCCCCCCCCCCCCCGGGCGCAGTGCGAGTTGCAGCAGCAGGCGGAAAAGGACCAGACATCCATGGACTGGCTGGACCATGGCGGCCGGCCCCAGAAACCCTGGCAGGCCTGCCTGGCTGGCTGGCTGGTCCGCCAATGTGCCCGTCTGTGCCTGTGCCCGTTACCCGTGCCTGTACCTGTGCCTGGGCTCGTGCCCGCAAAGAAAAAAGCTGGGCCGTGGGCCGTGGATGCGACCACCCCGGTCTGGGGGTCCCGGGAAGAGGGGGGGTTGCCGCCCGGTCGTTATTGTTTTGCTGGGTCCAGTCGGGTGTGAGTTGGGACAATCGAGGACTCCCATTTGCTCTCGACACACCATGCGCACCCACTCTCACCACCACCTCTTGGGTCGCTAGCTGCGCGCGCACTGTTTACAACTCACAATCATTACTGTGCTGCTACTGTCTGTCTTGCATGCGAGGCACGGCTTCTGCTCGGACCGTCGATGGCTTTCACGCAGGCAATCCGATCTATCAAGGCCCCGCCAAAGCAGCAAAATGTGATATTCTAGCGTAGCCTTCCATGCTGGCCGGCCACAGTTTCACTATGACTACGTATCAGTCTATCATCCACATTGGCCAAGCGCCCACTGCCCGGCCGATGTCCGGGGTCCAGCGTTATGCGCATCTCCAGAACTGTGATTTGCAGGGCATTACCTCACCATCACCTCACCACTGGACCCTGTACCTACAATTTACAATACTGTATTTCAACGCCCTCGTACTGATACTGGACAGTACTGAACGGTAGGCGACGTGTATCGTTCAGCAACGGACTCTGCCCATCTACTCTGGCGTCTTTGCCGCCGCATGGATAAAGCCTACCGCAGGGGCAACTTGGCAATTCGACCTCGGTTGGTACTGCAATTGATGGTGGTGGCAGTGATTCGAGCCAAGAACTGGCACTGTACAGTACACTTCTCTATACAAGCTTCATGTACACAGTGTCAACTTTGCGACACACAGAGGCCGATGCCGGGTGGAGGCCTCATCAAAGCCCAGCTTCCAACTTGGATGCCATCCTCGTCGTCAGAAGCCATCGTGGAAGCCGGCTTCGCTACAACGATACATGTCTAGATTCATCGCCTGTCGCTTGTCGCTTGCCAGAGGATGCGTCGTTCAAGCACTGCGTCACCACCACCTGGCCTGACCTGGCGCAGCGTGTCTCCTCGATATCGTCAGACGCAGGACACAATGTTCCATCCCCCTCAGTCAATCGCAACGGCGGTGAGCGCCATCATGTCTTTCAAATGGAATTGACCAACGCATGGCCCTGGTGAGCTGCGACAGAGTCTCGCCACCTCGGGCAGGTCGTCGGACGAACGACTGGGGATTCATCAGTTCAACCTCCCGCGCCAGCTTGCACCTGTTTATGCGAGCCCATCTTGTTCAATCTGTCCATGCATGAACACGAATTTACATGCAGACGTGTACGTTGGCGCAGGCGCTTGCTTGGCCTTACTAGCCTGCCATCGCAGCTAAATGAGATTGCTAATACGTGTCGTGCAAGGCACGCCTGAGCTGCAGTCGACTTGACTCGCCTCGAGCTTTCCAGCAGTCGACGCATCAAACGCAGACCGACCAAGGCTTCGGAAGGGATGCATGATACCGTGCTCCCCCGTGCTGTATGAAGGCCTATTTTGAGTACGAATAGATGCCTTTCGTGTCTGGCCGGACGGCAAGCAATTGGCTCCCTGACCTGCACTTGCATGCCCGGTGGTCTCTGGTACCTTGCAGGCGCTTTTCCCAGACGCCGCGCTTGTCTTCGTCATTTTCTTCTTCTCACGTGCCATGTTCTCTTGACGGCGCAGGCACTCGACTAATCCCGAATGGCTTCATTCAGATAGGTATTGCGGACGCCGCACATACGGTACTCTGCTCAGAGAGTCGAAACAAGGCTTGGTGCCTCGGAGGCCTAACAGCATGATTCTGTGCAGGGCACACACACCTGCATTCGACCCTCCTGGTGCGCCAAGGGGAAGTGATGATGCACACACCTCGCAGGGCCATGTCTTGGATCAGGGGCCCACGAACGGCCCAACTACGATACTGTACTGTACTGTGCAGTGCTTGTCGAAGTTGAATCGAGAGGCTAGCGCAGCGCCGAGGTGCCCAGCAGGCCAGGAATGAAATCGCCACCTAGTCGGATTGATAGAACCAGTCCAAGAAGGTGTGGGTACTCGGAAAGGGGCTGGAAATCGGCCACGAAGAATGGGGCCAAACGAGCCGCCGCTATTGAAACGCAGGGAAGCAGATATCGACCCTCGATGTAATATCCATCGGTTCGGCACCTGGCCCATTCGACGAGTTCAGAGCACCAAAGCATGCCAGCGGGAAATGAACTCCATCTTGGGGTCCTCTAGGCCGAGGATTCTAAATTCAGACACGATCGAATCGGTAGCTTCCGAGGCCCGAGACTCGATTTGGGTAACGAAACGCCAGAACAACACAAAGGTTGGGGCGTTGCAATGCAGCGCCTGACCTGTGCTTCCCCCGAACCGTTCAGCATTCGCCATCCACTTGGCCGTGGTAGAACGTACACGCGAATGCAAGCCGTCTCCCTCGCTGCATGGTGGGGTTGAAGCGTGCTGCATAGCGACTGCACGCCGACAAGGTCGTTGCGTGCGCAGCCGGCGCTCGGGCGGGTATGTCCATACTGGGTGGGATTTGAGGCTCCCTGTCCGCCTGTTCCTCGACCGCTCGCAAGTCGATGCCGATTCATCAAGACTCCTCCTTGTTTCTGCGAGTTGGCTCTCGCTCTCATGTTGGCCCTTCCCACGTTATTAGGGAAGACACAAGACGACACGAGACAGCACGTCTCTGTTACGGACACCCCGACCTTGCTCGAGGAGAAGCGGATTCCGCAGACGCCTTTCCCTTCCCAGCTCGCTGGCGGCTGCAAGCTCGGCGCCGGTCGACAGCCCATCCATCTCCAACAATCTCGCCTATTGCTCCCCTTGGCGGGCCAAGGAACCGTCCAGAGCTGATTGGCGAATGTGTTGCATCCGGCCCCCCACAATTCCTACGGTACAATAGCCCAAGTGCCCAGGTCGACTAACTTTGAGTGAAGTTACAGAGCAGAGTTTCGGTCTCTTTGTGTTTATTTTGCTTCGCTGTCTCGCCTAGGTTTGTCTCGACCTTGTCACAGCGCCGTTCGCTGGACGGGATCGCCAAAAGAAAGACAAAAGGAAACAATCCCGCACGGTTCGACAACGTCCCGTCGCTTCCCGCCGGGTTGCGGGCGTCCCCGATCCGCTGCTCTGGCGGGCTTTTGCACAAAACCTTCGCAGTGGTAGCCACGAGCGTCGGGTTAGCGCCGCACGTTTCGTTGAATTGCGACGTTCCGTGCGGCCCATGTGAGAGTCCACCTTTTTCTATTGTTCACTATGGGACGGCGCCAAGGTTGCCCAAATGTCCCGATGAACATGACTCTTGACATCATTGCAATTTCGTGCCCCATTTTGTAATCTGGGAAAATGGGTGTTCTATTTTCGTTGTCATCATATCGAACAACCTCAGAGACTTTGCAATATGGGTTACCCGCTTCCTCCACAGGAACAGTTCGCGGTTAGGTCTTGAGAAGCTCGATTGCGCCTCGTCAATAACTTCAGGCAGGAAGAAAAACGGCCACAACTGCACGTGCCCGTAATGAGCCGCTGCAGCACATACAGTACTTGCGCCATGGGCGTTCTCAACCGCCCTGATTGGATCGACGTGATCATCGCCTCGGACTCCTGACCATCATGCAGGTCGTGCTCTGAAAAGGGCACCAGGATGAAACGTTCACGGAAATCCCATATTGGGATTGCCAGCGCCAGAAACTGACCAGCAGCCAGCAGCCAACCTGCCTGTCTGCGCCTGCTGCTTGTTTTTTTCCAGGCTGACGGGGTGCGGGCGCTCGGCAAGGGAGGCAGCATGGCGTCGACGGGCCTCGCGACGCGCTCTCGTATTCGCCGTGCATCTTGTCCTTTCCCCCGGCCTCATGCAAGGCCCGCGGGTGCCGATGACACCGACCCACGATATGCGTTGATCACGGGCCGGCTGTTCATCTCTCTCAATTGCTAGCGGCAGTGCGGTCGTACAAGCGGGGCCACCCGCCAGCGAATCTCGTTGGCTCAATCAGGGGAGATACTGATTGACAGACAAGGGGCACAAAAGTGACAAGGGCATCCAGATGGAGCTCTTGTCATTTTTCATGATTCCATGGTGCTGACGTCAGTGAAGCTGTCTTCTACTCTCCACATCAGCCACATGAAGAGGCTCCGATACGGGGCAAACTTGGCCGATGTCTCGAGCATATCCTTCTCCGACATGTACTTCCACTTGCCTCCCTTTGACTTGAGCTTGGCCACGTCCCTGCCGGCAAAGGCGGCCATGCCTCTCTGTACGCCGAGGTCGCCGGTTGAGAAGACGTCCATTCGCTTGAGCCCGAAGCACGCGAACATCTCGACCGACCATATGCCGAGACCGCGAACCGCCACGAGCTTCTCCACGACCTCCTCGTAGGGCGCTTCGTGGAGCATCTTGGCGCTCAGTTCCCCATTGGTGAACTTTTCAGCCAATCCCTGGATGTACTCAGCCTTACGTTGGGACAGGCCGGCCGACCGAAGCTTTTCCATGGGGCACTGAACGACCTCGGAGGGGTGCGGGAAGCGCGTGCCCTCGTGGCCAAAGAGGCCGACAAACTTGGCCTTGATGGACTTGGCGGCGGCTCCCGACACCTGCTGGGAGATGATGCCGCTTGCCAGGCTCTCAAACGGGTCAATCTTTTCGGCAAGGCCCTCGGGGGAGAATACTTTGCAGGGGTTCTTCTCAATCAAGGGGCGCAATCGCTCGTCTACGCTGATCAGGTGCTTGCACGCCTCGTCGAGCAGATTCTGCGTAGTGGTTGTAACGGCATGTGCCTTGGATGGCGACACCGAGTCGACGTCGCGCGACGCCACCAGCCGCGACGTCTCTGGCGACACCAAGGTCGCATTGCTGAGCCTGGGGTCCGCCAAGCGGGCGACGCCCTTGTGACGAGCCTTGAGCAGCTTCTCCCCCGCCGCCGCTGCTGTTGCGCCTGCCTCTACCTCTGCCTCCGCATCTGCTGCCTCTGGGCCGAGGACAATTGCCGTGGCTTGAGCGGTCGGCGTGCGTGGAGGCGAGGGCGGCGTGGCAGGCGGCGCGCGTCTCTTTGCTGGTGTCGCGGGATTGGGCGGCGTCGCGGCGCCTGACGTGGCCTTTCTCTTGCGCGTGCTCTGCGCGGGCGGCGGTGACGATGCAGCTTGTGGGGGCGCCTTGGGGTTTGCTTGCGTTCCGAGCCGGCTCGATCGCCTGGGACCTGCCATAGCGAAGGTTACGCTGAGGCAGCGCGTCGAGGTAAATCGAGGAGCCTTGCGAGCTGTGAGGGGGAAGGCGATGAATCGGCCGACAGCCGGCAGCATGGGATGTCGGTGATTAGGCAGTCGGTTTGTTGCTATCCCACACTCTCCAGTGTGACTGCAAACTCTGCGTGCGATATTCTGTGTGTTTGTGTGAATACATGTGTGTGTGTTGCGGAGAATGTCTTTGGCTGGACAGCCGGAGGCATGCAGACGAGAGCGGTTATCCGCTCGGACTCCCGGCCTATGACGCTATACGTAGCTACTCCCACCGCAGGTCAGCGCTGTCTGCTGCTTACTACTCGAGCTGCCAGCTCCTGACATTGATTGCTGCCTGGTCGTAAGGCGCTAGGCCATTTCTATTCATGAGCTCTCGAGCTCATGAGTGCTTCCTTCTCGACGCTCTCGCCTTCTGGGTTTGGCTCTCTTGGCTTGGGTAAGGCCCAGGACGACCATGTTTTGATGAGGTGACCGCCTCGTTTCTCAGTCAACTTCTTCATCGAGCAGATGAGCTGTGGTCGCGGGAACGCGCTGCCTCTATCGACCGATGCGCACCACGTTGTTCCTTCCCGGTCCAGTGAGGCGACTTCACGTTCAGATGGTCGGATGAACTGAGTATGCTTAACAGCTTTAGTCTCCTGGCTGGGTGAGATGACTGTGAAACACCGAGGAGGTAGGCCTCGGCGACTCGTTACGGGCAGATACTTTGACTACTGGCACGGGGAAATGTGAGCGAGTCGTCTCTACGTCAAACTGTCACCGGCTTTAGCGCTTGAGAGATGGCTGTCACTTGACGAAGACGACCAGCTCATCTGTCCTATCATTCATCAGAGAGGCCCAGGATGCAAGCATCGGCCGAAACATTCATGCACACGGAAGTGATCCTTCGGAGCGGGGTCGGGGATTCGTGGAAATAGTTGTTTCATCTGTTTGATGATCCTGCCATGGCACCCCAGGCAGTCCTAGGTGTTTGCACCATATCTGGCTGCGCGTTTGGCTGCGCTGCGCTTTCATTGGCAGCTGCAGGACTGACTCGAGGTGAAATTTTGACAAGCGAATTACCTTGCTCATACTCAATCTTGAGATTTTGGTTCAGTGAGGCTGCCTTTTAGCACTGAGAGAATCGTGATGATGTGTACGGTGTAGGGTACGACACTATAGTCTTGACTGTGTAACGAGCTTCAGCAAGACTTTGCCATCGTAGGAAGGATGATTGAAAAGGGCGAGGGGAATCGAGTCCGTTGGGCTCGTGGAAGATGGCGGCTGTCAATGCTGGGTGGCTTCTACTGAAGTGACAGTGATTCTATCTCATACCGTGGATGCTTGACGCGACTGCTGACACGATTCCTTGGGGTCCTCTCACAATCTCCTCCGATAGTTGGGTTCCCATCTCAACGAAGAGGTAATGTATCTTCAGGTGCTCGCCATCAGGACATTGACAACTGTCGGCCCGGGCCTTGGCTCTCTCGGCCGATACGGGACGGGTTCGGCCCACTGTGGGCCTTGAGCATGTGCTTCCTCCCGGTGACATGTGCTTCCGCGGGCCGGGACAAAGTCACCGACACCAGAGCCACGGTCCCGGATCAGACTGGACAGGTTTCCGGCATGCCTCACCGAGGGGTCTTCACTACAAAGAAACTGTTGTACATGCAAGAGTGTGATTGAGTCTGCCCGATCTACCATTGAGATATGGAAGCTCTGGGGATTTACGGTCATATCTGTCACACGCTTGAAGCACGTCAAGACAATAAGCAGCATTACGTCCCAAGATACGCACATACAGTTTTCAAGACTAACCGAGAGATGGGACGATGCTTTAAGTGAGGGTCACCTCATGGCCTTGAGAATGACATATACAAAGGGTTGGCTGTGGAAAATGGTCGAACACGTAGCGAATAACTTCGTCTCTAGGGTAGGTAACCAGCTCTGTCGCAGCATTGATGGAATCATCATCAGGTGCGCTAAAAAGCTCGTACCGAAAAGGGCTGTAGAATCGAGATGCAGGGATCAATCGGCTCGGTACTTGCCCACTGGCAGGCGACTTCCATCTTGGCATAGGGCGGGCACCCACTGAGATCCTGATTTATCGACATGCGTACGTACAGGTACAGTAGGTAATACAGGCCGTCCTTGCCGCCATCAATCGTGATTTCCCGATTTTCCATCATCCGGGCAAAGGAACGCAGAGCTGCTAGCTTTGGGGAGAACTTCCAGGTTTAATTTCCCCCATCAACCTTGGACCTGCACTTGGGGTAAAATGGAGACGCGACTTGGGCGCTACAGTAATTACCAACGACATAAAGTACCCGAGGCTCTGGCATCCCGCGGCCTTGAGGACACGCTAGCAATAGTACAGCGCGTGTTATCCTCCCAAATTGAAGGCGCCCAGGCCGAGGCGCGTCGGGCCCCCACGCGACGGGTCCAGGTACAGAGGTGTCGATACTTTCGGTCGCCTTACCTTAGCTCCAGGGCAGGGCTGCCTTGAACGACGGACAGCCCTGTGGACGATTATTTTGGCAGGCACCTGGACCGCAACACACACCGCCAGTGGACACCGGACTGACAGCTGCTCGTATTTCCCCCGACCGGAGCTTTCCCAGTTGCTCGCGTCGCCGCCGACCAACCGCCCAATCCTCCTCGTGGCGTCTCTGTTTTTTTTCCTTCTCAATCTTCGCTCGCCGTCCAATTCCATCATTGACTGCATATCCGCCTATGCCGTCGCCTTTTTTGCAAATTCCCGCCCCCTCCTCCTCCGCAACGACATTTGACGTCTCCAGGCAAAACGCCATACAAGTTGGAACGTGACGAACTCGCCTCCCCATTATTTGTTTCCCAGGGCATCATTGAGCCTTTACTCTTGTCTGCCACACATACGCCCACGCCCACGCCCCCCCCTTGCCCCCTTTTTATTTCTCCGCATTTTCCCACATCCTGCGAGACCCATTAGAACCTCCCCCCGCCCGCGTCAATCACGACACATCAAGGTCCGAACCAGAAGAGACGCGGCCGCTCCTGGTGACAGCACGCACAACCTCCCTGGCCGTCGCCAGCACACGCGGGTGCGTACAAGACAAATCACCTCGGGGGCCCCCTCTTGCGTGTCCACCCGGTAGGATCGCACCGACCGACGGCGCTGCGCCCCCGTTTCCTCTCTCTCACCAGCTCGAGCCACCAACGGGGCCCGACGACGACAACCCAACATGCTTCTCCCCAAAGGCGGCCTCGACTGGAAGGCCGCGAGGGCACAGCTTCCGCCCACGAGGGCTCTTTGGACACTGGTGACGAGGACGCGCTTCATCCTGCTCGTCACCGTCGCCGGTGTGTTGCTGCTGCTATGGCGTGGCGTCAGCGGCTCGGCATCCGAGATGCAGAGCTTCTACTGCTGGGGTCCCTCGAAGCCGCCGATAGACATGTCACAGAACGAGTACGCGAGGTGGCACGCGCACACGCAAACACCCGTCGTCTTCAACCACCATGCGCCGCTCAAGGTCGACTCGACCTCGATACAGCATGTCGACCTCAATGCCATCAAGTCGACGCGAAAGGCCGTCGCCAACCGGGAGAGGATCCTCATCCTGACGCCGCTCAAGGACGCCGCGCCGTATCTGTCCAAATACTTCGAGCTGCTCGCCGAGCTGACGTATCCCCATCACTTGATCGACCTCGCCTTCCTCGTGTCCGACTCGAAAGATGACACGCTCGCCGTCCTTTCTTCCGAGCTTGATAGGATCCAGAAGCGGCCGGACCAAATACCCTTTCATAGCGCCATGGTCGTCGAAAAGGACTTTGGCTTTCACCTGAGCCAAAAGGTTGAGGAGCGTCACTCTTTCGAGGCGCAAGGCCCTCGCAGGAAGGCCATGGGCAAGGCCAGGAATTATCTTCTGTCCGCGGCTTTGAAGCCCGAACACTCTTGGGTCTATTGGCGCGACGTCGATATTGTGGACAGCCCTGTCAAAATACTAGAGGATTTCATTGCGCACGACAAGGATATCCTCGTACCGAGTACGTTGACGTGACCTGACTGGCATCTTCGCGACACTGCTAACGAGAGTTGCAGATATTTGGTTCCATCGCTACAAGGACGGGGTTGACATTGAAGGGCGCTGTAAGCTTGCTTTCCAAGTAACATTCAAGAGACTGAACGCTAACGCGCGCCATAGTCGATTACAACTCGTGGGTCGAGTCGGACAAGGGCCGCAAGCTTACCGAGACTCTAGACAAGAATGTTGTGCTTGCCGAAGGTTGGTCGTACTGAAACATGCAGATGAAGTCGCGCTAATCTTCTTCATTCAGGGTACAAGCAATACGATACCGGTCGGACGTACATGGCCAGGATGGGCGACTGGCGCGACAACAAGGACGAGGAGATGGAGCTCGATGGCATCGGTGGAGTCAACATCCTGGTCAAGGCCGACGTCCATCGTTCTGGTAGGTTCAGATGAAAACCTCGTGGACTGGGCATTCTAACGTCAGCTACAGGCATCAACTTTCCATGCTACGCTTTCGAAAACCAGGCGGAGACGGAAGGATTCGCCAGAATGGCCAAACGCGCGGGCTACCAGGTTGTCGGTCTCCCCAACTACGTCGTCTGGCATATCGATACGGATGAAAAGGGCGGAAACGCATGAGCGACCAGAATGCACCGAGTAACAGCCAACGATGGGACGATCAACCAGCCGGCCGGCCAGAGATGTCTTATCGCCGGCCTAGCATTCGATATTGTACGAGCATTTATGATGTTATCAAAGGGTTGGGGGCGGTAGGTCGGCGTCTCTTTGACTGGAGCTTGGCACCTATTGCAACTATGATGGCTCCATCGGACGCGCGATTTGCGCCGCTCTCATCAGCTTCTTGCACCTTTTATTTCGGTGTTGCGGTTTTCATGGACTTTGAGTCGAGTTGCCGTCTTTGTCAAGGACGAGTTTTGGTTCATCATGGCGCAAGGAGCGCCTTATTCTTGGAAAGCTCAAATGCATCGGCCTGGGGCTATTCAGGTCCAGGATTATACAGAAAAAAGTCGGGAACACATACGCTCTCCCTCACAGCCGAGCGGCTGCCGGCTACGAGGGCCTAGCGATAATACAGTAGTCAGTCGCATGGGGTATGCAAAGTGTGGGGATGGATTCAAGGAAATATGAATATTCAGAGGCTCTTGAAAGCCAACTGCTTAAAAAGCGTTAGCACGTGTAAGCTCGCAAATGGCAAGTCGCTTGACCTGAGAGGAAAAGTATGAGTGAGACTGTGAGGGAGTGTGATTACTCAGTTGGGCATGTGAGGGATTGCGTCACATGATGCCGGAAAAGGCACGGGTAAACTGGAGTCCAGGTTGCCGTGCGCTAATACCTCCCTGGTACAAGTGGGTGCCGTCATCGCCTCGCCGTTGACGAAGCCAGACGAGAGCGACATTCGACGGCATTTCACCACCTGGCGCGCCCTGCGACGGCAAGGAAAACCCTCGAGAGCCAGTTTTTCCTTGGGCCTTTGGCATATTGGGATATAGCGATAGACGTGGTGAGTTTTTGACAGGCACGGTGCTTTCGAACATGGTTTTTTTCTTGTTCTCCGGACAAAACATGACTGATGCTGATTCTCTCGCCGTTGTTCAGCAGACAAGGACCCCACCACCACTGCGGTCCATCAGGTGGCCAGGCCCCCTTTGGCCAGAGAATCTCTCCAACTTCCCGCCGCTCTTCTCCAAAGTTGATACGATATCTCGACTCGGGACTCTTCCCCAAATCTGATACGACATCTCGACTCGGGGCGCTCTCCGAGAAAATACCCCGCCTCTTGGGTTTCCAGGTTCCTCCAGCGTGATACATCTCCCGCTTCCCCCCGAGTCCGCGCGGGCCAGACGACGACGAACGAGAAAGAATGTGGAGTTGGTTTGGCGGGGGCGCCGCCCAGCGCAAGGACACGCCCAAAGATGCGATCCTCGGGCTGCGGTCGCACCTGGACATGCTGCAGAAGCGCGAGAAGCACCTGCAGAACCAAATAGACGAGCAGCAAAACATTGCTCGCAAGAACGCAAACACGAACAAGAACGGTACGCCTCGCCTCCCCCCCCCCCCCCC